>SSNR01000136.1:33364-44544 GCA_006937965.1 Callopanchax toddi
ATAAGAGACAGAAGTAATTGTAACATTATTGTAAAGTTATAGTAACATTATAGTAAAGTTATAGTAATATTATAGGTAGGTATAGTACCATTTTAATTAAGTAATTGTAACATTATTGTAAAGTTATAGTAACATTATAGTAAAGTTATAGTAATATTATAGGTAGGTATAGTACCATTTTAATTAAGTAACTGTAACATTATTGTAAAGTTATAGTAACATTATAGTAAAGTTATAGTAATATTATAGGTAGGTATAGTACCATTTTAATTGAGTAAGTGTAACATTATTGTAAAGTTATAGTAACATTATAGTAAAGTTATAGTAATATTATAATAAAGTTATAGTAATGTTATAGTAAAGTTATAGAAATATTATAGTAAAGTTATAGTAATATTATAGTAAAGTTATAGTAATATTATAGTAAAGTTATAGTAATATTATAGTAAAGTTAAAGTAATATTATAGTAAAGTTATAGAAATATTATAGTAAAGTTATAGTAATATTATAGTAAAGTTATAGAAATATTATAGTAAAGTTATAGTAACATTATAGTAAAGTTATAGTAATATTATAGTAAAGTTATAGTAATATTATAGTAAAGTTATAGTAATATTATAGTAAAGTTATAGAAATATTATAGTAAAGTTATAGTAACATTATAGTAAAGTTATAGTAACATTATATTAAAGTTATAGTAGTATTATAGGTAGGTTTAGTACCATTTTAATTAAGTAATTGTAACATTATTGTAAAGTTATAGTAACATTATAGTAAAGTTATAGTAATATTATAGTAATATTATAGTAAAGTTATAGAAATAGTATAGTAAAGTTATAGTAACAT
Organism: Callopanchax toddi; assembly: GCA_006937965.1. Lineage (NCBI taxonomy): Eukaryota > Metazoa > Chordata > Actinopteri > Cyprinodontiformes > Nothobranchiidae > Callopanchax > Callopanchax toddi. The sequence continues at coordinate 34,212 of SSNR01000136.1, forward strand.
TATAGTAAAGTTATAGTAACATTATAGTAAAGTTATAGTAATATTATAGTAAAGTTATAGTAATATTATAGTAAAGTTATAGTAATTTTTTAGTAAAGTTATAGTAATATTTTAGTAAAGTTATAGTAACATCATAGAAAAGTTATAGTAATATTAAAGTAAAGTTATAGTAATATTATAGTAAAGTTATAGTAACATTATAGTAAAGTTATAGTAACATTATAGTAATATTATAGTAAAGTTATAGTAATATTTTAGTAAAGTTATAGTAACATTATAGTAAAGTAATATTAACAGTGTAGCAAAGTTAAAGTAATATTATATGTAGGTATAGTACCATTTTAATTAAGTAATTGTAACATTATAGTAAAGTTATAGTAATATTATAGTAAAGTTATAGTAATATTTTAGTAAAGATTAGTAAAGTTATATTAACATTTCAGTAAGTTAGCAATATTGTGGTTAAGTTAATGTAACATTATAGTAAAGTTGCAGTAACAATATACTAAAGCTATAGTAAAATTTTAGTAAAGTTAAAGTAACATTATAGTGAAGTTTTCTCGGACAGGAATATGATTAAATATATATGTGTGTTGTATGAAAGATAGTTTTGTTAAGTAAGTAGGGGCGGATAATTTAAGGTATTTTCTTCTTCCGGCCCTTTTTCATTCAAATTGTATTATTATTATTATTATTATTATTATTATTATTATTATTATTGGGCTGCATGGTGGCGCAGTTGGTTAGCACTGTTGCCTCGCAGCAAGGAGGTCGTGGGTTCGCGTCCCGGCTCTGCGGCCTCTCTGCGTGGAGTTTGCATGTTCTCCCCGTGCGTGCGTGGGTTTCCTCCCACAGACCAAGAACATGACTGTCAGGCTAATTGGGCTGGTAAATTGTCCTTAGGTGTGAGTGGGTGTGTGGTTGTTTGTCTCGTTCGTCTCTGTGTGGCCCTGCGGTGGACTGGCGACCTGTCCAGGGTGTCCCCCGCCTCTCGCCCCTTGACCGCTGGAGATAGGCACCAGCTGCCCCGCGACCCTCTGTGGAGGAATAAGCGGCTACAGAAAATGGATGGATGGATGGATTATTATTATTATTATTATTATTATTATTATTATTATTATTATTGTTGTTGTTGTTGTTTCATTATTGTTCTTTGTTGTTTTGTTTTTTCTTCTTTTGAATGAAATAAATTGTTTAAAAAAGTAATAGTAACATTTTAGTACAGTTATAGAATAGAATAGAACCAGTGTGTGAATGTGTGTGTGAATGGGTGAATGACTGTTCGTGTTGTACAGTGCTTTGGGGAGTGTTCAGCACTCTAGAAGGCGCTCTATAAATACAAACCATTTACCATTTAGAATAAAATAGAAGAGAATAGAATAGAATCTTTATTATCCCCTCAGGACAATAGGTTTCACAACCAGTAGTGATAAAAACAACATCCTAACCCTAACCCTAACCCTAACCCTAACCATACATTAAAACAGATCATTTTAAAGTTTGAAAACATCAGGGATAAAAGAGTCTCTCAGTCTGTTGGTCCTGACCCTCGGTAGCTGATATCTGCAGCATAAACTCACTGTGTAGAGGGTGAAATGGATCCACCAGGATCAGTCTGGTCTTCACTGACCTGGCTGTGTGTACATCAGTGAGGTTAGTGAGGGCGGAGCCAGAACACCCTGGCAATTCCTGACTACCTGTTCCTGTTGTTACCAGTTAAAAGCCCAAACCAACAGATACAATTAAAAGTTAGTAAAGACTCAATAAAACAAGAATAAAACATCCTCATAAAAGTAGAATCCACTCTAAAACCACGGAGCTTCTGATAAAAGTACATTTGTTGGTAAGCCTTCTTACAGAGTGAGTCCACGTGGGGTTTAAAGGTCAGTCTGTCATCAACAACAGTCCCCAGGTATTTATACTGATTTACAGTTTCCACAACTTCCCCAGAGGTGAGCACAGGCTGGAGGACCGAACTGTTTTTACTAAAATCAATAATCATCTCTTTTGTTTTGGAAACAATAATCTGTAAAAAGTCAGCTTCACACCAGTCAGGGAAATTCCTGACCACTGGTTCAGGATCAGACCCTCACCACTGATCCAGGATCAGGACCATCACTGACCACTGGTCCAGGGTCAGGACCATCCCTGACCACTGGTCCAAAGTCAGGACCATCACTGACCACTGGTCCAGGGTCAGGACCATCCCTGATCACTGGTCCAGAGTCAGGACCATCACTGACCACTGGTCCAGGGTCAGGACCATCACTGACCACTGGTCCAGGGTCAGGACCATCACTGACCACTGGTCCAGGGTCAGGACCATCCCTGACCACTGGTCCAGAGTCAGGACCATCACTGACCACTGGTCGAGGGTCAGGACCATCCCTGACCACTGGTCCAGGGTCAGGACCATCACTGACCACTGGTCCAGAGTCAGGACCATCACTGACCACTGGTCGAGGGTCAGGACCATCCCTGACCATTGGTCCAGAGTCAGGACTATCACTGGCCACTGGTCCAGGGTCAGGACTATCACTGGCCACTGGTCCAGGGTCAGGACCATCCCTGACCACTGGTCCAGGGTCAGGACCATCACTGACCACTGGTCCAGGGTCAGGACCATCCCTGACCACTGGTCCAGGGTCAGGACCATCACTGCTGAGGAGGGACAGAATGACAGACTCATCAGCAAACTTTAAAATGTGACCATGTGGATACTGGCTGTGACAATCATTATATATAAAATAAATAAAAGTGGTGAAAGAACGTAGCCTTGTGGAGACCCAGTAGAAGAAAAGAGGACATCAGAGAGAACGCCGTTGACCCTCACCCGCTGAGACCGGACTGCTAAAAAGTATATCAACCAGCATATGAGGCCAGCGTCAAAACCATAAAAAACCTATTTTATCAGCTAAAATATGGGGTTGAATACAGTAAAAGCAGATGAAAGGTCAATAAAAAACAGTTGTGCAAAAGTTTTAGTTCCCTCTAGATGCCTTAAAATCATGTTTAAATGAGTTCCTGCCACATCCTCCATCCCCTTACCTATAAGCAAACTGAAGTGGGTCTAGATCAGGGATTCCCAAACTGTGGTGCACCCCCAGGGGTGTGAAAGCTGCCACTAGGGGGTGCTCAAGATGAAAAAATGTAATAGTGGAAAAATGTAATAATTACACATTATTGTCTGGAGCTGTGGGACAGTATTTGGATGAACTCTGAGTCTTTTTTCTGTCAATCATGTGAACTCTTTAGCAGACCTTTATTTTGAAGGCGATAACTTTCACTATTAGTTCCGGAGCGATGTGGCGCGGAGCTGCTGGACTGTTTACCTTGTCAAATGGATATTATTTATTCAAAGAATCCTTCTTGACAGCTTGTAACAACTCTACTGATTGATTCCATGTGTGTCCTTATTTAATCAATTCCATGGTGAGTCGTTTTCTTTGTTTCTGTTGTTTTTACTAAAGATGCAGCGCTGCTTTCTGCCGCCAATGAGCTAATGCCTAATGGAGCTGGGTGTTAATTTAAAAACACTAAGCAGCTAGTTAAGCGAACCGTCAACTTAATCCAGTGTAGTAACCTCCTGCTCAATTCCAAACATTTTATCAGCACTCTCCTACACATGTCTTTACAAGATACTACATCACACGGAAATGCCAGACCAGTGCAAGGAATGTTCAATGATTGGCCGGTTACATATAAAAAGCAATTAATTTAATTATTAAACACTCAAAAGTATTGAAAATTGGTAGCATTAACGATTCGTAGGTACCAGGAATTGGTTCAAATGTGAAAGGTCTCCATCCGGGGATTGGGGGGTTCGTGAACATGGCTGGGACATAGAAGGGGGTGCGCGGCAAAAAAAGTTTGGGAACCGCTGGTCTAGATGATCCTTAACTCTGGATAAAAGAACTCCCCTCACTATATTCTCAAATAACTTCATCACTAGTGAGGTCAGGGCAACAGGCCTGAAGTCATTTAATTACTGAGCATTTTTACCCTTGGGGACAGGAACAATAACTGAGTGTTTTCTCCATATCGAGAGGAGCCAATTGAGGTGGTTTGGACATCTTGGCAGGATGCCTCCTGGATGCCTCTCCAGGGAGGTGTTTCGGGCATGTCCTGCCAGCAGAAGCCCCCCCGGTTGACCCAGGACACGTTGGAGAAAATATATCTCTGATCTGGCCCGGGAATACCTTGGGTCCTGCTGTGGAGCTGGTTAAGGTGGCTGGGGAGAGGACGGTCTGGGGCTCCCTAGTTGGAATGCTGCCCCCGCGACCCGGACCTGGATAGGTGGAAGAAGACAAGACGAAACATAATAGAAAAAGTTACAGTAACAATATAGCAACGTTATAGCAACATTATAGTAAAGTTATAGTAAGATTTTAGTAAAGTTATAGGAACAATATAGTAAAGTTATAGTAACATTTTAGTAAAGTTATAGTAAGATTTTAGTAAAATTATAGGAACAATATAGTAAAGTTATAGGAACAATATAGCAACGTTAATAGCAACATTATAGCAAATTTATAGTAACATGATAGTGAAGTTATAGTTACACTTTAACAACATTATAGTAACATTGTGGTAAAGTTATAGCAACATAGTAGTTAATTCAAAGTAACATTGTAGTAAAGTTATGGTAACATTATAACAAAGTTTAAATTATTATAACAATATAGTAAGGGTATTGTAACATTTTAGTAATGTTATGTTAACAATTTAGTAAAGTTGTAGTAATACTATTTAAAAGTTATAGCAACACTATAGTATAGTGACGTTATAATAAAGTTATGTTTATGTATTTAGCAGATGCTGTTATCCAAAGCAACTTACAAATGATAATGTAACCAAATTGACTTTGAGGTTAACAAACAACTAACCCTGATATTAACCCTAAACAAACTACTTAGATGGTTGAACACAGTCTCTAAGGTGACCGTGGGGGGAAAGAACACAGGATAGAGTGAAGAGCATGAAGAGAGCACAGAGGAGTGGAAGGTAGGAGCTAGTCTAGAAGATGTTCTCTGAAGAGCTGGGTCTTCAGGAGGTTCTTGAAGATGGACAGGGTTCTGGTAGCTTGGTAGGTCAATTCCACCATTGTGGAACGACACATGAGAAGAGTCTGGATTGTCTTGGGTGTGGTGTAGGAACTGCAGTAATATTCTAGTAAAGTTACCCGTTCTGTTCTACCTTGAGAACATGATTTGTGCAGCTGTGACTGATTGACCCCTAATTGTAGTTTGAGCAGGAGCTGCACAGTTTCTGCTCGGCTTAGAAATCGGAGTGATGCGCCGTGTGCACGTGTGTGTGTGTGTGTGTGTGTGTGTGTGTGTGTGTGTGTGTGTGTGTGTGTGTGTCGAGGTGAGACTATAGAAATCGGGAGGGGTGATGAGTGATGAGTGTTGCTCCGGTCAAAGGACCACTTCCTGTTTTACCACTTGTTTAGAGTGATGCCACTGGTGGGTTCAGTTTGTACTGTAGGATGGTTAATAACTTCAGAATGACCTAAATATACTTTCAGTACCACAAATGTCGTGACCTTTTCTCCTGGATGGTCTAGCGGCTGTTTTGTCTCAGGTGTCTGAGCGCTGCCTCCTGCAGTAGTATTTCTCCTTTTGGCACCAGTCGTTATGAAGACATCAGCCTTGTTAGCCAGCTGTCGACAAAAATATAGGAGCCACTAGATCAATATGTCTTTCTGAGCTGTAAAAAGCCAGACCTCACAAAGCAGGTGGCTCTCCTGAGCCTCATCTAGCCCATTATCAGCCCAGCTGATGCCAGGCTGGTCGGAGATCAGCAGCCCAAATTAGGCTTTGCTATGCTTTGCCACCACAGCTGTTATGGTGGGTAACACGTGTTTCTCTGCTACGCTAGCTGAGGATGAATCTGAAGAGTGAGAGACAGCAGGTGATGGCTCTGTTGTGGTTGTATTAGAACATCTCTCCTGGAGAGAGATCTTTATGATGTTCACTTTTGAATATTAACAGAGACGTGCACCTGCAGCAGCAACCTCCTCTCCTCAGCTACATGCTAACAGAAGAGGAAAACGAAAAGAAAAGCTGTGTGAAAGAGGGATGCAACGTGAGAAAGACAAAGGAGTGGAAACAGGAAAAAAGGAGAAGCTGTCTAGAAAGCCACTCTTCAAGGTCCAATGGCTGGCGTCTTCGCTGAGGCCAGAGAGCGTCTAGCTGTTAATTTGCTCCTCTCAATTTCTTTCAATTCATTTAAGGATTTAAATGTTCGTGAAGTCTAATAGAAGCGCAGCAAAGGTCTAATATGCTCTGATAAACACTGGCAAACCTGCCAACCTGCTCCAATTGCTGTAGAAACAAAGAGCCGCCCTGATAATAAGGTCAAACTCCAAGTTTGTTCTGGTCGAAGCAGCTCAGATTGCAGTTTGGTGACAGCACTGATGAGCTGCAGGGTTAAGAGAACCCACACACGTTCTGATGGGAGTCAGTTTATCTGCTTCAACATTTATCAGCAGGATGTCTGTCATGTAAGGTGGGTAAAACCCCCAAATAGAAAACAAATCAACCTATAAATGCTACAAGTATCAAAATATTCAAAGAAAAATGTCAATGAAAAAAGGAAGAGACCTTTGGGTCATTCTGAAGTAGGGTCAGTCAGTTGCTTTACTACATTAAAGACCACACCCGCACTGGTGACATCACTCATAGAGGGAGGAGTCTCTAGAAATAGGAAGTAGTCCTCTGACTGGAGCAGTACTGAGTCAGATCAGGACGCTGCTTCTAATAAAGCATCAAAGTTAATAAACTGTTTTATAACAGTTTTATGAGAGCTGACATTTTTGTCTCTGATGCCTCAAAAGGCAGCAAATTCTAAAACTAATTAGCTTTATAGCTAATATTTTGGGTGTTTACTGCCATTAATAGAACTGTTTTGTCAAAAAGTAATAAAAAACTTAAACAAAACTCATTTTTAGTGTGTTTCCGTATACAACAAGGATATGAAGTAATCAAACTGTCATTCAAAGGGTTAAAGTCCTCCAGATGATTGAAGGTCTGTTTGTTTGAGCTGAGATTGTTTAACAGGAAACAGCTGAACTGTAAATCTGTTTGTTACGTTGTTAAAGCAGTTCTATGGGAGTGGAGACATTTTAAAAAATTATGGCAAAAAAATAAAACGACTTCAAATGCTTTCAATTTGTTTATCAGGACTCTAGATTCCCCAGAAGAAACACAAAGAAAACCTGACAACAAAGTTATTCTGAATTAAAACAAAGACCAACACGCGCGCACACACACACACACGCACGCACACACACACACACACACACAGGTATTTATATATCTAGGTACATGTCTCTGCGTCTGAGAACCAAACACATCCTTTGTACCGTAAAAACCAAACGACTGTTATCATTTCGACTGCAGACACGTACAGTACTTTGTTTTATCCATCCTCTCTCATTGCTGCTTTCTGAAATTGTAATTTTGCATTTATTTAAACTTTTTGTTAGTTTTTTCTTGTCTCTGTAGTTGCTTGTTCTGTTAACCCTTTCTAAAAGACTAATTATTATTATTTATAATGTTTTTTTCTATTGCCTTACCTTGCCTCACCTTCCTCCTCATATCCGGGTCTGGGTCGTGGGGGTAGCATCCCAAATAGGGCATTACCAGGCCAACCTGAAGACGTATTTCCTCCAGCTTGTCCTGGGTTGACCCGGGGGCCTCCTGCTGGCAGGAAAGAAACAACTCATTCGGTCAAACTCATTAGCACCTGTTTATGAAGACATTAGTTGTCGGCTTCTTTCACAAAATGGTGACATTTACAGGAAGAAGGGAAAACTGGTGGCGTCATCAGATTGCTAGCTTAAATGATAAAACAGACTCTTAGTTCTTAATCCATCTTACAGAAATATTGACATGAAAAATGATGCAAAACTTTGCTAGTTTATTTGAAATAATGTAAAAACTTGATTTAAAAGAAGTTTGCAGTGGTGGTTTAAAAAAGTCTGAAGAGGCTGGTTCATAAATGTTGACTTAACCCCTTGATGTGAATCTATCAGAGCTACAGGCTATGAAGGCTGACTTCATTACTTTAAAAATCGTACAAACATCTTCATTGTGGCATTTGAAGCCAGTCTGTGTCAGTTTTATTGTTTTTAGATCAGGAGTGGGAACCTCGGGCCTCTGGGCCATATAGACCTCAGAACTCTGTTATCAGGCACACCACGCAATGTCAAATAAATAATTAAACTTTGAGGGAAACATCAACAACCAATGGTGTTTCTGTGATCAAATTGACAGTAATCCATAAATCAGAGCCAAGCTCAGAGTCTGTGAACACAGCATCATGAGACAGTGACTGATGGGTGTCCATCACAGCAACTGTTGAGAAAAATGTTGAAGAGAGTTGATTTTTCAGGAGAAATGAACAAGTGAGCATTTTTTCATCCAAGTAAAAATCAAAGCTAGGAGTTTAGTTTGTGGAGTCGCTGGAGGTGATGAAGTCTGATCTGGAGGAAAGACTGATGAAGTTACAGCACTTCATCTGAGTCTGGAGGAGTAATCAGATTACCAGACCAGAGAGTTATTAGAATACTAGACCAGAGAGTAATCAGACTACCAGACCAGAGAGTTATTAGAGTACCAGACCAGAGAGTTATTAGAATACCAGACCAGAGAGTAATCAGATTACCAGACCAGAGAGTTATTAGAATACTAGACCAGAGAGTAATCAGACTACCAGACCAGAGAGTTATTAGAGTACCAGACCAGAGAGTTATTAGAATACCAGACCAGAGAGTAATCAGATTACCTGACCAGAGAGTTATTAGAGTACCAGACCAGAGAGTTATTAGAATACCAGACCAGAGAGTTATTAGAGTACCAGACCAGAGAGTTATTAGAATACCAGACCAGAGAGTAATCAGATTACCAGACCAGAGAGTTATTAGAATACTAGACCAGAGAGTAATCAGACTACCAGACCAGAGAGTTATTAGAGTACCAGACCAGAGAGTTATTAGAATACCAGACCAGAGAGTAATCAGATTACCAGACCAGAGAGTTATTAGAATACTAGACCAGAGAGTAATCAGACTACCAGACCAGAGAGTTATTAGAGTACCAGACCAGAGAGTTATTAGNGTCTAGAGTCTATAGATGGTGAGTCTGAGTCAGGTCTAGAGTCTGTAGATGGTGAGTCTGAGTCAGGTCTAGAGTCTATAGGCCTGAGTCAGGCCTAGAGTCTATAGATGGTGAGTCTGAGTCAGGTCTAGAGTCTATAGATGGTGAGTCTGAGTCAGGTCTAAAGTCTGTAGATGGTGAGTCTGAGTCAGGTCTAGAGTCTATAGGTCTGAGTCAGATCTAGAGTCTGTAGATGGTGACTCTGAGTCAGGTCTAGAGTCTATAGATGGTGAGTCTAGAGTCTATAGATGGTGAGTCTGAGTCAGGGCTAGAGTCTATAGATGGTGAGTCTGAGTCAGATCTAGAGTCTATAGATGGTGAGTCTGAGTCAGGTTTAAAGTCTGTAGATGGTGAGTCTGAGTCAGGTCTAGAGTCTATAGATGGTGAGTCTGAGTCAGGTCTAGAGTCTATAGATGGTGAGTCTGAGTCAGGTCTAGAGTCTGTAGATGGTGAGTCTGAGTCAGGTCTAGAGTCTGTAGATGGTGAGTCTAGAGTCTATAGATGGTGAGTCTAGAGTCTATAGATGGTGAGTCTAGAGTCTATAGATGGTGAGTCTGAGCCAGGTCTAGAGTCTATAGATGGTGAGTCTGAGTCAGGTCTAGAGTCTGTAGATGGTGAGTCTAGAGTCTATAGATGGTGAGTCTAGAGTCTATAGATGGTGAGTCTGAGTCAGGTCTAGAGTCTGTAGATGGTGAGTCTGAGTCAGGTCTAGAGTCTATAGATGGTGAGTCTGAGTCAGGTCTAGACTCTGTAGATGGTGAGTCTCGAGTCTATAGATGGTGAATCAGAGTCAGGTCTAGAGTCTATAGATGGTGAGTCTAGAGTCTATAGATGGCGAGTCTGACTCAGGTCTAGAGTCTATAGATGGTGAGTCTGAGTCAGGTCTAGAGTCTATAGATGATGAGTCTGAGTCAGGTCTAGAGTCTATAGATGGTGAGTCTGAGTCAGGTCTAGAGTCTATAGATGGTGAGTCTAGAGTCTATAGATGGTGAGTCTAGAGTCTATAGATGGTGAGTCTGAGTCAGGTCTAGAGTCTATAGATGGTGAGTCTGAGTCAGGTCTAGAGTCTATAGATGGTGAGTCTAGAGTCTATAGATGGTGAGTCTGAGTCAGGTCTAGAGTCTATAGATGGTGAGTCTGAGTCAGGTCTAGAGTCTGTAGATGGTGAGTCT
>SSNR01000136.1:44646-78126 GCA_006937965.1 Callopanchax toddi
GACCAGAGAGTAATCAGATTACCTGACCAGAGAGTTATTAGAGTACCAGACCAGAGAGTTATTAGAATACCAGACCAGAGAGTAATCAGATTACCTGACCAGAGAGTAATCAGATTACCTGACCAGAGAGTTATTAGAGTACCAGACCAGAGAGTTATTAGAATACCAGACCAGAGAGTAATCAGATTACCTGACCAGAGAGTTATTAGAGTACCAGACCAGAGAGTTATTAGAATACCAGACCAGAGAGTAATCAGATTACCTGACCAGAGAGTAATCAGATTACCTGACCAGAGAGTTATTAGAGTACCAGACCAGAGAGTTATTAGAATACCAGACCAGAGAGTAATCAGATTACCTGACCAGAGAGTTATTAGAGTACCAGACCAGAGAGTTATTAGAATACCAGACCAGAGAGTAATCAGATTACCTGACCAGAGAGTAATCAGATTACCTGACCAGAGAGTTATTAGAGTACCAGACCAGAGAGTTATTAGAATACCAGACCAGAGAGTAATCAGATTACCTGACCAGAGAGTTATTAGAGTACCAGACCAGAGAGTTATTAGAATACCAGACCAGAGAGTATTCAGATTATCAGACCAGAGAATAATCAGAGTACCAGACCAGGGAGTAATCCGATTACCAGGCCAGAGAGTAATCAGATTGCCAAACCAGGGAGTAATCAGATTACCAGAACAGCGGTCAATTAAAATCATTTAAAATTGAAAATGGCTTAATGTATTAAAAGCATTTGTCTTTAGTTAACCAGGGTTTAAATTTAATGTAATGGTAACAGAGCCACAAAACCTCACTGACTTTAATCAGCTCCATTCATTAAACCTGACTGAATCCAGCAGCTTTAATGAAGAAAGACCTGGATCTGGTTCTTGTCTCTGATTGACTTAAATTTATGTTCAAGACCAAAAATTTAGAAAACAATCAACCAATATAATTAATTTTTATTTAATTAAGGCAACATATCAGACCTTTTATGTCTCTTGTCTACAAAGATTTTCTGATCATGTACTACAAAAATTAATTCTTCTTCTTTTCATATGAATGTGACATCTCTATTATATTGTTGAGCAGATAATTAAACAAATAATCCCAGTAGAATTAGGTTTCTGCATGTTCCGATTCTATAAATATAACTTTGTGACAGAACTTTATACTTGGTGATTTCTGCTCTGTGTCTTGAATAGATTGGACTCCATGTTCTGAATTTGGCCCTCAGAGGACTTTGTAAAAAAAAACTTGACCCCCTAGCAGATACAAGGTTTGTCGCCCCTGCTTTAGATGGTAAATCCAAGTCAAGTCTATAGAGGATGAGTCTGAGTCATATCTAGAGTCTATAGAGGATGAGTCTGAGTCATATCTAGAGTCTGTAGATGGTGAGTCCGAGTCAGGTCTAGAGTCTATAGATGGTGAGTCTGAGTCAGGTCTAGAGTCTGTAGATGGTGAGTCTGAGTCAGGTCTAGAGTCTATAGATGGTGAGTCTGAGTCAGGTCTAGAATCTATAGATGTGAGTCTGAGTAAGGTCTAGAGTCTATAGATGGTGAGTCTGACTCACGTCTAGAGTCTATAGGTCTGAGTCAGGTCTAGAGTCTATAGGTCTGAGTCAGGTCTAGAGTCTATAGGTCTGAGTTAGGTCTCGAGTCTGTAGATGGTGAGTCTGAGTCAGGTCTAGAGTCTATAGGTCTGAGTCAGGTCTAGAGTCTATAGATGGTGAGTCTGAGTCAGGTCTAAAGTCTGTAGATGGTGAGTCTGAGACAGGTCTAGAGTCTATAGGTATGAGTCAGATCTAGAGTCTGTAGATGGTGAGTCTGAGTCAGGTCTAGAGTCTATAGGTCTGAGTCAGATCTAGAGTCTGTAGATGGTGACTCTGAGTCAGGTCTAGAGTCTATAGATGGTGAGTCTAGAGTCTATAGATGGTGAGTCTGAGTCAGGGCTAGAGTCTATAGATGGTGAGTCTGAGTCAGGTCTAGAGTCTATAGATGGTGAGTCTGAGTCAGGTCTAGAGTCTATAGATGGTGAGTCTAGAGTCTATAGATGGTGAGTCTGAGTCTATAGATGGTGGGTCTGAGTCAGGTCTAGAGTCTGTAGATGGTGAGTCTAGAGTCTATAGATGGTGAGTCTGAGTCAGGTCTAGAGTCTGTAGATGGTGAGTCTGAGTCAGGTCTAGAGTCTATAGATGGTGAGTCTGAGTCAGGTCTAGAGTCTGTAGATGGTGAGTCTAGAGTCTATAGATGGTGAGTCTAGAGTCTATAGATGGTGAGTCTAGAGTCTATAGATGGTGAGTCTGAGTCAGGTCTAGAGTCTGTAGATGGTGAGTCTGAGTCAGGTCTAGAGTCTGTAGATGGTGAGTCTGAGTCAGGTCTAGAGTCTGTAGATGGTGAGTCTAGAGTCTATAGATGGTGAGTCTAGAGTCTATAGATTGTGAGTCTGAGTCAGGTCTAGAGTCTATAGATGGTGAGTCTGAGTCAGGTCTAGAGTCTATAGATGGTGAGTCTGAGTCAGGTCTAGAGTCTATAGATGGTGAGTCTAGAGTCTATAGATGGTGGGTCTAGAGTCTATAGATGGTGAGTCTGAGTCAGGTCTAGAGTCTGTAGATGGTGAGTCTAGAGTCTATAGATGGTGAGTCTGAGTCAGGTCTAGAGTCTATAGATGGTGAGTCTAGAGTCTATAGATGGCGAGTCTGACTCAGGTCTAGAGTCTATAGATGGTGAGTCTGAGTCAGGTCTAGAGTCTATAGATGATGAGTCTGAGTCAGGTCTAGAGTCTATAGATGGTGAGTCTGAGTCAGGTCTAGAGTCTATAGGCCTGAGTCAGGCCTAGAGTCTATAGATGGTGAGTCTGAGTCAGGTCTAGAGTCTATAGATGGTGAGTCTGAGTCAGGTCTAAAGTCTGTAGATGGTGAGTCTGAGTCAGGTCTAGAGTCTATAGGTCTGAGTCAGATCTAGAGTCTGTAGATGGTGACTCTGAGTCAGGTCTAGAGTCTATAGATGGTGAGTCTAGAGTCTATAGATGGTGAGTCTGAGTCAGGTCTAGAGTCTATAGATGGTGAGTCTGAGTCAGATCTAGAGTCTATAGATGGTGAGTCTGAGTCAGGTTTAAAGTCTGTAGATGGTGAGTCTGAGTCAGGTCTAGAGTCTATAGATGGTGAGTCTGAGTCAGGTCTAGAGTCTATAGATGGTGAGTCTGAGTCAGGTCTAGACTCTGTAGATGGTGAGTCTCGAGTCTATAGATGGTGAATCAGAGTCAGGTCTAGAGTCTATAGATGGTGAGTCTAGAGTCTATAGATGGCGAGTCTGACTCAGGTCTAGAGTCTATAGATGGTGAGTCTGAGTCAGGTCTAGAGTCTATAGATGATGAGTCTGAGTCAGGTCTAGAGTCTATAGATGGTGAGTCTGAGTCAGGTCTAGAGTCTATAGATGATGAGTCTGAGTCAGGTCTAGAGTCTATAGGTCTGAGTTAGGTCTAGAGTCTGTAGATGGTGGGTCTGAGTCAGGTCTAGAGTCTATAGGTCTGAGTCAGTCTAGAGTCTATAGATGGTGAGTCTGAGTCAGGACTAGAGTCTATAGATGGTGAGTCTGAGTCAGGTCTAGAGTCTGTAGATGGTGAGTCTAGAGTCTATAGATGGTGAGTCTGAGTCAGGTCTAGAGTCTGTAGATGGTGAGTCTGAGTCAGGTCTAGAGTCTGTAGATGGTGAGTCTGAGTCAGGTCTAGAGTCTATAGATGGTGAGTCTGAGTCAGGTCTAGAGTCTGTAGATGGTGAGTCTAGAGTCTATAGATGGTGAGTCTGAGTCAGGTCTAGAGTCTGTAGATGGTGAGTCTGAGTCAGGTCTAGAGTCTGTAGATGGTGAGTCTGAGTCAGGTCTAGAGTCTGTAGATGGTGAGTCTGAGTGAGGTCTAGAGTCTATAGGTCTGAGTCAGGTCTAGACTCTATAGGTCTGAGTCAGGTCTAGAGTCTATAGGTCTGAGTTAGGTCTAGAGTCTGTAGATGGTGAGTCTGAGTCAGGTCTAGAGTCTATAGGTCTGAGTCAGGTCTAGAGTCTATAGATGGTGAGTCTGAGTCAGGTCTAGTCTGAGTTTTTGTGACTTAAAGCGGCAAAGGTTTGTCTCCCCTGCTTTAGATGGTAAATCCAAGTCAAGTCTATAGAGGATGAGTCTGAGTCATATCTAGAGTCTATAGAGGATGAGTCTGAGTCATATCTAGAGTCTATAGATGATGAGTCTGAGTCAGGTCTAGAGTCTATAGATGGTGAGTCTGAGTCAGGTTTAGAGTCTATAGATGGTGAGTCTGAGTCAGGTTTAGAGTCTATAGATGGTGAGTCTGAGTCAGGTCTAGTCTGAGTTTTTGTGACTTAAAGCGGCACTCCGGAGGATTTCATCAGGAGAGCAGTTTTTGAATCTAGCGTCCAAAGGCTCCTCCTCAAAACATCTCGACACATTTGCGTCCGGTCGCGTGCACGCGGCGCATATACTTCGGACATGAACTGTACAGCTCAATGTGTAGGGTTTAATCACTCACAGTTCACAGTCTTATTCCAACAACACTACGAGGGTCTGATGAGCCCTCTCTGTCCCTGCTGCTTCTGATATTAGCTCTGTTAGCAGAGAGCTGCTGCTGGACTCTGAAGCTGAACTTGACTCGGCCCTGGATGAACTTTCTGACCAAAATAAATGCGTAATCCTGTCAAGCCTTGCCATTCTGTGAGGTGAAAGGTTTAAAAATAAAAATAAATCCATCTTTAGCTGGAGAATGGGTAGGTTTTTAGTAGAAATGAGCCGTGAGTCCTCAGTGAACGGCTGAGACGGCAGAGAAACACACGGAGCGTCCTGTACGACAGCGCCCCCTACTGGTACAGGTTTGGTCGATGCGCGTGCATGTTGAGAGAATGCAGAAATTTGAATTTCATTGGCTGAAAAATGTCGGCGGCAAGAAATAATGGAAAGGGGTCTCTAGGAGGAAGGAGGGTCTTCATCAGAATGACAGATGTTGTGGAACTCAACCCATAGATCATAGTTTAGACCTGAAATATCATTTAAAACATTTAGAAAACTTTGATACAGAGAAAAATGCTCCAGACAACCGCTTTAAGTGCAGCTTGAATATAAATCTTAGACTCGAGTCCCCATCTCTGGTCATGATTGCACTAATATAAAAGTGATACTAAAGTAATGGCCTCTGTCAGAGCCAGGTGACCTAATTAGTGTCTTACTTACTAAGTTGACCTTTTGAGGACCAGGACGGGTCAGAAGAACCGGATGGTCTGTAACCTAAATCTGAAACAGTGCAGTACTGAATTCACCCCACAGGCAGGTGGAAGGATTCATTCAGTGAGCAGTAGGTGCAACACATGCTGCCCTGTGATGTAGCGAGCCCCAAACTGGCTGTGATGCAGGCTGATGAATGTCTCCAGGGGCTTGTTTCCATAAGGAAATAATGCATTTTACACCCGGTAATCTGTCCATATTTCACAGCCATGATGCAATTAATATGCAGTGGGGGAGGGGCGGGGGTGAAAAAGAATAACTCATCCGTCAACTTATGAAAATCCAGACACACAAACTCCAGCACACCTAAAGTATATTTGGTATGGAAAGGAAACAGTATGGTTTATGTTCTGCAGCTTAAAAGGAGAAAAGTGACTCGATCAAATAAACGGTGTTTTAACCAGACGGATGGAAAAGTCTGTTTCAGTGTCTTACATCAGCTCATGATTTAACCCCCAAAGGAACCTGAATATTAAGTTGAAACCCCCTCCCCTCAAAAAAGATTTGAACAAAATTTCATTGTCTGAAGAACTGGAGGACAGGACAGCGTGGGACAGAATATTAAGAGACTTCACTCAGTGTCACCTTCTGACCTTTAACCTTCACTGAGACCGTGTTACAGCAGATTGACCTCCCACACCTGAGGCCTGATACCCATCCATCCGTCCGTCCATCATCCATCCATCCATCATCCATCCATCCATCATCCATCCATCATTCGTCCATCCATCATCCATCCATCATCCGTCCATCATCCATCCATCCATCCATCATCCATCCATCATCCGTCCATCATCCATCCATCCATCCATCCATTCGTCTATCCATCCATCCATCATCCATCCATCCATCCATTTGTCCATCATCCATCCATCCATCAATCATCCATCCATCCATCATCCATCCATCCATCATCCATCCATCAATCATCCATCCATCAATCCATCCATCATCCATCCATCCATCATCTATCATCCATCCATCATCCATCCATCCATCATCCATCCATTCATCCATCATCCATGCATCCATCATCCATCCATCCATCCATCCATCATCTGTCCGTCCGTCCATCCATCCATCCATCCATCCATCCATCCATCCATCCATCCATCCATCCATCCATCCATCCATCCATCCATCCATCCATCCATCCATCATCCACCTTTCATAAAATAAATTCCCAGACATCAATATATTATGAGATAATTTAACACTTTTTTGTCTTAGTTTGAGTCGATGTGAGTTCAAGGAAAACACACAGAGGGCATAGAGGAGCACCTTCTCCATCAGGTCAGCAGTCTTCCCCATGATTGTGTAGCAGTGGCAGCTCGTCAATAGGGGGCGCTGAGACACCGCCCCACCAGTCTCACAGGAAAAGGAGGAAGAAGAAGAAGATTGGAATCACAAAATAGTTTTAATAAAACCATGAAAATTAAGCTAAACGATCTATCCACACACGATAAGTGCTGTGTATAATCTGCATTTAAGCGTAGGTGGAGACTCAGCTCAGATCAGGACGTTGGCCCGGAAGGCCTAAGAAGCTCATGGAGTTTTTATCATGGAGAAAACTAAATGGATATTTATTCAAAGAATCCTTCTTGACAGCTTGTGACAAACCAGCAGTCCTGATTTAATTAACTCGACTGTGAGTCACTTGGTTTGTTTGTTTCTTTCTTTCATTTTATTAACAATGCATTGCAGACTTTTTACATTCAAAAATGCCTATGAGCTAATGGCTAGCTAGCCCTAGCCATTAGCTCATAGGGCATTAGTGATTTTATTCGGTAAACAGCGACATGTCTTTCTTATCATTGTGGTAGAATGTTAGTGTTATTATATAAATTTCATGACACGTATACTTCAGTGCACAACGGGACTTAATTAGTCACGTTTGTGACACATTGACATGATTCAAGAGCTGATTAGAAAAATTGAAATTTCTACCTAAAAATTAAAAAAAGGATATAAAAACCATAATAAATGTGTTTTTATAACATCACAGATAAGTATGAGCAAACTTAGAACTCACTGATTTTCACCATCTTCTTTGTTTTACCAGCTCATTACATTGTGATCCTTATACCCAAGACATGCCGTGTACATTGAGATTCCTAAAAATGTGTTGATCTCTTCAGGTGTTGTGTTTAAACTAGACTCTGAATCCTTTAAAATACGTACACTAGTTGGCAGTGGCGGGCTGTGACTTTCAACTCTGGGCCTTCAGTGATTTCCTCCTCAGTTAAGCCTAAATTAATACACCTCATAAAACCATCAATCTGACGCCACAGCTCCAGAATCCATACAAAATCACACATACACATTACATCACTCTTATTATAGGCTGGTCAACGCACATTTTTGGGCAGATCAGAACCGAACTGAACCGATCTGGGTCTGTTACGCTAGCGGTGCTGCTGTACAGCTCGTTTCAGCTCAGTGACACACTACAGGTGATTGATTACTAATGAAATAAAATGATAAAAACACAAATAAAATGGTTGAACTCACCAACACGGATCTCCTCCACATTATAGCTCCAAACACCAAATCCATCAATACTGGCATTTCCAGCTTTATAATCCCAGCGTCTCTCTGAAGCGGTTATCCACGGTAAAGTTTATAATTCCTTTTCTGAAATTGACTGAAAAACTATTTTTCCCAGCTGGGACAGAATCTTTTCTCCTCTTTCAGGTATCATGGGTTAAAAAAACACACCAATAGCTGTCGGTAGCTAATGAATCTTTGAGTTTAGTTCAGATATCACCGCCTTTGGACCAAAACAAGGCCGTATCCAATCACAGGACGCCCTCCTGTCAGCTTTTGCGTAAGCCCAGCTAGCTGGCCTGGGCCACTCAGACTCGAGAGCTGATTGGCTATCCCAACGGATCATCTCTGCAGGCTGAAAGCCGACCGGGGCCTGCGCTGTTGATTCTGAAGGTCCTGAGAGAAGCACTTGGGCGTAGAGCCCCTAGTGGCAGACTTCAATCTGCATAACAACACAAGCAAGCTGAAATCTGATTGGACAACACCCTACCTTGGTATTTTAACACTGGAAGCGGCGTAACTAAGTGGATATAATATGATATAAAGAGAACAGACCAGGGAGAACATTTTTATTTAATAATATTAACCAAAAGAAAAACACATTTACTTTTCTGAGTAAGTTTAGGCCAGCAGAGAAGGCCTTGCTGGCCCTGATGGCCCGCCACTGCTAGTTGGTGAATTAGGACAGGTCCTGAGTAAAGTTTTTATCAATGTACTGCGGGAAGTAATGCTGTGGGCTCCAATCACTATGACCATTAGTCATGATGCCACGCTTGTCTGAAAAACTGGAAACACAGACATGAACCTAGATACTGTAGAGTATTTTGCAAAACACATTTAGGCAGAAATAACAATAATTTATTGATTTTATATACAAGGGTATACATAACTGGTGCACAGGTGTGGAAGCGCAGTAAATATCGCGTGTGAGCACCAGTTCCTTCTGCCACAATGTTACTTCACACATTGGTGTGTTACATCGCAGTATTAATAGAGCAGCCCATGAACAAATACTGACAAGCTGCAGCGTGAGCTGAGCAGCGCCCATGCAGAAGTGGACACACACACTGCACTGCTAGCACCATCCTCGTCCAATTACTCATCCGGGTTCTCATTCCCTCTTCTCTGACTGAACTTAAATCTTCTAGAATATATATGTTTGAATCTCCCTAAACAATGCTGTTGAGATTTCATTCTTCCTCTGTCAAAGACCTGTCTATTTAAAAAAAAGTTAAATAAGTACAAGTACGGAGTTCTGATGTGCACTACAGTACACATTAGTAAATTAGTCATTTGTCCAGTGAAAATAATACGCTTAGTTCTGAAACTAACTCAAATTACACATTAGCTATTCATTGTGTAACATTAATCAGAATGTAGCATTAAAAGACAACAAATATACGTATCATGCTCACCTTTCTTTTTTCCAATAAAATGACCATGTGGGGGTGCCATCCATTTTTAAAAGTCAAAAAAATAAAAAGTGGCCAAGGACAACCCCCCCCCCCCCACACACACACACACACACACACATACATATATGTGACATCATTTTAAAGCTACAGATGTCTCCTTTGAGAAGCATCACATGGCATGTGGTATCAAAGATATAAGCAAAAGTTAAATGTGTATTTCAGTGCCCAGAAATGAATTGCTGGTCTCAGGAGGCTATAGGCCGCGGTCTCGTTTAGGGAACAGAGGCTGTTTTAATGTAAGTCTTAGGCTTTTTTCAGGTTCTCAAAGAAAATACATTAGGAACTGGATTAGATTACATTTGTAGTTCAAATATGACAAACTACTGCTTTCACAGTAGGAAAACGATTGTATCTGTAGAGTTTAAACATTCAGTCAGCTCTGACAGAGTGATGAATCCTATACTGTAGTAACCTGTGGAGCCTGAGCTTGTTTGCTACATCAAGTTGTTCAGTCGGGGTGGGGGGTGTCTGTCTTGGGTCACGTGGCGTCATTTCGCCGTGAATTTCATTAAATATTGACAGTTTTGGGGACAAAGTAATTGGCTTGCATGCTGCCTATTGAGTACCTATGATTTAGAATAATTGATTATTAGAAATTAGTTGATAGAAAGAATAAAATAAACAAAAATAAAATAGCTGCTATCTGCCTTTTCCATTCATCAGCAGAGATGGTCTACACATGCTGTTCATGCCTTGTTGATGTTAATTATGATCGAGATATGCATGTTCTCACTTTTCAATTCAATGTGACGCTTTAACTAGGTCATAATGGCCCACTGGAAATAAACTGTCCTACACCTGTCCCAAACACTAATTAGCTTTATCCAACCCATTCTTCTAAATCCGCATCCTGTCAGAGAATTAAACACAGCTGTTGGGTTGGTGGAGAATAACAGAATGATGGTGGAAGTGGAACTGGATTCTGCATAAAGAAACACAAACGTCAAACGCTTTACGTTTTATAATAAATGGTTCCATAAAAGCCATGCTAAGACATGATAACTCAAATAGACACACAGTCAATGAAAGTCTAGATCTTTGTTCCTGTTTCTTTTACATCAAACAAAATGACTCAAACTAAAAGCAGGAAATCACTATTTTCACCAACTATAATTATAACTAGTAATTATAATACTAATGGAAGAAGGTTGAACGGTAAAATGGTAAGGAAAATACCCACGGTATTAATAAACATTACTTTCAATATGTTATTTTAAAATTCATCTCCTAATTTAATCCCTATTTTGTCTAAATATGTTGAAAATACGTTAGATTTTGGAGAACGTGCTTTCTGCAAACTCTTCTTCTTCTGCCAGTTGTGAGATATTTCAGTTCTGACTTCCAGTTTGTTCCAGTCCTACAGGAAGTGTAGTGTAATTTCAGAGTGACTGCATGTAATAGCCTGATAAAAGGACTTAAAGGTACCATGGGGGGTTTGGTAAACCATGTAGCCTAAAACATTTGTTTATGCCTCTAAACAACGTTCTAACATAATAAATATATTGTGGCGATTAAAAAACCCTGAAAGAAATCAATAAGGTGGTTCCCTCACAGTTCTCTTAAAACCTCAGCCAATCATATGTTTGGGACCGAAAGCAACTATTGGACAATCTGGTTGTCTGTCTCGCTGAAGCGCCGCACGGCCACACAGAGGAAACTCGTTTCAGCCACTTGTATCTGCTATCTCGTTCTATCAGTCATTACCCAAAGCTCATGGCCATAGGTGAAGATTGGGACGTAGATCGATTGGTAAATCGAAAGTCTTGATTTCTGGCTCAGCTGCCTCTTCACCAAAAAGACCAGTTCAGCATCCACATCACTGCAGATGCTGCCCCATGACACCTGTCCATCTCCCGCTCCCTCACAACAACCCGAGATACTTAAACTCCTCCACTTGAGGCAGGATGTCTCTTCTCACCCGGAGTTGGCAAGCCACCTTTTTCCGGTCAAGAACCATGGTCTCAGACTTGGAGGTGCTGATCCTCATCCCAGCTGCTTCACACTCAGCTGTGAACCTCTCCAACAAAAGCTGAAGGTCAGAGCTTCATTTTCTTCTTCACTTCTCCTTCACTTTTATACTCCAGTCAGGATACTTTGACCAGCAAACCAGTTCCTGCTGGAGGTCTCCAGAACTAGGCTGAAGACCAAAGGTGACCGAGCCTTTAGGGCGGCTGCCCCCAGCTCTGGAACAGCCTGCTAGATCACATTAGATCTGCTGAGACCCTGGGCATTTTAAATATCTTTTAAAGACCCACTTTTATTCTTTGGCTATTATTTCTACCTGAGCAGGGTGCCTTCAAGGCTTTTATTGTGTTGTTTTTTTTCATCTCTGGCAATCAAGGCGAGCAGATGCATCTTCCCTTCTCTCCCTCCCTCCCCGTCTTCCCCGGCTCTCTGTCCTGTCTACTTTTGGAGAACCTGCTTTCATCTCCCTCTGGACTTTTAAACATGAATTGGATCAGCTGGTCTAGGAACACGATGGAAAATTTTCCTTTTTCCCACTACTTGAAGATGTTTACATAAATTGGATCATGGCGACTGGGCTCTACTGTTTGGCGTGTGTGGGACCTGGATCGTCAGGGCCACCTTAACTAGCCGATAGGCCCCGGGGCTGAGAGGCTCAGTAGGCCCCCCACGGCCCAAAAACTTCCTCTTACTGCACTCTGCCTTATAAACAATGTCAATACATATACTACACATGCTTAAAAACATATATATATATATATAGGGGCGGCACTAGCTCAGTTGGGAGAGTGGCCGGTCTGGTAACCGGAGGGTCACCGGTTCGATCCCCAGCTCTGGCTGGGTTAGATTGTCGTTGTGTCCTTGGGCAAGACACTTCACCCACCTTGCCTGTGTGAATGTGAGTGTGACTGTGTGTGAATGTTGGTGGTGGTCAGAAGGGCCGATGGTCAGAATGGCAGCCTCACCTCTGTCAGTCTGCCCCAGGGCAGCTGTGGCTACAGATGCTTGTCGTAGTTTACCACCACCGGTGAGAATGACTGTGTGAATGAATAATGCAACTCTGTAAAGCGTCTTTGAGTGACCTAGAAAAGCGCTATATAAAACTGATGCATTATATATATATATATATATATATATATATATGTGTGTGTATATGTGACCCCTGAACCAGACTCCAGACTCAGACTTCAGAACCTCTCTCACTCGCTCGTGTTTTGACACGGTTCTGGTCCAACTTTTGCCCAGAAATATCGTATTGTTACAGTGACGATGCCCCCACCCCCCACCCCAGCAGAAGGAATCATTATTATAAATATCTTCTACCTTCTCTGCTGCTCCAAGTACTCAGAGCACCTGTCTTCTCCTCCTCCCCCCCGGCAGCGGTTCCCCGCTGAGCGGCCGACAGGCGCTGCTTCATCTCTGCGGCTCTGCCCGGTGCGTGCGTGAACGAACTCTGTCCAACTTTTTATTGGCTGATTAAACAATTCTGTAAGCTTAGGTATGTTCTGTAATGTCTCATGGAGCAAATATCGTTTCTGAGCATCGCTCTAAAATTTCTTTCCCGACATTTTTTCAAGTTTCTTTACGTCTTGAGGAACACGCCCCAAAATCATCTGAATTGTTTGACTGGTGAGCTCATGGTCCAATGGGCATTTACGGATCACGTGGGGGACGTAGGTCACTTGTAATTCGGACCAATCAGCAGCCTTAAATGAGCTGATTGACAGAAAACCTGACAAATTGTAAAACAATGGGTTTTTCTTTTTGTTTCACCTGAAATGATAGGCCCCTAGATATTGTAGGCCCCTGGCCACTGCCCCGGTTTGCCCGTGCATTAAGGCGGCCTTGTGGATCATCATCAAATTCGGAGCTGCGGGACCGATTGGCAAACAGCCCGGGCTCTGTGGACGGTGCTGCGCTGTGTATGAACTCTCAAATCCCACTGGGCAAGCTGAATCACAGGTTGGATGCTCTGAACTGTGCGAACTCTAAACCAGCTGGCTGAGCTGATACGTGGGACTGGACGCTTTGCGATCTGGTCGCGCTTTTGGACTCATATGCAGGAAAACATCTTGGAGGAATGCTCAGCAGGATTCTGTCTGTGGTTCTGGACTGGTCAGCGAGGGACGAACAGCTGAGAGGATTGCCCAGCCGTCTTTTGGTGGATTTGACCGTTATTCGGCTGCTGGAAGGGACCTGACCGCTAAAGACTGAAGGAAGTGGAACCTTATCACTCCTGCTCTAAACAAATCTGTTATTTTCAATTCGACTCCCCTCTCAGGCCTTGAAAAAAGGCTGAAGTCAAAACAAACTTTGCAGTGTCAGCTGACGGCGGGTGCTCCCCCCTCCTTCCCCCTCCCTCACATGTACTGACTCAAACACACACATCCTACTGATGCACATCAAGCCCTACACTTCAACGTGCGCCTTGGACCTCATCACTCCTTCCTCTTCTTGCAACCTTGGTCTGATGGCCGCGCTAAAATGCTGCAAACTCGACCTGGGGGGTGGGGTGCTCCCGTACCCCCCCACACTCCATCACGTGTTTTATGTTTTTGTGATTGTCAGAGTTTTGTGCTTTTTATGTAGGAGGCCTTTTTTCCTGTTCACGCCTCTGAGTTCCCTTGAGCTATAGGGGAACGAACATGTTTTTTATCACCTCCACACACACCCTCCCCTCCAAGCGTTTTCCTCTACAAAATACATATGTGCATGCCCGCAGTCAACTGTTTCCTGTTTTGTATCATGTTGTTTGTCTGAATCTTGGAACAGCTGTACTGAAACTAAGTTTTGTTGTATCAGGACGCTGATGCAATGACAATAAAGTCATCTTGTATCTTTTATCTGACTGTAATAATTTCACTTTATTTTAGTCTATTTTCATTCAAACTTTAGAACTGATCTATATTTTATTGTGGTTTTTTATTTACTTTTATCTGTAAAGCACTTGGGGCAGCGTCTGCAGTGAGGCGGACACTGAACCGATCAGTTGTGGTGAAGAAGGAGCTGAGCCAGAAAGCAAGGCTCTTGATTCACCGGTCGGTCTACGTCCCAATCCTCACCTATGGTCATGAGCTTTGGGTAGTGACCGAAAGAATGAGATCGCGGATACAAGCGGCTGAAATGAGTTTCCTCCGCAGGGTGGCCGGGCTCAGCCTTAGGGATAGGGTGAGAAGCTCGGACATTCGGGGGAGACTCGGATTAGAGCCGCTGCTCCTCCATGTTGAAAGGAGCCAGTTGAGGTGGTTCGGGCATCTGGTAAGGATGCCTCCTGGACGCCTCCCTCGGGAGGTGTTCTGGGCATGTCCTGCCAGCAGGAGGCCCCCAGGTCGACCCAGGACAAGCTGGAGGAAATACATTTTCAGATTGGCCTGGGAACGCCTGGGCGTCCCAGCTGAGGAGCTGGTGGACTTGGCCGGGGAGAAGATGGCCTGGGCTGCCCAACTTGGAATGCTGCCCCCGCGACCCGGACCCAGATAAGCGGAAGAAGGCGAGGCGAGGCACTTTGGACAGCTTTTGCTGTGTAAAATGTGCTATATGAATCAAGTTTGAGTTGAGAGCTTGATGATGCTAGGAAGACGACATCATCCGCAAAAAGCAGAGAGGAGATTCTCCTGTCACCAAACTCCACACCACGGCTGCGCCTAGAAATCCTGTCCATAATGAACAGAACTGGTGACAAAGGGCAGCCCTGGTGGACTCCAACTATCACTGGGAACAGGTCCGACTTACTGCAAGCTATGCGGACCAAACTCACACTCCTCTGGTACAGGGACGGAATGGCCCTTAACAAAAGACCATCCACCACATACTCCTGGAGCTCCCCCCACAGGGCGCCCCAGGGGACACGGTCATAAGCCTTCTCCAAATTCACAAAACACATGTGGATTGGTTGGAAAAACTCCCATGACCCTTCCATCTAGCAAGGGTATGAATGTGTGTGTGAATGGGTGAATATATCTAATGTAGTGTGTAGTGGGATTTCTAGGACTTAGAAAGCGCTATACAAGTACACGGCATTTACCATTTACCATAAAGAGCTGGTCAACAGTTCCATGACAGGACGAAAACCACACTGCTCCTCTTCAATCCGGGATTCTACTAGGGATGGGACAAAATACCGTTTGGTGAAATTTCGCAATATAAAACGTGACGAAATGCATCGAGTAAAAAAAAAAAAGGATCGCGAAATAAACACTAGATGGCGCTGCTGCATTATTTGTGTAGTAGTAGTAATGCAGGCAATTTAGGGTTGGACATCGAGCATCAGCTACTGAACAGAATCGGGTGATGTCCATGAAAAAAAAACGTGATCTGCCAAGACTGAACAAAGTATTTCCCAGCTGATCACCTGAAATGCAGCCTGTAGACCCTCTGTGTGCAGCGTCGCGTCTCTCCCTCCCCTCCCTGCTGTGCCGGGAGCTCAGCGCCGAAAGTGAAACTAAACTAAAAGCATCTGCCGAACTTTTACTCCGTCAGAGTGATGTAAACTTTGCATCCTGCAACAAAAACTACTGTGGAAATACCGGAGGAAGCTCGTTAAAATACATCAACACGGTGGATTTAAAGGTGTTGGAGTGAGGTGAGTTTTCATGTCTCACTGCAGAAATCAACAGTCAGACACATCTACACTCACTCATCTATATGAGCCAGACGTCAGAACGCTGAACAAATAAACTGTAAAATAATTAAAGTCCTCCAGATGAGCAGCTGCTGGGTTCAGCCCTCTAGGACCTGATATGGCTGATAAATAAATGAACTTAATATTAGTAATAATAATAATAATAATAATAATAATAATAATCTTACAACACACATTGTTGTGAGATTAATATTATTATTTTGCTTTTTCTGAACTATTTAATCTGCTTAGAGTTTTAATGTTTTAAATCTGTTTTATTGTTACTGACAGCAGCTAGATTGAAGTTTCAGATTCCCTTTTGACAGAACGCTGCAGCATGTTGGAGTAGATTCTCTGTCATCCTGGACAGGATCGAGTTCAGTTTGAATTGAAAACAGCTGAATGTTCCAGTTATTTTGAAGACTCATTGTCTCCCATTAAAGAGCCTCCTTCAGTTTTAAACCTTGGGTTGAGAGTAGGAGGTTTAGAAGTCGTGGTCAGAAACAAACCTGAGATAACTTAACCCAGGGTTAGAGCAGCACTAAGGGAGTGTTCTGGTTTGTGTTTGGCCTGTTAGGCCTTGTGTTTCCCCGTGTGCAACTGAAACAAAAATAAACAAGTTGGTATTATACAGTAATATTTTTTCTTTTTTTCCCCTGATATCGTATCGTGAAATATCGCATCGTGACTCTGACATATCGAAGTGCATCGTATCGTGAGTTTAAGTGTATCGTCCCATCCCTAGATTCCACTATCGATCAGACCCTCCTCTCCAGTACCCTGGAGTAGATCTTTCCAGGGAGGCTGAGGTATGTGATCTTCTATAGTTGGAACACACCCTCTGGTCCGCATTCTTAAAAATGGGAACCACCACCCCGGTCTGCCACTCCACAGGAACTGCCCCCGATGACCACACAATGTTGCAGAGACGTGTCAACCACGGCAGTCCTACAACATCCATAACCTTGAGATACTAGGTCAGATCTCATCCACCCCCGGGGCTCCGCCGCTGTGTAGTTGTTTGACTACCTCAGTGACTTCTGCCCCAGAGATTGGACAGTCCGTCCCCAGGTCTCTCAGCTCTTGTTCCTCATTAGAATGGAAGTTGGTGGGATTGAGGAGCTCCTTAAAGTATTCCTTCCACCACCCGACTATATTCTCAGTTGGCAACAGCAGCTCCCCGTCCCCACTGTAACTGGAGTGGGCAAGTTGCTGCCTTCCTCCCCTGAGGCACCGGGTGGTTTGCCAGAACCTTTTTGTAGTCGATTGATTCTCCATGGTCTCACCAAACTCCTCCCATACTCGAGGTTTTGCCTCAGAAACTGCCACTGCTGCGCCCCCTCTGGTACCTCTCTGCTGCCTCAGTAGACCCACAGACCCTCCACGCTCTGTAGGCCTCCTTCTTCAGCCTGACAGCTCCCCTAACCTCTGGTGTCCACCAGNGAGACAGGTGCAGGGGTTACCACCACGACTGGCGCCAGCCACCTTGTAACCACAGCTAGCAAAAGCCATCTTAACAATCGCAGAGTGGAACAAGGCCCATTCAGACTCAATGTCCCCCACTGCTCTCGGGATGTGGTCAAAGCTTTGCTGGAGGTGGGAATTGAAGACCATCTTGACAGGCTCTTCTGGTGTTTGGAGTGAACCCTCATTGAATGTTTGGGTCTAGGGCTGCCACAAATGATTTTGATAGTCGCCTAGTCACTGTTTTTTATTATTATTATTATTTATTTTTTTTTTATTTTTTTATTTTTTTAAACCCCGTGTCCTGTCCGGCTGTGGAGCAAACAGAATAATGTCTGAGTGCCAAAAACAAGCCCAACAGTGTTGCTGTTTCAGGTGAGAGGTTACAGCCACTGCTATAAAACTCCTCCTGATTTTTGTTTAAATATAACCCCCAAAATCTTTATTAGAATATTGTTATGGTTGATTGGACACGGAGCCTGAAAGTGAAGGGAAGGGTACAGAAAGAGGGATGGGGGAGAAAGTAAACAGAAAAAGAAGAGAACAAGAGACGTGAAGAGTCCACTTCTAGACCTGTAAATAAAGCACAAACAAACAAACAAACAAAACAGGGAGAAAAGATACAACAGCAACAAACAGCATATGAATACACAACAGTTTATTTTTTCAATTAGTCAACTAATCTGTTCATGCGTACATTAGACATAAAACGTACAGCATGAGTTATATAAGAGCATGTAGCTGTTCTTATATTACCATCATTAGCTTACAGCTTGAAGTGTTTAAGCTGTGTGCCAACTAAAAATAACGACAGGATGATAGTTTATTAAACTTTTAAATAAATTTGCAGCTTGTAGCAACAAATGATTCTTCAACTGTAGCATAAAGTAACTGTAAGTGTTCAAAACTGCTTTTTGCTTCATGGAGCTGCAGGACAGTTTTGCTCCTCCAAACCTGGAGCATCTCCAACCTCCCTCTAACCTCCCTCCGCCAACATCCTGGAACATTCAGTAGCATCTCAGCTAACTGAACATCTTCATTCAAATCAGCTTTTTGAGACTTTCGATCTGGATTCCGCTCTCACCACAGTACAGAAACAGCTTTGATCAAAGTAACAAATGACCTCCTGGTGGCATCAGACTCTAGATCCCTCTCCATACTCCTCCTCCTTGATCTTAGTGCTGCCTTTGATACTATAGATCAGACATCAACAGATGGCGGACTTCTGTCCAGATCCGGACTCAAATCCGGTTCAGTCCGGACCACGGGCAAATCCGGGACCCGGTCCCCGGGCAGGAGAAGGGCACGCGTCCATGGAGACGCTCAAACGCACCTAAGGAGTTATAAGCTTGTGCACCTGGCACACACCCTCCCCTTACTAGACCTGGCTCAGCTTGGAGGGGGGCGATCAGGCACCGAACCAGTGACGCAACGCGGTCCTGTCAGAACGGATCGGCTGAAACCTCTGTGAGTTTGAGTGTAGCGTGTGTGCGGCTCAAACGCGGCAGTAATTAGCGTTGAGCGTTCGCGTACGCGCAGTTAATCTCAGAGCAGCCGTGCGGTTCTCGATGGAAGCAAGGCCGCGGGACTACTCCGATAAGTAAGTAGTAAAACTGACTTACTGGTGGGTTGAGGATGAAGCTCGGAAGCCTGGTAGGTTTAGATGAAGCTCATAGCATGAATGAATGAATCGATGACTGAGCACTGACGTGCAGGGTGAAGGGTCATTTATAGAGGAGGTGAAGCCAGAGGGATGACGGGAAATGGAGTCTTAGCGGGAGGAGCGGTCAGAAGGAGGGGAAACCGTGACAGGTCCTTAATAGAGTTCACGCTGAAAAGCGGCCGCTCTCTGTGTCAGCGTGACATGACTGACTCTATGAGCGTTTCCTGGTGAGCTGGTTTGGCTGAAGGATGAAGGAACCAGTTTCTGATCACCTGACCGACCGGTGAGTAACAGCTGTGCTCACATCTGTCATCGTCATAATGATGGTTCGCCACATGAGCGCGTGTCACTCAACTGTTTCTCAGCATAACTGACAAAAGCTGTGGCTTAAAATTAGGTCAATAAATAATATTAACACTGAAAATACACATTTATCTGTCATGACTTTATCAGAAGTTAGTCTTCTTTTAACTTCAGTTGTTTTCGGAGACTCACAAAATGTTTAAACGCCCCCAAAAGAAGTTTTACTAACCAGAAACCTGATGCAGAGCCCTGCATGCTGTAATGAGGATAATAAAATGAACTAATTATCATTAAAACAGGGTGAGCCTTTAAAAAGAGTTAAAGGGAGACACACCTCTGCTGAAGTCCTAACAGATCATCACAGAAAAGTTAAACCTGCAGACTGTAAGTTTAAAGCAGATTGACGTTGTCAGCTTATGTCAGACATCCTAGCAGCAACACCCTGAAGTGATGTCATGATGCACACGATGCTGTTTGTGTGGAGTCAAGAGGTCTGACTCTGTGCCACCACATGTGTAAAAAATAATGAAAATATATACACATTTACAGGGTTTCCTCTAGGATTTTATTTTAGTTTAATGGAGTATTTATGAGGGATGTTCGATAATATCGGCATTAAAATGTAATATCGGAAAATATTGGTATCGGGTTTTGTAATGACACACATAACCTTTACATACCATGCACATATTCGGCTACTTCTCCTCTCTCTCAAAATGTCAAAATATAACTAATCTGATGTTTAGTTGTTGAGTTATTTCTATTTATTTAGCACACTTTGCATTAAATCCTGTGGCTTCAGCATTTCCCAGCCAACCTTGAATGCAACATCTATTGGCGTACACTTGATGACATCATCAAACCACGTCATTACTTGCAGCATAACATGCAACATGTAAGAGGACTCACCAACCTGTCTGTGGTTTGGAATTATCTCAAAGTGTCTCCGGACAATAAAATGTCCATTTGTAACGACTGTAAAGGTTATGGAGGAATCAAGATGTCTCCTTTATTTAAGAGGAATTGAAGCAGTTGTTCTATTTTGCACTGACAATATTTAAAGTTTAAGCATGCATGATAGGAGGTATGGGATGTTGGTTACCTAAAATGATTTTGTTTGTCTTTTCTTTAATGAGGGGTACCCCGCTTATATCGAGCAACACTTAGTGACGAAACTCCTCCTCTGAAAGCACTTTTCTTATCTTAGCACCGCTCCCAAATTTATTTTCCAGCGGGGGGCGGGGGTTGTGTGTCATGCCATCTGGAGCTGAGCGAGAGGGGGACGTGGCGTAGGGGTGACGAGCGGCAGCCGGCCTCACCCGCCCCCCAGGACCGAGCGATGATGTGAAGATGTCCCGGGTGTGGTGGCTTTTATTTTGTCGTAGCGGGGACTGTGTGGAGGAAACTCTTTAATATAGTAACAAGTCCAGATCGGGAGGTGACGTCCGATTCTTATCGAGTCTGAAATCACGTGATCAGATCGGGACATATAGTTTAAACAGACCGGAGTTTGATGAAACGGCCATGACTCCGTTTCTAACTTGTTCTCTTCCTGTGGATTCTACAGCCTGCTGTCTCATTGCATATGCAGACCCCAGAGCAGGAATGGTGACGAGACCTGCTGACTGACAGTAATTATCACCATTCACCATTAAGCATAAGCCAGAGATGATAAAAGCTCTTTATGTAAAATGTCAGCTCACTGAAATGCTGAAAATGATTAAAGGGCATCGGTGTGGAGCAGAGGGCTGAAAGGAGCCAACAGTGTGGAAGGAGCTGGTCCTGACCGGAAAAATAGAAAGAATACAAGTACATTTATTTATTTAGAAGGAGGCTGGTGTGGAAACATCTGAGGGTTCTCTGGGTTGGTCTGCAGGTCGAGTCGGTATTGATAAAATATCACTGTCGTCTTGACTCAACTGTTCTCCCTGCTCTGGCTCTCCTTCTCACTTCGGTCCAGCTAACCTCTGCATGAACTTTCTCCACCATAAATCAATAAGCAGAGAAATACTTTGCTGGACTTCTGCAGCAGCAGGTCAAACAACGAGTCACGACTTCTCTCCTCTCCAGCTGCAGAGAAAACATCAACCTACTTCTTCATGGGTCCAATTGAGCACAGAAATCACATTGTCATCTGCCTTTAGACTTCCCTCCTCTTGTTTGCAACTCTCCCGTCCTTTTCCTTCTTTTCCCTCACCTCTCCTCTTTACCTGCTCTATAAATAGCTCCGCCTGCCTCTCCTCTGCGTCTGCGTTCCCCAGGGACGCCGGGCAGGCCTGGGCAGCAGTATAGTCGGCTGTTCGCTCCTGAGTCCCCTGGGAACAGACGGGCCTCACTGGCCCTGAGCATCCTCCACCCTTCATCATGCAAGAAGCATGATGCCTTGCAGGTCTGCACAAAGCAGGGTCCTGTGCTTCAGCCTGGGAGCACCTGCTAAAATAAGATATGAGCGATTGTCACGCTGGCCGGCGTAAATCCAATCAGCGACGCAGAGCCTCCTCGGCCCGCTTCGTCTAACCTAATCTTGTGGTTTTGGAGAGGGGTGAACTGTGGAGTGTTTACATTACATTCTGCTGTTTCTTTGTTGAGAAAGAGCTGTCTCCAGTGAATTTTGTGCTGATATTATCGAAAAAGTTGCGCAGTGCACATCTTTGTGCTTAATTTCCATAACAATTTTGGAGGCTCTGTCACTGATGATGATGTGTGTGCTCTTGTGTCTCCGGTGTAAAAATAAGTTGTAGGTAAGCATGTCCATGAGTCCATGTAGCAATAGAGACTCCAGTTGTTGTTTTCCTCTGTAAGGTTCAGATCAGTCTGGCGTTCTAAGAATCTACAGCACCACACCCATCTGTGACATCACTAGAAGGGGGTGGGGTCTCTAGAAACAAGAAGGAAGTAGTCCTCTGACTGGAGCGATACTAATGGTTAGTCAAGTCAGCAAGCTCTTTTTTACACTTTTCTTTAAAAAGTCATCCATCAATCCTCAGATGTGAAAGACGTGGAGCTCTTTAAAGACCTGAACATTCGCCTCTGAGCTCCACTGATCTGTTGCAGTGTCTCTCCTAATTTGACCAGCCGTGGTTATTACTCTGGTCAGAGAACCACTTCCTGTTTCTAGAAACTCCTCCCACTTTGTGTGATGTCACCAGTGGGTGGGGTCCTTACTGTAGATAAATAACTCAGAACTTTAAGATGTGGAAACGCCACCTTACACTTCTGATGAAGAAGAGTTTTATCAGTGAGAGGCACAACTATCAGCCATACAGGTAAATACATATCTCCACCGGTGTCATGTGACTGGATCAGCCTTTAATTCCCCTCATTAGTTTTATTGATACCCTGATAAAGTGAAATGTGTTAGAATTCACTGCTGTGCTTCTCCTCTCAAGGCATCGATCTTGACAAAAATCAACAAATCAAAAATGCATGAGCCAGGTAACGATCTCATCAAAAAAGAATCAGGCGCGTGGCAGAGACCTATTTCTCTGAAGAGGACGGTACACCTAGCAAATCAAGTCTTCAATCCCTGGTCCCTGCATGTTGGAGTCCCGGGGGTCCAGCTGGGCCTCTAGGGGGATGGCTGGTTAGATTTTTGTGGATGTTAAATGTTAAAGAGGGACTGAACTGCATCCTAACTCTAAAAATCTACAGCAGCAACTTTAAAAAGCAAGAACTGCGTTAGATTAAAGGAGAAAAAAGAAAAGTCTTGTTTTTTTATTTAGATTTTGGTTAAAATTGATTTGTTTTGAGGTTTATTGACTCTTTGATATATTTTAATAATCAAACCTGGGATGAACATAAGGATCCTGCTCCTATAGAGGACACAACCACCAAGT
The DNA here is from genome assembly GCA_006937965.1 of Callopanchax toddi. Lineage (NCBI taxonomy): Eukaryota > Metazoa > Chordata > Actinopteri > Cyprinodontiformes > Nothobranchiidae > Callopanchax > Callopanchax toddi. Next base: position 67,801 of record SSNR01000136.1, read on the forward strand.
GATGCAACAGTGGTGGAAAAATATAAGTTAATGTCACAAGGATGTCAGTGCTTTAAAGGAGGTGCAGAGAAGCACAGATGGATGGGAAAACTCATCTGGATGTAAACAGGTGTTATACCAGATTCTGTCACCGTCAAAATGTATGACTCCAGCAGGGCTGCAACATTTTATTTTACATCTTTATTATTTTTAATGTTGTTTTTCATGTCCACGTTAACACCATGAGGTTTGAGGTTCATAAAAGTGATGAGGAGGGAGGAGCAGTGTCTACTCTCCCATGATGATGGAGCTCCTCACCATATCTCTTAGGCTGAGCCCAACTAAGGTATGGCAGAAGCTCATTTTGACTGCTTGTTTCCAGCATCTCATGACCAGCTGAGGGTTGGAACATCAAAACACCAGTAAATCAGAGCGTTGCCTTTGGACTCAGATCCCTCTTCACCACGACAGACTGCAGCTAACTCATTACTGAAGACGAAGCATATCAATTTTTTCATCAAATACTTTGATGGAGGATGACCACAATAGGCGGGAAACCGAGAAGTGGGAGACTAGGGCAGCCTCCTGGAGACTGGGGCAGCCTCCAGGAGACTGGGGCAGCCTCCTGGAGACTGGGGCAGCCTCCAGGAGACTGGGACAGCCTCCTGGAGACTGGGGCAGCCGCCTGGAGACTGGGACAGCCTCCTGGAGACGGGGGCAGCCTCCTGGAGACCGGGGCAGCCTCCTGGAGATGGGGGCAGCCTCCTGGAGACCGGGACAGCCTCCTGGAGACGGGGGCAGCCTCCTGGAGACCGGGACAGCCTCCTGGAGACCGGGGCAGCCTCCTGGAGACCGGGGCAGCCTCCTGGAGACCGGGACAGCCTCCTGGAGACCGGGGCAGCCTCCTGGAGATGGGGGCAGCCTCCTGGAGACCGGGACAGCCTCCTGGAGACTGGGGCAGCCTCCTGGAGACTGGGGCAGCCTCCTGGAGACGGGGGCAGCCTCCTGGAGACTAGGGCAGCCTCCTGGAGACTAGGGCAGCCTCCTGGAGACTAGGGCAGCCTCCTGGAGACGGGGGCAGCCTCCTGGAGACGGGGGCAGCCTCCTGGAGCCTGGGGCAGCCTCCTGGAGACTAGGGCAGCCTTCTGGAGACTGGGGCAGCCTCCTGGAGACTGGGGCAGCCTCCTGGAGACTAGGGCAGCCTTCTGGAGACTGGGGCAGCCTTCTGGAGACTGGGGCAGCCTCCTGGAGATGGGGGCAGCCTCCTGGAGACCGGGACAGCCTGCTGGAGACTAGGGCAGCCTCCTGGTGACTGGGGCAGCCTCCTGGAAACCGGGACAGCCTCCTGGAGACCGGGGCAGCCTCCTGGAGACCGGGACAGCCTCCTGGAGACTAGGGCAGCCTCCTGGAGCCAGGCCTGGAAGGGAACCTTGTCTGTGAACACCTGGTGGTCAAGCCTTGGTTCCTGGGTTTCTGCCTGAAGAAGTAACTGGAAGCCAACTCCATGTGGGCCCACCTTCTACAGGAAAAAGGGTCATGGTCAGATGCAGTGCAAGCTGGGTGGCAGGAGAGAGCCGGAGTCTGGGCATTGTGATCCCCAGCATAAAAAACCGACCTCCTGATCAGCTGAATGAAAATCTTTTGGGGGTATTATAGATTTAATTGTCTGCCCCACCTCCCTGTAGCTCATCTATTTTCTCACACACCCTGGAGTTTTGAACCATTAAGCCACTTGGTCAGGGTTAGTAAAAACAAATAAACCTGGTTTGGGGTTAAACACCTCATCATCACTTATGTCACCTTTGAGGACTTTGCCTGAGACATGTATAAAAGATAAATAATCCTGGTTTTGAAAATGTAACAAGAGAAAGCAGGCTGTGTTATAAAAATGAATTCAGCATGTGAAAATATTTGATTGTGAAAGCCCTCCATTAAACTCTGCTGTCCACATTTAGATTGTCTTGTCTGCCTGTAAACTTCAGCCTCCAATAAAAGGTCAGCAGTTTAATTTAAAGGGGCGTGGAATGATTAACCCCATCCACTGTGGGGCTCTGAGCAGACACCAGGCTCTGAGTCTTATTAAAACTACATTCAGTGTTGTTCAGGTTTTACATGGGAAGACAAGATAGAATCACCTTGAATGCAATAATACTACAGATTACTACACTAAAGAGAAGTAATACATCTTGTGGAGGTGCAGGTCTGTTTTTGAGGTTAAATGGCATCAGATTTGACTGATTAGTTGTTTGGAAGACTTGACTTTAAAAGGATATTTCAGCCATTTTGAATTGTGTCAAACATAAATACTGTGATTACTCTAACAGTCCACTTTGGAGGTCTGAACAGACCCACATCCATGGAGTCGTGTCTGAGATGGTCTAGAACGGACAGATTTCATCCTGCAGCAGAAACAACTCCTAGAGACTTTAAATGGTCACATGACTACGTCTGGACTGAGGACGACTCACCTTCTCAGCACAGGATTCTGACTCTTTTATGATTTATCATGTCTGTTTCATGTCTGAAAAATCACAAGTGAGGTCTTTAATGTCATTTTTTGCTGATTGTTTTTTAATGTCAAGAAGTGTCTGTTCAGCGAATCAGAGACGTCGTTGCTCTCAGGGAGTTTAATCATCAGTTTCTATTGGCTGACAGTCAGTTCATCCTCAGAAACGCTGACAGGTTGTTTTCTGGAAATAATTCATTGTTTTAAGATGTTTAAACTGTATTCTGGTTGAACTTTGTCCTGTGTGCAGCTCTAACAGGATGCCAGACCTTTCTTTCTGCCGGACATTTATTCCTTGTTAATGCTTTAAATAAAGTTATAATTCAAAATCAAACTGACTAACCCTGAAGCAATAACAGCAGGTCATATCAGACTCTTATCCATCATTGCATTTGACCAGTTTAACCCTGTTAAATGATGGAAGATTACTGGGTGTTTTTATTCCAGTTGTTGAGGTCAGTTTCATTCAGATGATGAGATAAAGTGATGACAGCAGCATCTTTACAATCCTGATATTTGATTCTAAATAAGCCCTGATTGATCAGGAAATGACCAAAATATCATCATTTGTTTTCACCCTGAGATCCTCCACACCTCAGAGACTAACGGTGGTTAATAACGTTGATTCTGATGAATTTAAAGCAATAATAATGATTTAATATTGGCTGACTAAGGTATAATGTTTCCTCTGAGGACTCTCCTGTCTGTCTCATGGATACTACAGTAGCTCTGTTGAATCTGCCACCTGTGCAGGTTGGACTGAACCATTATTAATAATATTATTATCTATTATGAGTCTCAGAGAAAATCCATTACTATTAGTAAAGTAAAATTAAGAAAAATGTAGTGGCAGAAATATATAATGGTAATAATTACACATTTGCAGAGTTTTTTCCCACACAATAAGGATGTGTAAATAAACATGTCCTATCGTTAGTGTGTGGCGCTGTGGGACAGTATTTGGATGAACTCTGAGTCTTTTTTCTGTCGATCATGTGAACTCCTCTGAGCAGTCTTCACTGTGGAGGGGATGAACTTTACTATTAGTTCTGGGGCCATCTGTTGCATGGCGCTGCTGAAACGCTCACCTCATCAAATGGATATTTATTCAAAGAATTGTTATATATTGAGAAATAAATATATTTATTATAAAAAGTGATTTAGTTATTTATTAAACAATTAAATGTATCAAAAATTGATACCGTTACGTTCCGTTAACGATTCCTAGGTACCAGTAATTGGTTCAGATGTGAAAGGTACCCATCCCCAGGGGGATTGGGGATGAGTGAACACGGTTGGGACATAGAAGGGGGGGTGCAGTTAAATACGTTTGGGAACCGCTGCCTTATGACATCATTAGAAATCTAAAAACTATGTGGGTGTGGTCCTTACTGTAGACAAATCTAACGCCACCTCAGAACGACCCAAACATCCATTAAAGAAAGTTTTCACTGAAGGAAACCAGGATGACATCACAGCTAAAGCTTCATGATTTAACCTGAGGTCCATCCTCTATAGACCAGTGTCATGAAGAGGAGTCACAGTGTAGTAGAGTTCAGAAGTAGAGTGTATACAGGAACATGGGTAGTACCAAATGGAAATGAGAGAGTAAAAATGAGGCGTATGATGTTAACTCCACTGGGTTTGTTCAACTGCTCTATTTGACACACACACACGCACACCTACACACACACACACACACACACACACACACACACACACACACACACACACACACACACACACACACACACACACACACACACACACACACACACACACACACACACACACACACACTATAATCAGCTCTGATGATGCAGGGGGAGAAGTCTGAGGTGTGTGTTCTCTCTCTCAGATTTATTAAACCATGCATCTCATGCTCCAGCCTGTTTGGTGCAGCTTGCTGTCGTCGCCTCTGTTTACCACTTCAAACCTCTAAAATCTCCTTCCTGGCTCTCCACACACAGAGGAAGAGTTCACAGGAGGAAGATGAAGAAGTTGACAACAAAGTCTCCTGTGAAGGAGATGTCATAATAAGTCCCTCAGTAGTCTCCTCCTAGACTCCACTGCTTCCTCGCCATGGAGGACAAAATGCTTACACCACTATGGGGACAGGCAGAGAAAAGAGGGGCCTCTTGGGACGGAAACTTCAGGGAGAAAGATGAGATGAAGAGCAGGAAGAGGAGGAGGAGGGAGAAAGGTTAGTGAAGGTGTAGAGATAACAAGATGAAGCTTTAATGATCCCTGTGGGCAAAATGGGCCACTGCTGCGAGAAATACTCCAAAGAATAAAGGATAGGAAAAACAGAGAACGAAAGAAATTCTGCAAAGAAAAGAGAAAAATATTAAAGAAAGTAATTATGTTTGAAGCAGGGTGGCGTTAAAGAGTCAGAGTGTTAATGAAGTTAGTCGTTATTAGAGTTTGTCTCTGATCCCTCCAGCTCTCTGATGCCGAACACTTCATCTCCTCCAGGGATGGGCCAACCTCTCTGAAGTCAAACCTACAGTCACTGATGGACTGAAGCTTCCTGAACAGCCACTGTCCACTCAGAACAAGAAGACTCTTTGAAATGGACCTTCAATCAAATCCTCTTAAATTCACATGGTTTATTTATTCATTAAACCTTTACGCTGCTGCTAGCTTCACCTCAGTTCAGCACTGTTATTCTGAACTGATGCACTAAACACCTCAGAGAAACTGAAGATCAAGAAGGGACAACAGGCCTGAAGACAAGGTGGAGAGGGTGTGTGTGTGTGTGTGTGTGTGTGTGTGTGTGTGTGTGTGTGTGTGTGTGTGTGTGTGTGTGTGTGTGTGTGTGTGTGTAAGGGGGGCAGGTGGGCTGGGTGGAGACAGATCACAGGACTGATACCTGATGGAGACCATGCACATGGTCTAAAGCTTTTTTTACAACAGACTTGACAGCCCTACCTGACCTGGTGTGTCACCCACCTTCACTGTCTGCTGTAATCACATTACATTTATCAGAGGTCACAAAACAGCTGACCTGATCAGGGTAACTGGAGCTTTTTGATACATTTATTTAGTTTATTATGTATTGGTAAAGACCTTTTCATATACTAACAGTAATACTTCCTCTGATGAAGGTATCATTTACCTCCACTGGAGCATCTCTTGGCTCCTGGTGGTCCTGAGAGCGCCCCCCTGAGGTTCTGGTTGTTTTGTGGAGGGTTTGCTGTTCCTCCATCAAACTGGTTGTTTGTTGCATCTTTAACATAAAAATATTCCTGTAGATTGACTGTATAAAAGAAACCTGTTTGTTTCTAAAATTCTGTATCTGAGCTCATGAAGATGCATCAAGGTGCACCATTTCCATCATCTATGTGTCTACATGTCTTTGAATCCAATAAAGAAGAGTTTGTTTGTATTTGTTTGTTTATTATTGTTTATGTTTAGCAAGTAAAATGTAAATAAAGATTGAAAATAAAATCAACCAATAGTAAAAACAGCAGGTTTTTTAGCATCATGAGCATCAGCGAGGTTAAACCTCAGTCCTCTCAGGTTTCTGATGAGTAGAAACAAATAAGGAATGAATCAAAACAGATTAACAACCATAAACAACCTGAGGATTTCTGTTCCTGTGTGTGGGTTTCAACCAGAGCAGGTGATTCCTGTCAAAGTCAGCCATGATTTGTTTTCTTAATAAAATATAAGACAAATGTACCGGTATTTGCACAAAGGGGACACTTCATACATTTTACAGTAAAATCAATCTCATTGCTAATCAGGCTGAAGTGAACAGAGGTGTTACCTATTCACAGGTAATATTTATTGAATAAACTCTTAGTTTACTGACCCAATGCTCACGTCTTCTCAGTGGCTCTCGCGGTGCAGAGATCTCTGTTCCAACAACAAATCACACCAGTCACATGCGCTCGCATCAGGATACATAAAACAAAAAGGCAATACTCACTCCGCTGTGCTTCCACAGTATTTCATTAATAACTGCTGAGCAAAGGCAATTCTCTTGGCACAAATGAGATTTTCAAATGTCCCACTGTGTACGTCTGTGTAGAGATCTCAAAGCTCTGGCAATCTCACGGCATACAGGGAACGATCCCATAAAACAATAAAACGGGTCAAAAAACAATCAGGCTCATCCATCACAGCTGTGAAGAAAAACAACCAGATCAACCACCGGCCAAATCACTGAGGAGAAAGCCTTAAAACATGGATCAAATCAGGAGAAGTTCCATCAAACTCTGTAAATAACAACACAATACAAATATGGAAGACCATCCCCATCAGTCTGGTGAAAAAAGGATATCCTCAAGTCATAATAATAACATACCATCTCATAAATATGACTTAGCATTCCTTAAATGTGAGGCTGGAGCAGTGAAGTAGCAAGGTGGCGCTGGGCCCTGGTACTACATAGTGTTGCTTTAGCCCCCCCTCCTGAATGCCAGCCTGAGGAATCAAATCTCCAAACACTATCGTGAAAAGAGTTGTGATGATCGCAGATGGATCTGATCTAAGAGAGAAGGAGGGAAGCAGAGTACTGATAAGCACTGATATCTGCCTGAATGAAGAAAAAAATCAACAATAAAACAAAATGTGTGTCAGAAAACAAAGGCGCCAATTTGTTCAAGACACGGGAAAAAATCACCAAGTATAAAGTTCTCAGTCACAAAACTCTGAATTAAAACAGGCAGAAAAGACAATTCTATTGTGATTTTTTTCACTTTTAGGTGGTCGACAATATAATAAAGATGTGAAGTTTAACTGAGCAGAACAAAGCGTTAGTTTCTGTAGGAGGATCAGTAAATCTTTGTAGACTAAAGGGTCTGATATGTTGCCTTAATTAAAAGAAAAATGAATTTTATTGGCTGCTTGTTTTCTGGTTTCTTGGTTTGAAAATAAATTTGACACCAACAGAGACAAGAACTGGATAATGGTCATTCTTCAGAAATGCTGAAAGAATATTGTTATTTATCTTACTTTATTTACTTACTATATACTGTATGGTTTAATGAATGGAGCTCATCATTAAAGTCAGTGAGGGTTTGTGGTTCTGTCTACCATGAAATTAAATATAAAAAATAAAAAATCATAGTTAACAAAAATCTACTTAACCATTAAAAAAATATTTTAATTTACCTGTATTTTTTGCGACCTCCAGAAAGCCACCTCCGTGCTGGAAGCTCCATGCCAAAAGTCCGTACAGGAAGTTGTTTTTTTTATTTTAAAACTTTATTGAAGTACCAAGTATACAATGACTGTATCAGAGAATACAACATTTATACAAACAACCAGCGCTGTAATCACAGAAATACATGCAGAAATGAGCAAATTTGAATTGTTGTTGGTAGAGTCAAATATTGATAACTTCCACATCCTTAATAAAATGAAGAAAAGAAGGTGTCTTATTAACAAATTTACACTAATGAGAAATAAATTTAGCCATGAGATAAAGTTGTTCTTCTCCTTTGTGGGTCAGGAACTGTGTAGTAACTGGTGCTTATGGAGTGAAATGTCTGAATATGGGACTGTGGGAGGAGACGGGACTACAGCCTGAGACGGACTGTGTGAGCTCAGCTGATCAGACTCTGGAGCTGCTTTCATAAAACAATGCTGGCAATTTGCCGCGAACCTGAGCCGGCATCTGGGAGCCTTTGGTCGTTCAGAAGTGGTCAAACCGTGCCGGTGATGTTGCGTAATCATGTGCGTTTCACAAAAGATTTCTCGTGGCGTGTAAAGGAGGTATGGGGGCGGTCTTCGCGCTGTCAACACGCAGGTTACAGAGGCGTGAGACGGAAGTGCTCGTTTAAACAGACGGCAACTTCTGCTTCAGCCAGAAGCTCCTGGATCTCGGTGTCGCTCCAGTTTGTCATCTCCGCTGAGTGTTTACAAATGCGCAACAGCCAGCTTTCCCATGTTTACCTGATTTTTAAATACTTTTTCTGGTCGGGGGTCGGCTCACCATTGCCACGTTATTAGTGACACCTCCCTCTGTTGCGGCAAGGCGTAATCTTCATTTACAAGTCCGACGTTGCGGTAATATTACTATCAAGCGTGGCGGCACGAATGCCGCAAAATTCCCGCATCGCCATGCCGCCACGGCGCTTTCATAAGACACACCGTGGCGGCGGTATTACACTGATTTGCCAGCACGGTGTGTTTATGAAAGCGGCTTGTGAGTAAAAGCCTCATGCAGACATTTGATCTGACACGTCATGAGCAAAGTTCTGACAGTTTGCATTACTATGGTATTTTTTACTCAGTTTTTGTTCAGGATCTTGTCTTTCCTGACAGAACCCCACACACAATGCACGGGCAAACCGGGGCAGTGGCCAGGGGCCTTTGGTGTTTCTGGTAAATCAAAAAGAAAACAAACACAATTTGTTTGTTTCATAATTTGTCAGGCTTTCTGTCAATCATCTTAGAAGCTCATTTAAGGCTGCTGATTGGTCCAAATTACAAGTTACCTACATTCTCCACTTGTCAGGCCCATTGGACCATGAGCTCACCAATCAAACAATAAACTAGATGATATTGGGGCGTGTTCCTCTAGATCTAAAGAAACTTGTCAACAAAATGTCAGGAAAGACATTTGAGAGTGGTGCTCAGAAACGAAAATTGCTCCATGAGACATTACAGAATATACCAAAGTTTAAAGAATGTTTTTAATCAGCCAATAAAGTTCACACACGCACCAGGCAGAGATGATGCTGCAGCGCCTGCTGGCCACACAGCTGGGAACCGCTGCATGGAGGAGGAGGAGCAGACAGGAGCGCTGCAGCCGCATCACAGAAGGTAGAAGAAGACATTTATATTAATGATTCGGGCCACTGGGGGGAGGGGACATCGCCACTGAACAATGCAAAAATTGGACCAGAACCGTACGTGTCACAACAATGACGTCGACTTTTTTTTTTTTTTTTGCGTCTGAGCGGCAGTAAGTAATTTCTATAGCATCTTTGGCAGGTCAAAGACCACAAAGTGCATCACAATAAAACAATCAGAAAACACAGATGATAAAAACATTGAGACAGAGTGCATGTATCTGTGCGTGTGTGTGTGTGCATGCGTGTCCGTGTGTGTGTATTTATGCCCATTAGCATGCATACCGGAAGCTCTCTTCTTTAACCTCCTAGGACCTGAAGACGTACATATACTGTATGGAGACATCACACTACTGGTCTGGTTCTGGAGTCTGGTTCTGGAGTGTGGTACTGGAGTCTGGTTCTGGAGTCTGGTTCTGGAGTCTGGTACTTGAGTCTGGTTCTGGAGTCTGGTGCTTGAGTCTGGTTCTGTAGTCTGGTTCTAGAGTCTGGTTCTGTAGTCTGGTACTGGAGTCTGGTTCTGGAGTCTGGTTCTAGAGTCTGGTTCTGTAGTCTGGTACTTGAGTCTGGTTCTGGAGTCTGGTACTTGAGTCTGGTTCTGGAGTCTGGTACTTGAGTCTGGTTCTGTAGTCTGGTTCTAGAGTCTGGTTCTGTAGTCTGGTTCTGGAGTCTGGTTCTGTAGTCTGGTACTTGAGTCTGGTTCTGGAGTCTGGTGCTTGAGTCTGGTTCTGTAGTCTGGTTCTAGAGTCTGGTTCTGTAGTCTGGTACTGGAGTCTGGTTCTGTAGTCTGGTGCTTGAGTCTGGTTCTGGAGTCTGGTGCTTGAGTCTGGTTCTGTAGTCTGGTTCTAGAGTCTGGTTCTGTAGTCTGGTACTGGAGTCTGGTTCTGTAGTCTGGTTCTAGAGTCTGGTTCTGGAGTCTGGTACTTGTTCTGGAGTCTGGTTCTGTAGTCTGGTTCTAGAGTCTGGTTCTGTAGTCTGGTACTAGAGTCTGGTTCTGTAGTCTGGTTCTAGAGTCTGGTTCTGGAGTCTGGTATT
>SSNR01000136.1:78707-83707 GCA_006937965.1 Callopanchax toddi
ATATATATATATATATATATATATATATATATATATATATATATATATATATATATATACATATATATATGTGCTTAGTTGCTTTTAATAGTTTATTGTGTAGTATATGTATTGACATTATTTATACATTGTTTATAAGACAGGGAGAGGAGTTTTTCTGGGCCGTGTGTGTGTGTGTGTGTCTGTGTCTGTGTGTGTGTGTGTGTGTGTGTGTGTGGGGGGGGGGTTACTGAGCCCTGGGGCCTATCGGCTAGTTAAGGTGGCCCTGCCCACACACACTAGAATGTGCATTACAGATCTTTGTGATTGCATTAATAGGCACATATTAAAGGTCTGTAATTAGGATAATATTAAAACTTCTTCCTTAAAGTTTCAACAAAAATAGTTTCTTTAAAAAGTGAATTTAGTCTTTTTTTTAAGATTAGTCTTGGAAAGGGGGTTTGTCTTTTAATCAGGGTCGTCCTAGATTCGGGTCAATACGGTGATTTAAAATTAACTCTGTATTTGATCTGACTAGCCGCGAGTCTTGCTTTAATCAGAAGACTAAATCCTGTTTACCTAGACTCCACCCACCTTGTGTGATGTCACCAGTGGGTGTGGTCCTTACTGTAGATAAGTAACTGATAGAAGGCCATTTCAGAATGACCCTAATGACTCCTTATAGTCAGATATCCTGACTAAGGTTCAGTCTTTTGCAAATTAATTTTATGAGTCCAATTTGAAATCCTCATCATCCTCATCATCGCGTCAGCAAACGTACTAGGATGTTGATCAGTTCTAATGATAAAAATAGTCTTTAGTCAGACTGGGCTTGTTTCCACCTTTATTGTGTAGCTTTTGTTTTCTTGCATGTAGTTCTTCATGTTGACTGAGACAGAGAGGAGAACTAGGGCAGGTTATGAGACTACCTTCTTGTATGAGAAAACAGAAAAATGGTGTTCGATGAAGCTCCACTCATCTCTTTGACAGCTTTTATGGTCTGCTCCGAGAACTTTGTTAGTACATGGAGGTGTTGATGAGATAATTACAGAGCTGTCATAGTTCCTGTCTGGCTCAAGAGTGCTGCCATCAATCTGTGTGCTCGCAGGTCAGTTACAGAATTTAAAACCACCTTCCATCCTCACTGCAAGTGTCTGGCTCATCCTCAGACAAAACCGCTTTGACTCATCCAGACGTGAGTCCTCTGAGTCCTCTGAAGACGTCCTGGGCTGTCAGCATCAGCTCTTATAAGTCTGTCATTTCTGGACCTGATAATATTTTTAGCAAATGTTTAAGCTGATCATTACCTGGGATATAGGCCATTTTAATGTTTTTTTTATTGAATGGAAATAGTTGACAAAATAACATCTAGGTAGAACTGGTAGTTACTCAGTATTACTATAAAGTATTACATCACTTTAATTCATTTAAACAATTATTATTGTTATTATTTCATCAAATTTTTACATTTTAAAAATGTTCATTTATTGTTATTTTTAATTAGGAATTCTCCGATACCAGATTTTTAATAACAGAGCAGATTTGATTGCTTGCATCACATTAGCATCAGCTCAATATGGGCCTACTTTTTTGACTATGAGGTTGAGTATACGAACGATGCCGGTGTTACAACACAATCAGTGATCCATCAGAATCTGTGACTGCAGGGGGCGCTAGTGCGAATTACCAATATTGTAAGCTTTACAACTTCGACAAGTATTTACCGTCACGTTGACTATGAAAATGTAATTCATTTTCTTTGTATTGAAATCTGAACACTATTTCATGAACCCTCAAACTGAATATCTGTGCTGTTTGAAAATGTTGACCCACTGTAGCCCTGTAATAAATCGTTAAGCACTTAATAAATGATCCTATATGCTTTGTTGGAAGGGCGTGGAGGAGGGGGCTGTTATTAAAGTTACTATCTGGAGTTTACACCTTTCAGGAATCATGTATGATTGTTTAGAAATCCATATCAGTGATAGTCTGACCCTGTTCTGTGATAATACGTCAGTTCTTTTCCCTAAGCCCACTCCCCGTCCCATAGAGCCCCACACAACTAGAACTGAGCCCCAGTCACAGAGTGTTTGTGGAAGTACCAGACTGGTGCAGTGTTGGAGACATCTCTTATGGACAAATAAGTCTTTAAATAAACATATATATGAATAAACAGCCTAATGTGAGAATGATCATTGTAAAACAATGTGTTTTAGCTAGGTTGGCCTGCTAGAGCTGTGCGTTCATAAACAAAGGCGTTGCTAATCAGCTTAGGCTGCAATACATTTTTCAGCCTCTAGATGACGCCGTCTGAAAATACCCTTTAAATTATACCACCTCCTTACTTCAGACATTTAATATAATATGTGACCATCCAGTAGCAGTAAATGAAGAGGAATTCACACTAGCGCCCCCTGCAGTCACATGGGTCACAGATTTTGTTGTAACACCTGTATCAGCATCGGCACATCCCTACTCTGTATGTATATTGTATAAGTATGAATATTTAAGGGGTGCTGACCCTGCTTCGACTCCAGTCTTTGTCAGCGTCTAATCTTTGGAGAAAAGGCCTGAATGTTTATTTAGTTTAATCAGATGTGTTTCTTAGTTTTTTCTTGTATACAGCTCTACTAGACTCTCAGTGTCGAAGCCTAACTTTAGGCTTTTATGAGAAGCACTCCGTTTGACCTGGGTAAGGAATGACTCGATGTATTCTGCAGCTCTCCTCGGTTTTTGTGTTGTGTTTTCAGTGAATTGGTTGTTTTCAGTTTTATGAAGTCTCTCTAACTGCTGCAGGCAAATTCCACTTCCTCCATGACAGCCCATAATTCTTCGGTGTTGAGTTTAGACACGTGCATGCCCTCTTTCAGCCTGCTATGACCACTATAAACAGGCTGTGTGTGTGTGTGTGTGTGTGTGTGTGTGTGCTCCTCAAAGCATTGGTAAGCCTGCAGCCTGCATGCCAGGCCTCAGGCATGGAGAGACATACTCTATGTGAACCTTCTGGTCAGAGTGAGTTTTCAGGATGGAGAGGAAAAAAAGGTAATGATGTAGGAACGCTGACCACTGCCCTGGGAAATATGTGGCTCCTCTCTTAGCGGGCAGGGACATGCTCTCATGTTGCTGGAAAGCTTTTTCATTTAGCGCTCTCCAGCAGGCGGAGGAGTTCAGGTGGAGAGGGCGAGGGAGAAATTGGTGGAGGTGATGGAAGTTTGTAGAGAGGCAGGAATGGTGCCTTGTGTTTCTGATATGAATTCTGTCTGTCTATCTCCACCTCCGGGGCTTTAGCCCCTCTCTGAGTTTACTGAGTAAAGTTCAAAAGGCAAAAACTAAATGTAGAGGATTCAATTTATTCACCTCTGGATTCAAACATAGAAAGATGTAAAGCATCATGCTCTCCTGCAGCTCAGTGAAACAAACAAAAAAACTATTTAAAAAATGAGATGTTAAAATTACTCTATTGTCCTGATTATATGACAAGTTTTTGTTGTTGACTGATGTGTTGTACAGCGCTTTGGGGAGTGGAGAACTCTACAGGACAATTAACATTTACATTAGTCAGTCCCTCCAGGAAGTTGCAATGTTGGGATCGCAATTAACGCAAATTCAGCCATTAGTCCCAAATGTTTTCCGGCCTTGCAATTTTCACCAATCACTGCAGCTTTTCTGCAAATTTGACCAATCAGCGTTTACCGTATTTTGCCTTCTTCTCTGACCAACCACTACAACTCAGATCAGTTTTGACCAGTTTAGCCTCTAGCTTTGTTTACTTCTGGTCTTTGAGCAGTCAGATTTCATCAGATATAACAGCTAAAATAGTCTGATAAAAGAGGTGGGGTCTGTTCATTGTTGGTATTCAGACAAAGTAAGAAATTACATTAAAAAATATCAACTCTTCCTCCCCCTCCCCCCCTCTCTCTCCCCTCCCTCCCTCTCTCTCCGTCTCTCTCTCTCTCCCCGCCTCCCTATCTCTCTCTCTCATTCTCTCTCTCTCCAGCGGATTGCAGCCCATTAAAGCAGAGGAAACATTCTTATTCTGTTAGTGAAATCATGCAGCGTTGGTGAAGCAGAGAAGAGTGCTCCATCCCCATTAGAACACTACACCTATCCAATTTGCCTCAATGAATTCTGGGTGTTCTTGACCCATGGTATGCTATAAACACTAGAGACCAACATGAAAACGTTTTTCCCTCTAAACCAGCAGCAGCAGGACACTGATGGGTGACATGGTGTCATTTTATTTGAGTACTTCAAGTTTACTACTTTGAAGTACATCTGAGTTCCTGCTAAATCATTTTTCATTGGCATCAATCTGGTTGATGGTCCATCACATCAGTTATCCTTAGCTGTTTCACTGAGCTAACAGAGAGCAAAACAATGTTTGACTCTTAAAAAAAAGAAGAAATTAAACATTTTTCTAGCTGGCAGGATCCTTAAATTATGATAAATATGAACAAAAACAGCCCAAAATGAGTCATTTATAGAATCTCTTTTTATTTTTTCTGCATAAATCCTACTCCTGTATTAAGCTTAGTGTAAAGTGTTGAACATGTCACCAGTTTTCTAAATAATTCTCTCTCTAAAGGTTTTGTCAAAATGAAATTCTCAACAGATGTCAGTAACAACCCATCCTCCACACATGAAAAATCAATCCTCCATGTTCACATTCAGTTCTGTGTAATAAGATGGAACAACTCAGGGGGAAAGGTTTAAACTCTTGAAGAAAAGAAGGTGTAAAAAGTCCTGGAAAGTCCCGATGGTCCGATACTTTACTGGTAGAACACCACTTCAGAATGACCCTTTAATGGAAAAGACAACATGATGAAACACCAGCATGTGTCTCTGAGCCAATCAGCTCACGTTAGTCACACTAACCTGGAGGTTTTGGGTTTTAAAGGCGCCTCATGATCTTGAAAATGCTTGAATTTTAATGTTTTATTTTCAGGGTTTAGAAAGTGCTTGAATTTATAATAAAGGGCTTGAACTGGAGATAGAACAACAGAACATCTGGTTATCAGTAC
>SSNR01000136.1:88707-90872 GCA_006937965.1 Callopanchax toddi
CTTTATGTGTACAGAACGTCTCTACTATTTAAATATATAATATGCAACTTTTTCATATTTTTAAATTAGGGATGCACCGGTATCGGTTAAAGTTACCCGATACCAGGAACCGATACCAGTGGCTTCACTGTCCGTTAGTGATGGGACCAATTAACCCTGATAAGTGGTCTGTTCGCAACTGACAGCCACACCCATTGGCACAGCTGCACCTTTGACAATGAAGGCAGCTTGACTTCTTTTGTTATCTTGAAAGTTTCAACTCATCCTATTGAAAAACAGCCATTCACACCTCCAACTGATTCATCACCCAAGCCCTTTCCCAACAATAGCTCCTCTCCACACCCCTCCCTTTCACCCTCAGACCCCCTGCCTGCATTAACAGGCTTTTATTTGTTTCGCCATGAAATAGGCTTTATGCACAGAGTACTTAGTAGAACTTCCGGTTTAAAATTACCTCGCGGGACCATTTCCGGTTCCATTTGAAACGTGAAGATTTCCAGAGTTAGAGTGCATTTCCAGCTAAAGATATTGTTTATAATCAAAACGAGTAATAGTATAGTATAGTACAGAATGATATATATATTATAGCACTAAGAAATGAAGCCATCATATAAGTATCAGCGGACGGGAAGCCTTGACAGCTGAACACTGCTGTGCTCCGTTGTGTACCGCATCAGCTGAATAGAATTCATCAGTCCGTTTCCACACATTTCCACTGAATAAATAACTACAAAAAGGAAGGATTGTGAACTTAAGAAGAGAAAACGTGATCATTTCTAACCACACCGTGTCTGCAGTCCACACTTTGCAGCACAGTAGTCAAAGAGCCGAGTGGAGGAGGCTAATGGAGGAGGCGCGGCGCCGTTCGTGTGTTATTTCACTGGAACAACTATTCTTTTGGTGAATGAAGACTTGGTGTTTGATAACGTACAGCTAGACCAGAGAAAGTTGAAAGTTGGGAAGCAGTTGGAGCCCACGATCACGGCTATATAGATCTGTCTCACTGTTTTTTGATGATGGAAGCTACGAGCTAACGCTGTTAGCTTACCTTCAATTTCATGAATAAAGCTGGTTATATACAGCTTAAAGTCCTTCACCCGCTTGCTCGCAGACGTCTCTGTGTGTTTTTCAAAAATTCGGTGGACATCGTTTACCGTGATGCGCGGCAGGTCTTGAAGAAAACGGGTAAAAAAAATCAATTTTGTCCAGTTTGTGTGGGAACAGCGTTGAACCGGAAGGGAGCGGCAGCCTCTATTGCAACCAGGAAGTGACCGTGCATAAACCCCATTAAAAAGTGAATACAAAGCAGGCATGCATAGTGCTTACAGTCACCCACAAAAAATGAACGGTTCTCTACAAAGACTCGGTTCTCCTAGTTCACAGTGAAGAGCCGTTCAAAAGATTCGGTTCGTTCATGAACGTCACATCACTACTGTCTGTGACTTGTGATTTCTGTTGTAGTTTCCTATATTGAACACTAGGGGGAGCTATTGAGCTAAAGGGGAACAGTGTGGGTTGAGAGCTGGAGATGGTGCCCAATAGTTCATTTTATTTGGTTAAAATGTGGAAAACTGCAATAATTTCACTGTGAAATCACAGAAAATGGTTATTTTTCACCTTATATTTTAGTTTGGTGATCATGTTTATTAATATATTTAATTTTTTTTATCTAACTCAGTTATTTGTTGTAAAAAGCAGAGAAGAAAAAATAAAACCTGTATTCCAATTTGTTGCATTTTTTTGTGTGGTAGAAATATCAGTACTCAGTATCGGCAAGTACTCAGATTTAAGTATCGGTATCGGATCGGTTTTGAAAAAATTGGTATCGGAACATCCCTATTTTAAATCTTTTCCTTAAGCCAGTATGTGCTAATATGACCCTTTACAGAGTTAATGAAAAGTCACTTAGCCCCATCTGGTGATTAGATCCCGAATACCATTGCAAAATCTCCGTCGCCGTCACGGTACCCAGGAAGTCACGTGTCTCACGAGGGTTAGGCTAACCCAAAGTGGCTAGCTGTTATGCTAGCGCTGGAGAGTTTTTAGCTCATGATTCCTGATTTTTTTCAATCTCTCCCTGCTTGAACACAGCTGATTTCTTTGAAAGAGTAAATAACCGCTCCTGTAGAAAGCTATGAAGGCTGAGGAGACATTTCAACAGGTAG
>SSNR01000136.1:90923-101092 GCA_006937965.1 Callopanchax toddi
ATATTCCTAAAAACTCATTGTAGAAAGCATTTTTTTGCCACAAAACTTCTGGTAAGAAAACAGAACCTCATCAGTGAGTCTAATAGCGATATCAGTTGAGTCTGTGTTAAATGAAATAAATGGAGACTCTTTAGGACGACGGAGGTGGATTTGACTGGAACTTGGTTGAAGGAGTGAGCTGATTTTATATTTAGGAGCCTCTTAGATTAGACACCCTGAGATGTTTCCCTTCTGAAGATGACGGTTCTCTTGGGAGAATAAACCTCCCCCAAACACGAGGTCGCCCTCCAGGCTGACGGATTCCTCTGGTTGGAGGGAGGAACTCAACCTCCTCCTGTTGTTTTAGCCAACAATAGCATGTTGGCTTTCAGAGGCAAACGGAGAAATGTGGCAAATGATATCTCACTGGTTTGAGCTTTACTCTGTGTCTGTGTGCACACACTGACAGATTTTATTTTCCCATCTGAAAAAAAACAACACATGCACATGTTTCTGGGCTCTAGCCATAGGTTTTGGAGTATGTTTAGAAGTGACAGAGTCCAAAGTAAATCTGAATCTAAAAGGATATTTAGCTGCAGCATGCATTTTTTTTATGCAGTAAATAGGCTTTATGCACAGAGTACTTAGTAGAACTTCCGGTTTAAAATTACCTCGCGGGACCATTTCCGGTTCCATTTGAAACGTGAAGATTTCCAGAGTTAGAGTGCATTTCCAGCTAAAGATATTGTTTATAATCAAAACGAGTAATAGTATAGTATAGTACAGAATGATATATATATTATAGCACTAAGAAATGAAGCCATCATATAAGTATCAGCGGACGGGAAGCCTTGACAGCTGAACACTGCTGTGCTCCGTTGTGTACCGCATCAGCTGAATAGAATTCATCAGTCCGTTTCCACACATTTCCACTGAATAAATAACTACAAAAAGGAAGGATTGTGAACTTAAGAAGAGAAAACGTGATCATTTCTAACCACACCGTGTCTGCAGTCCACACTTTGCAGCACAGTAGTCAAAGAGCCGAGTGGAGGAGGCTAATGGAGGAGGCGCGGCGCCGTTCGTGTGTTATTTCACTGGAACAACTATTCTTTTGGTGAATGAAGACTTGGTGTTTGATAACGTACAGCTAGACCAGAGAAAGTTGAAAGTTGGGAAGCAGTTGGAGCCCACGATCACGGCTATATAGATCTGTCTCACTGTTTTTTGATGATGGAAGCTACGAGCTAACGCTGTTAGCTTACCTTCAATTTCATGAATAAAGCTGGTTATATACAGCTTAAAGTCCTTCACCCGCTTGCTCGCAGACGTCTCTGTGTGTTTTTCAAAAATTCGGTGGACATCGTTTACCGTGATGCGCGGCAGGTCTTGAAGAAAACGGGTAAAAAAAATCAATTTTGTCCAGTTTGTGTGGGAACAGCGTTGAACCGGAAGGGAGCGGCAGCCTCTATTGCAACCAGGAAGTGACCGTGCATAAACCCCATTAAAAAGTGAATACAAAGCAGGCATGCATAGTGCTTACAGTCACCCACAAAAAATGAACGGTTCTCTACAAAGACTCGGTTCTCCTAGTTCACAGTGAAGAGCCGTTCAAAAGATTCGGTTCGTTCATGAACGTCACATCACTACTGTCTGTGACTTGTGATTTCTGTTGTAGTTTCCTATATTGAACACTAGGGGGAGCTATTGAGCTAAAGGGGAACAGTGTGGGTTGAGAGCTGGAGATGGTGCCCAATAGTTCATTTTATTTGGTTAAAATGTGGAAAACTGCAATAATTTCACTGTGAAATCACAGAAAATGGTTATTTTTCACCTTATATTTTAGTTTGGTGATCATGTTTATTAATATATTTAATTTTTTTTATCTAACTCAGTTATTTGTTGTAAAAAGCAGAGAAGAAAAAATAAAACCTGTATTCCAATTTGTTGCATTTTTTTGTGTGGTAGAAATATCAGTACTCAGTATCGGCAAGTACTCAGATTTAAGTATCGGTATCGGATCGGTTTTGAAAAAATTGGTATCGGAACATCCCTATTTTAAATCTTTTCCTTAAGCCAGTATGTGCTAATATGACCCTTTACAGAGTTAATGAAAAGTCACTTAGCCCCATCTGGTGATTAGATCCCGAATACCATTGCAAAATCTCCGTCGCCGTCACGGTACCCAGGAAGTCACGTGTCTCACGAGGGTTAGGCTAACCCAAAGTGGCTAGCTGTTATGCTAGCGCTGGAGAGTTTTTAGCTCATGATTCCTGATTTTTTTCAATCTCTCCCTGCTTGAACACAGCTGATTTCTTTGAAAGAGTAAATAACCGCTCCTGTAGAAAGCTATGAAGGCTGAGGAGACATTTCAACAGGTAGATTAGGTGTTTAGAAGCTGAAACAATATGCTAACTTGTATAATGCAGTGATTTAAAACGGACACCAGAGGGCGCCCAAAACAAGCAAAAGTGCATATTATCACTTTAAAATGCTTTATAAATAAGGTTGGACTGGGTCTGAGTCACAAACCTGAGGTCTGGGTACAGGATGGAGCTGTAGACTGTGGTCACTGGTAGACACATTTTCTGTAAAGAGTTTTAAATAAACAGGATGAATAATAGTTTGATTGAGCTGTAGTAGCTGCACGTTGAACAGAACCATCAGAATATTAATACGCTAACAGACAATTTAAAAGACTCAGCATACAGAGTTAACCTGTTAAAACTGCCGATATTAAAATAAAACCAACAAACTCTGTAACATAAAGTAACTGAGAATGGGCTTTATGCACGACGCACTTAGAACATCCAGTTTTCAATAAGCCAGTATGACAATTTCCTGTATGAAGCGTTTTAGGTAGCATGCAGTAGAGATATTGTTTATCATCAAGTCAAGAGATAATATATATATATATATATATATATATATATATATATATATATATATATATATATATATATATATACACACCGCTGTTATTGTTAAATGAAACAAAAAGTGAAAATAAAAATTATATCTTTTCTCCTGATGACCTCATCAGGAGGTAGATAAAGAAGCAGATCAGCCCTCACCTCAAGCTGAGGTAGAACTCTGACATCATCTGGAGAACTGGGTGTTTCTCTAAGTCTCAGGTTGTAGTGGATGAATCACCTCTGACATCAGGTTCTCCTGGAAACACCTGCCTTCAGACTCAGGTCTTCTTCTATGGTGTAAAACAGTGAATGGCAAATAGCATCACAGAGCGTTAGCGCCACCTACTGTAAAGGAATGTGAATAGATGACGTTACTTCTTTTTTAATCTCTCAATATTTTTTAGTCGTCTGTTCAACAAAAATCTGCTCAGGTGTGGTTGAGTGTGTGTGTGTGTGTGTGTGTGTGTGTGTGTGTGTGTGTATCTGTGTGTAAAAGAGAGAGATCGATCTGGTTAGGAGATTCATTCAGACATTTTGATTTGATTTGATTTGACTGTTTTTAGTCTATTGTACTTAAAATACATAGTAATAATAATAATAATAATAATAATAATAAAGAAACACTAGGAATAGATTCTAAAATACAAAGTTGATTATTATAGTCCATTACAGAGTGAAGTCTGAAGCAACAGCTTATAAAAATAGAATTTAACCTTTTAAACAGTTAGATTTCCTTTATTTTGCACATTTTTTCCAGACCTCCAACTCATTATTAATTAATATAGGACTTCACTAAAGACTTTTTTTTATCACACACGGAGACCTTTTGTTTTTTAGGCAGTGTTGGGTGTTTGCTGTAAACAGCAGATTTCTATTTCTTCATATCTAACTTTTAAAGTCTACTGAGTTCTTAAACTTGACAATAAGTGCATGTGCTGGCTCTTTATGAGAGTTTTCTTCATGGTAGAGTCAGGACTGGTATTGGTTTTATCATCATGTCCCCACAGAGGACCTGATTCAGTGAAAGTCCACAGATTTGTTTGTTCAGCTGCATGTTTTCTGCATCATTTGTCTCAACAATCTGCTGCTTCTGAGACTCACAAAATAAATAATGCTAACAAATGTAGCTGCAAACCCCCACGCCACCCTCAGCTGCTGTCCTCTTTGTGTCCAACAGTGGACTAGTATTTTCAGAGTGAATTCATTTGATCTTTCTTTGTTAACCTCGGGACATGAAGCACCATCTGTTGAGTTGTTTTAAAATCATCAAATGAGGTTTTCTGAATGTAAAAAAGCAACAGGTGAACTCTAAAAGCTTTTTTGATAGTTTACTTGTAGATTTTTGAGAATCATCACATGAAGAAAACTAATTTTCATACACTTTAAACTTTCCCTGACATGCCTGCCCTCTTTTAGTGAATGCAACAGAGCAGTAGAATGCTTCTCTCCTGTTGTCTTTTCTCCAGGGACTCAAATGCCACCAGCTCTCTGGAGACCGTGAACATTTCACTCTGCATGTTGGTCTCTGAGAATCAGGTGTTTTTAGCTCTGGAAATAATTTAAAAACGAGTTCTCTTCACGCTAAATATTTGTACCAATCCTATTTTAAATAAGGGCAAAATTCACCTTCGGGGAGATGCACCCAGCTGCAGACAAAATGGCGAACAGCCGCCTCAGTACTGGAAGTCCTCTGTGTCTGACGTCATGTGACAGTTAAAAAAACATATATCCTAAAGCTCTATTTAAATTCTTATAATTAAAAACTTAGTAACTTAAACTTAGTCATGTAACTTAGATTTTAACTTAGAATTTGTTCTTCTTCGTGTGGGGCATGGTGATCAAACATCCTCCGTTCATCAGACATGTCTCTACATCCTGTTCGGGGCATCTAAAGAGAATTTCCAGATAAATGAAAATGTCCAGGTTTTATCATTTTTTAGAGCATCAATAGGCGTTTACTTAAAGGGATATTCCACCAGAAAGTGATTGTTTTTGTCTATTGCCATATTCCTCATAGTTACTCAAGTTAAGTGGGAAAAAACAATTAGTAAACAGCCCAGCCGTTTTCCTGATCCAGGTACCCCTTTACCTTTAGCTTAGCGTAAAACACTGTAAGTGAATGGTAACAACTAGCACTGTGAGAAAAAAGTCCTTAAAACTCACTCAGTAGTGATACTAATGATACTAAGTCTGCCTACTGACCTCAGTAAACATATCGACTGCAAGTGAAAATAAAAAGTAACATGAAGGAATTACAGTAACTATTTTAGACTCGGGACTACTTTATGACAAAGAACGGCTGTAAGCCTCCGCTGAACGGCACAAGGACATGACGCAGCGCTTCCAAGGAGACCTACTTCTGTAAACACGTATCCGAATGTTGTTTTCAAACCTCACAGATGATGAACAATAACACAAAGTCAGGAGCTGCACAGAGATTATCTTCAAAAAACATTACCAGGTTTAGTCTAGTAGCCAGGATTTGTGTTTACGGACGCAGGTGTAACAGGTGCATGTTTGTCTTACGTGTGACATTGTCCACTCCAGTTCTCTGCTCACAAGTAGGGAGCAGGCTGTAGCGATGCACTTGATGAAATTCCTCTCTTGCCATCTTAGGAGGGTCAAATGGGAGGTGAATATCCTGTATTTATATAGATATTTCTAGAGAGTTCAACACTCCCCAAAGCGCTGTACATCAGTCATTCACCCATTCACTCACACACTGGTGGTGATAAACTACATCGTAGCCTCAGCTGTTCTGGAGCACTGACAGAGGATGAGATGCCATGCACCAACATCACCAGGTCCCTCTGACCACCACCAGGTCCCTCCGACCACCACCTGGTCCCTCCGTCCACCACCAAGTCCCTCCGACCACCACCAAGTCCCTCCGACCACCACCTGGTCACTCTGTCCACCATCAGGTCCCTCCGACCACCACCTGGTCCCTCTGTCCACCATCAGGTCCCTTCGTCCACCATCAGGTCCCTCCGACCACCACCAAGTCCCTCCGACCACCACCAGGTCCCTCCGTCCACCATCAGTAAACAAGGTGGGTGAAGTGTCTCTAAGGACACAATGACTAAGTAACCCAGCTGGAGCTGGGATCGAACCGGAGTCCCTCTGGTTGCCAGACCGGCTGCTCTACCTACTGAGCTACACAGTGAGGTGTGTACAGTAGCTCAGTTATGAGATGTTGATCTCATAACTGGAGGATTGCAGGTTCAAATCCCAGGTGAAGCATTTTTTCTATCACTAAGGATAGTGATAGGACAATACATGTCACGTGACTTCTGACACAGAGGTGGTTGTCTGCCATCTTGTCTGCAGCTAGGTACCTCTTGTCTTAGGGGCACACCTTCCTTTGTGAGAACATTCTGAATTTGATGAGTGAATGTGTGTTCTAAGTTTTGTTCTAGTGCTTTGGGAGTCCCTATACTCCTATACCCTATACAAAAGTGTACTATATAAAGTACAGGCCATTGACCATTTACCAAGGTTACAAGGTCAGCCTTCTGCATGGAGTTAGCGTGTTCTCTCCTACATGTGCGTTTCCTCTGGGTACTCGGTTTCCCCTACAGACCATAACATGCCTCAAAGGTTAATTGTTAGACTCTGCTTTTGAAAAAGAGCATTTGCTAAGGAAATAGGTATAAGTTAAAGCCAAAAGCAACTGAAATGCCCCCTAGTGGCTAGTTGCAGTATACGTTATTAGTCCCACTCCCGCCATGTAAATGAATGTAGTAATTTAGCTAAAATATCAAAGTTTACCTCAGATAACTCTCGTTCAGGTGCTGCCTGGTAGCCTGGCATACCAGACTATATATGTGGATAGACAGTCTGGCCATGATCCACTGAAATGACTCATTCATAGAGGCAGGATCAGCAGTTGTCAATCAAACTGTCTTCACATGCTATTGGATAGCGCTAGGACCAATCAGAGTCGTTTAGCAACAACCAGAACCAGCTGGTAAAGTAAACTTTTACCCTCTCCCATTGACAAAGCAGCCAATGATTCCTTTTTCAAAATAAAAGTCTTAAAGTGCCTGTGACTCCATATTTAAATCACTTCATATTAAACAGGTGTAATCTTTGATGCCTCTAGATTAGCGTTGCACCATTATAACTCAAAATACGCTGTAATTATTTCCTAACGAGCAACTCAGAGATCAGTAGAAAGCGCCGCCTTCCGGTTCTGATGGGTTTCTCTTTATTTGGCAGCCTGACACTTCGGCTGCAGTAGGGGGCAGTGCCGTGGAGTGATAGAGAAACGAAACTAAAACTAAAAACTACACGGTCAATGGGCAATGGTGGCGGCACTGCCTCGCTCCAGTTGTCATGAACGTGTATGTGGGAGGAGAATTGACCATATAAGCAAGTCCGGATCACTATGACCTCATAGCGGGCTGGAGTGAAAAAAACTGTTTGAAACCTGGGTCTGAAATCTTGAAGAGCTTCTCACTGGCTGTACTAGGAGACAGATGGATGCCGTTTTTTGCTCTTTCTGGCAGGTTTAAGGTGAGAACTCAACGTTGCAACATGATAGATAAGTCAGAAAACATGAAAACCGATGTCATGGGCACTTTAAGTTCCTCTATCTGTTCACGTCTTAGAGAAAAGCCCAAATCTAAATCATCTAAAGTTGGTGACAAAGACGTTTCTGTTTAATTTCAAAGTCGCAGCTCTGCCGTCACCGGCTAATCCCGCCCACTAAACCATTAGAGCATTGTGATTGGCCCGGAACGAGACTGACGGACCAATCAGTGGGCTGCAGAGGCTCCAATGAAGCATGTCTAGACCAAAGTCAGCAGAGCAGAACTGAGGTCTAGTTCATAGGCTAGCTGCCTGTTGATGCTTCATGTGGTTCAATACACATTTTCTGTTTTTACCTTCTTACTCTGACTCATCCTGTACCTGTAACCAGGTGTTTAATGCTGAGGAAACTCTGATTTAGTGTAGAGGAATTTCAGCTCCACAAACATAACCTGGTGGACCTTTAAACTGGGCGTCATGGCTTCAGTTTTTACCGGAACTAGGTGGAGACACAGTCTGGTTATTATGTAGGTCAATGTTCTTCCTCCATGGGGAAACATTTAGACAAGACCTATTTGTGAGCTGATGATTTTATCGTCCTTTTTTGTAGATGCTGTGATTTTCTTTGTTACTAAATCCCCCTGTATTGAACCAAACTCGTATTGTATTGTATCACCATTAGAGGCTGTCAGATCATTTGTTGTTGCTCCTCTCTCTTTAATGCAGCTGGTTGTTGGAGATTGAATTAACCAGAGAAACACATGGGAGCAGAACGGAGCTCCAGAGAAGCAGGAGGTCCAGATCTAACGGTGCTGTTGGATTAAAGTCACACACCATGTTCAGATCGGTTGTTTTGTTTCCTCTTGATCATCAGATTTAATCCTTCTTTACTTTTTATTTACTCAAAGTGTTTTTACTTTTAATCGGTTTGTTTCAAATATGGGTTTTAAGTGTTGATTATGTTCAGATCATAAGAGAAGTCATCCATTCATATTAGAAGTCCCATGATCCTCCTCTGCAGCCTGTAGTGTTTTCCATCAGTCAGTCCATCAGTCAGACTCTGAAAATATGTCAAATCATTTCAGTAGTTCACACTTTTTCTTCCTTTTGAAACCTTGTTTTGGTTCTAGTAAGCACTTCTAACCAATCTGTTGTTTCCCCTGAATGTAGAGTGTTTTATCAGTTCCTCCTAACAGCTGTCGCCTCTCACACAGCAGGGAGAACGCATCAGAACGCTGGGTTCAGCGTCAGACTGAAGGATGGCGTCTCACTAAACTTCATCTCCTCAACAAACCTTTACCACCTCCACAGTGTATGGTAGTGGCTTCGGTCATTAGAATACTAATTGGCTCGTCCCATCAGTTATCTATCTATAAAGACCACACCCACTGGTGACATCACTCATTGTGGGCGGGGTCTCTAGAAACTTGTAGAACTTCACAAAGAGCAAACTATCCCTGTAGGACTAGCTGTTCATCATTTATTGAACCGAGGTCATTCAGGAAAACAGGAAGCACTTAAACTTTCACAATAAAACGCCCTTCACATTGGTGGAAATGTTCCTTTAGTCCACGCTTAGTGAAGCAGCTTTATGTGAATTTCAACAGTTTCTGTTCCAGTCTCTACTAAACAAAGTCATTCTGTGTAGTTTAGAATTAAAGGTCAGTAAAAAAGTTTCTGCAGCGCCGACATAAAAAGACAAGTCATTATTCATGTTAGGTGTTCCGTTCAGGGGACAGGGTCGTTTTCTGCCTTTTAAAACACGTTAACTATTAGATGATAACATTTACAGTCATGAAATTAGGATAAAACACTAAAAATCCAGTGTTTGATTTGATTAAAGAGCACTGAGACCCAGCAGTGATATCACAGTTCCTCTCAGGTTTGACACATCACTTTATGCTCAGGTGATTGGATGCTGATCCAGAGTCAGGGCTGGTGATGATGATCAGTGACAGCTGCAGGCAGTCATTCAGTGGGTCTGTGTGTGAAGGCTGTTTGATCAGAAGGATCCAGCGTGTTTAAATGAGTCAGGATGTGATCTGAGGAGAGGCTGGATCCTCTAAGAGCTGCTGGAGTCTTTGTGTGTTTCAGTTTCATAATCAGGCATTCAGATGGTTTCACAGCTGCAGCAGAAAATCATCTCTGCCAGTTCAACCCAGAACCATCCAGATGGCTGAGGCTCTGAATCCACGGGTCTCACAATGTGAAGAGTTTCACTCTAAAGTCAGAGAGAAAGGGTCGGAATTCTGTGTTTGTGTGTGTGTGTGTGTGTGTGTGTGTGTGTGTGTGTGTGTGTGTGTGTGTGTGTGTGTGTGAGGTGATCCTGTCCAGTTCTTTCCGCTCGGAGCAGCAGATTTTGTTAAAAGGAGAGACATCTTCATCCTTGTGGGTTCTTTTGATAAATGGATGTTTTGACAGTCCCCAACTCTCTCCTCCACAAACACACATGTTCACACACACTTCCAGTGCACGTATGAGGTCATCTCTTCCCTCCCTGACAGTTTACAGTGTTGTGACTCTCAGCTGCCCTCAGCTCCAGGCAGCATCTGCTCTCTAACAGGATTCAGCCGGTAAAATACAGCAGGAAGATTCTGCTTCTCTGATGAGGCGGTCATCCTACTCAGAGCTGTGTGTGTGTGTGTGTGTGTGTGTGTGTGTGTGTGTGTGTGTGTGTGTGTGTGTGTGTGTGTGCTCTCACATATACATATATATATATAAACAATCAACACTATCTATCTA
>SSNR01000136.1:102776-146745 GCA_006937965.1 Callopanchax toddi
TGTTGTTGTTGTGCTGTAGCTGTTGTTGTGTCATAGCTGTTGGTGTTGTGTTGTTGTTGTGCTGTAGCTGTTGTTGTGTCATAGCTGTTGGTGTTGTGTTGTTGTTGTGCTGTAGCTGTTGGTGTTGTGTTGTGTCTGTTGTTGTGTCATAGCTGTTGGTGTTGTTGTTGTTGTTGTGCTGTAGCTGTTGTTGTGTCATAGCTGTTGTTGTTGTGCCGTAGCTGTTGTTGTTGTGTTGTAGCTGTTGTTGTTGTGCTGTAGCTGTTGGTGTTGTGTCATAGCTGTTGTTGTTGTGCTGTAGCTGTTGTTGTGTTTTAGCTGTTTTTGTAGTGTTGTAGCTATTGTTGTTGTGCTGTAGCTGTTGGTGTTGTGTCATAGCTGTTGTTGTTGTGCTGTAGCTGTTGTTGTGTTTTAGCTGTTTTTGTAGTGTTGTAGCTATTGTTGTTGTGCTGTAGCTGTTGTTGTGTTTTAGTTGTTTTTGTTGTGCTGTAGCTGTTGTTGTTGTGCTGTAGCTGTTGTTGTGTTGTAGCTGTTGTTGTGGTGCTGTAGCTGTTGTTGTTGTGTTGTAGCTGTTGTTGTGGTGCTGTAGCTGTTGTTGTTGTGTTGTAGCTGTTGTTGTTGTGCTGTAGCTGTTGTTGTGTTATTGCTGTTGTTGTTGTGTTGTAGCTGTTTTTGTTGTGCTGTAGCTGTTGTTGTTGTTGTGTTGTAGCTGTTGTTGTTGTGTTGTAGCTGTTGTTGTGGTGCAGTAGCTGTTGTTGTTGTGTTGTAGCTGTTGTTGTGTTATTGCTGTTGTTTTTGTGTTGTAGCTGTTGTTGTGCTGTAGCTGTTGTTGTCATGTTGTTGCTGTAGTTGTTGTGTTGTTGTGTAGTTGTTGTTGTTATGCTGTAGCTGTTGTTTTGTTGTAGCTGTTGCTGTTATTGTTGTGTAGCTGTTGTTGTGTTTTAGCTGCTTTTGTTGTGTTGTAGCTATTGTTGTTGTGCTGTAGCTGTTGTTGTGTTTTAGCTGTTGTTGTTGTTGTGCTGTAGCTGTTGTTGTGCTGTAGCTGTTGTTGTGTTGTAGCTGTTGTTGTTGTGTTGTAGCTGTTGTTGTGTTGTAGCTGTTGTTGTCGTGTTGTTGCAGTTGTTGTTGTGTTGTAGCTGTTGTTGTATTGTAGCCTATGTTGTGCCGTAGCTGTTGTTGTGTTGTAGCTGTTGTTGTGGTGTAGCTGTTGTTGTTGTGTTGTAGCTGTTGTTGTTGTGCTGTTGCTGTTGTTATGCTGTTTCTGTTGTTGTTGTGTTGTAGCTGTTGTTGTTGTGTTGTAGCTGTTGTTGTTGTGTTGTAGCTGTTGTTATTGTTGTGCTGTAGCTGTTGTTGTTGTGCTGTAGCTGTTGGTGTTGTGTCGTAGCTGTTGTTGTTGTGCTGTAGCTGTTGTTGTTGTGCTGTAGCTGTTGTTGTTGTGCTGTAGCTGTTGGTGTTGTGTTGTAGCTGTTGTTGTTGTGTTGTAGCTGTTGTTGTTGTGTTGTAGCTATTGTTGTGCTGTAGCTGTTGTTGTTGTGCTGTAGCTGTTGGTGTTGTGCTGTAGTTGTTGGTGTTGTGTCATAGCTGTTGTTGTTGTGCTGTAGTTGTTGGTGTTGTGTCGTAGCTGTTGTTGTTGTGCTGTAGCTGTTGGTGTTGTGCTGTAGCTGTTGTTGTTGTGCTGTAGCTGTTGTTGTTGTGCTGTTGCTGTTGTGTGTTGTAGGTGTTGTTGTTGTGTTGTAGCTGTTGTTGTGTCGTAGCTGTTGTTGTTGTGTTGTAGCTGTTGTTGTTGTGTTGTAGCTGTTGTTGTTGTTGTGTTGTAGCTGTTGGTGTTGTGTCGTAGCTGTTGTTGTTGTGCTGTAGCTGTTGTTGTTGTACTGTAGCTGTTGGTGTTGTGTCGTAGCTGTTGTTGTTGTGCTGTAGCTGTTGGTGTTGTGTCGTAGCTGTTGGTGTTGTGTCGTAGCTGTTGTTGTTGTGCTGTAGCTGTTGTTGTTGTGCTGTAGCTGTTGGTGTTGTGCTGTAGCTGTTGTTGTTGTGTCGTAGCTGTTGGTGTTGTGCTGTAGCTGTTGTTGCTGTGCTGTAGCTGTAGCTGTTGGTGTTGTGTCGTAGCTGTTGTTGTTGTGCTGTAGCTGTTGTTGTTGTGCTGTAGCTGTTGGTGTTGTGTCATAGCTGTTGTTGTTGTGCTGTAGCTGTTGTTGTTGTGCCGTAGCTGTTATTGTTGTGTTGTAGCTGTTGTTGTTGTGCTGTAGCTGTTGGTGTTGTGCTGTAGCTGTTGTTGTTGTGCTGTAGCTGTTGTTGTTGTGCTGTAGCTGTTGGTGTTGTGTTGTAGCTGTTGTTGTTGTGCTGTTGCTGTTGTTGTGTTGTAGGTGTTGTTGTGTTGTAGCTGTTGTTGTGTTGTAGCTGTTGTTGTTGTGCTGTTGCTGTTGTTATGCTGTTTCTGTTGTTGTTGTGTTGTTGCTGTTGTTGTGTTGTAGGTGTTGTTGTTGTGTTGTAGCTGTTGTTGTGTTGTAGCTGTTGTTGTTGTGCTGTTGCTGTTGTTATGCTGTTTCTGTTGTTGTTGTGTTGTAGCTGTTGTTGGTGTGTTGTAGCTGTTGTTATTGTTGTGTTGTAGCTGTTTTTGTTGTGCTGTAGCTGTTGTTGTTGTGTCGTAGCTGTTGTTGTTGTGCTGTAGCTGTTGGTGTTGTGCTGTAGCTGTTGTTGTTGTGCTGTAGCTGTTGGTGTTGTGCTGTAGCTGTTGTTGTTGTGCTGTAGCTGTTGTTGTTGTGCTGTAGCTGTTGTTGTTGTGCTGTAGCTGTTGTTGTTGTGTTGTAGCTGTTGTTGTTGTGCTGTTGCTGTTGTTGTGTTGTAGGGTGTTGTTGTGTTGTAGCTGTTGTTGTGTTGTAGCTGTTGTTGTTGTGTTGTAGCTGTTGTTGTTGTGCTGTAGCTGTTGGTGTTGTGTCGTAGCTGTTGTTGTTGTGCTGTAGCTGTTGTTGTTGTGCTGTAGCTGTTGGTGTTGTGCTGTAGCTGTTGTTGTTGTGCTGTAGCTGTTGGTGTTGTGCTGTAGCTGTTGGTGTTGTGCTGTAGCTGTTGTTGTTGTGCTGTAGCTGTTGTTGTTGTGCTGTAGCTGTTGGTGTTGTGTCATAGCTGTTGTTGTTGTGCTGTAGCTGTTGTTGTGCTGTAGCTGTTGGTGTTGTGTCGTAGCTGTTGTTGTTGTGCTGTAGCTGTTGTTGTTGTGCTGTAGCTGTTGTTGTTGTGCTGTAGCTGTTGTTGTTGTGCTGTAGCTGTTGGTGTTGTGCTGTAGCTGTTGTTGTTGTGCTGTAGCTGTTGGTGTTGTGTCGTAGCTGTTGTTGTTGTGCTGTAGCTGTTGTTGTTGTGCTGTAAGCTGTTGGTGTTGTGCTGTAGCTGTTGTTGTTGTGCCGTAGCTGTTGTTGTTGTGCTGTAGTTGTTGGTGTTGTGCTGTAGTTGTTTGTGTTGTGTCATAGCTGTTGTTGTTGTTGTGTTGTAGCTGTTGTTGGTGTGTTGTAGCTGTTGTTATTGTTGTGTTGTGTCATAGCTGTTGTTGTTGTGCTGTAGCTGTTGTTGTGTCATAGCTGTTGGTGTTGTGTTGTTGTTGTGCTGTAGCTGTTGTTGTGTCATAGCTGTTGGTGTTGTTGTTGTTGTTGTGCTGTAGCTGTTGTTGTGTCATAGCTGTAGCTGTTGTTGTGTCATAGCTGTTGGTGTTGTGCTGTAGCTGTTGTTGTGTCATAGCTGTTGGTGTTGTAGCTGTTGTTGTTGTTGTTGTGCCATAGCTGTTGGTGTTGTCTCATAGCTGTTGTTGTTGTGCTGTAGCTGTTGTTGTTGTGCCGTAGTTGTTATTGTTGTGTTGTAGCTGTTGTTGTTGTGCTGTAGCTGTTGGTGTTGTGTCATAGCTGTTGTTGTTGTGCTGTAGCTGTTGTTGTTGTGTTGTAGCTGTTGTTGTTGTGCTGTAGCTGTTGGTGTTGTGCTGTAGCTGTTGGTGTTGTGTCATAGCTGTTGTTGTTGTGCTGTAGTTGTTGGTGTTGTGTTGTTGTTGTTGTTGTTGTGCTGTAGCTGTTGTTGTTGTGTTGTAGCTGTTGTTGTTGTGCTGTAGCTGTTGGTGTTGTGTCGTAGCTGTTGTTGTTGTGCTGTAGCTGTTGTTGTTGTGCTGTAGTTGTTGGTGTTGTGTCATAGCTGTTGTTGTTGTGCTGTAGTTGTTGGTGTTGTGTCATAGCTGTTGTTGTTGTGCTGTAGCTGTTGTTGTTGTGCTGTAGCTGCTGTTGTTGTGCTGTTGCTTTTGGTGTTGTGTCATAGCTGTTGTCGTTGTGCTGTAGCTGTTGTTGTGCTGTAGCTGTTGGTGTTGTGTTGTAGCTGTTGTTGTTGTTTTGTAGCTGTTGTTGTTGTGCTGTAGCTGTTGTTGTTGTGCTGTAGCTGTTGGTGTTGTGTTGTAGCTGTTGTTGTTGTGCTGTAGCTGTTGTTGTGTTATTGCTGTTGTTGTCGTGTTGTAGCTGTTTTTGTTGTGCTGTAGCTGTTGTTGTTGTGCTTTAGCTGTTGTTGTTGTGCTTTAGCTGTTGTTGTTGTGTCGTAGCTGTTGTTGTTGTGCTGTAGCTGTTGGTGTTGTGTCGTAGCTGTTGGTGTTGTGTTGTAGCTGTTGTTGTTGTGCTGTAGCTGTTGTTGTTGTGCTGTAGCTGTTGTTGTTGTGCTTTAGCTGTTGGTGTTGTGTCGTAGCTGTTGTTGTTGTGCTGTAGCTGTTGGTGTTGTGTCGTAGCTGTTGGTGTTGTGTCGTAGCTGTTGTTATTGTGCTGTAGCTGTTGTTGTTGTGCTTTAGCTGTTGTTGTTGTGCTTTAGCTGTTGGTGTTGTGTCGTAGCTGTTGTTGTTGTGCTGTAGCTGTTGGTGTTGTGTCGTAGCTGTTGGTGTTGTGTCGTAGCTGTTGTTATTGTGCTGTAGCTGTTGTTGTTGTGCTGTAGCTGTTGTTGTTGTGCTGTAGCTGTTGTTGTTGTGCTGTAGCTGTTGTTGTTGTGCTGTAGCTGTTGGTGTTGTGTCGTTGCTGTTGTTGTTGTGCTGTAGCTGTTGTTGTTGTGCTGTAAGCTGTTGGTGTTGTGCTGTAGCTGTTGTTGTTGTGCCGTAGCTGTTGGTGTTGTGCTGTAGCTGTTGTTGCTGTGCTGTAGCTGTAGCTGTTGGTGTTGTGTCGTAGCTGTTGGTGTTGTGTCGTAGCTGTTGTTGTTGTGCTGTAGCTGTTGTTGTTGTGCTTTAGCTGTTGTTGTTGTGCTGTAGCTGTTGGTGTTGTGTCGTAGCTGTTGTTGTTGTGCTGTAGCTGTTGGTGTTGTGTCGTAGCTGTTGGTGTTGTGTCGTAGCTGTTGTTATTGTGCTGTAGCTGTTGTTGTTGTGCTTTAGCTGTTGTTGTTGTGTTGTAGCTGTTGGTGTTGTGCTGTAGCTGTTGTTGCTGTGCTGTAGCTGTAGCTGTTGGTGTTGTGTTGTAGCTGTTGTTGTTGTGCTGTAGCTGTTGTGTTGTGCTGTAGCTGTTGTTGTTGTGCTGTAGCTGTTGGTGTTGTGCTGTAGCTGTTGGTGTTGTGTCGTAGCTGTTGGTGTTGTGTCGTAGCTGTTGTTATTGTGCTGTAGCTGTTGTTGTTGTGCTGTTGCTGTTGTTGTGTTGTAGCTGTTGTTGTTGTGTTGTAGCTGTTGTTGTTGTTGTGTTGTAGCTGTTGTTGTTGTGCTGTAGCTGTTGTTGTTGTGCTGTTGCTGTTGTTGTTGTGTTGTTGTTGTTGTTTTTGTGCTGTAGCTGTTGTTGTTGTGCTGTAGCTGTTGGTGTTGTGTCGTAGCTGTTGTTGTTGTGCTGTAGCTGTTGTTGTTGTGCTGTAGCTGTTGGTGTTGTGCTGTAGCTGTTGTTGTTGTGTCGTAGCTGTTGTTGTTGTGCTGTTGCTGTTGTTGTGTTGTAGCTGTTGTTGTTGTGTTGTAGTTGTTGTTGTTGTGTTGTAGCTGTTGTTGTTGTGCTGTAGCTGTTGGTGTTGTGTTGTAGCTGTTGTTGTTGTGGTGTAGCTGTTGTTGTTGTGCTGTAGCTGTTGTTGTTTTGTTGCTGTTGTTGTTGTGTTGTAGCTGTTGTTATTGTTGTGTTGTAGCTGTTGTTGTTGTTGTTGTTTTGTTGTTGCTGTTGTTGTGTTGTAGCTGTTGTTGTCGTGTTGTTGCAGTTGTTGTTGTGTTGTAGCTGTTGTTGTATTGTAGCCTATGTTGTGCCGTAGCTGTTGTTGTGTTGTAGCTGTTGTTGTGTTGTAGCTGTTGTTGTTGTGTTGTAGCTGTTGTTGTTGTGCTGTTGCTGTTGTTGTGCTGTTTCTGTTGTTGTTGTGTTGTAGCTGTTGTTGTTGTGTTGTAGCTGTTTTTGTTGTGTTGTAGCTGTTGTTATTGTTGTGTTGTAGCTGTTGTTGTTGTGCTGTAGCTGTTGGTGTTGTGCTGTAGCTGTTGTTGTTGTGCCGTAGCTGTTGTTGTTGTGCTGTAGCTGTTGGTGTTGTGTCGTAGCTTTTGTTGTTTTGCTGTAGCTGTTGTTGTTGTGCTGTAGCTGTTGTTGTTGTGCTGTAGCTGTTGGTGTTGTGTCGTAGCTGTTGTTGTTGTGCTGTAGCTGTTGTTGTTGTGCTGTAGCTGTTGGTGTTGTGTCGTAGCTGTTGTTGTTGTGCTGTAGCTGTTGGTGTTGTGCTGTAGCTGTTGGTGTTGTGTTGTAGCTGTTGTTGTTGTGCCGTAGCTGTTGTTGTTGTGCTGTAGCTGTTTGTGTTGTGTCATAGCTGTTGTTGTTGTGCTGTAGCTGTTGTTGTTGTGCTGTAGCTGTTGTTGTTGTGCTGTAGCTGTTGTTGTTGTGCTGTAGCTGTTGGTGTTGTGCTGTAGCTGTTGTTGTTGTGCTGTAGCTGTTGGTGTTGTGTCGTAGCTGTTGTTGTTGTGCTGTAGCTGTTGTTGTTGTGCTGTAGCTGTTGTTGTTGTGCTTTAGCTGTTGTTGTTGTGCTTTAGCTGTTGGTGTTGTGTCGTAGCTGTTGTTGTTGTGCTGTAGCTGTTGGTGTTGTGTCGTAGCTGTTGGTGTTGTGTTGTAGCTGTTGTTGTTGTGCTGTAGCTGTTGGTGTTGTGCTGTAGCTGTTGTTGTTGTGCTGTAGCTGTTGTTGTTGTGCTGTAGTTGTTGGTGTTGTGTCATAGCTGTTGTTGTTGTGCTGTAGTTGTTGGTGTTGTGTCGTAGCTGTTGTTGTTGTGCTGTAGTTGTTGGTGTTGTGCTGTAGCTGTTGGTGTTGTGTCATAGCTGTTGTTGTTGTGCTGTAGTTGTTGGTGTTGTGTCATAGCTGTTGTTGTTGTGCTGTAGCTGTTGTTGTTGTGCTGTAGCTGCTGTTGTTGTGCTGTTGCTTTTGGTGTTGTGTCATAGCTGTTGTCGTTGTGCTGTAGCTGTTGTTGTGCTGTAGCTGTTGGTGTTGTGTCGTAGCTGTTGTTGTTGTGCTGTAGCTGTTGTTGTTGTGCTGTAGCTGTTGGTGTTGTGCTGTAGCTGTTGGTGTTGTGTCGTAGCTGTTGGTGTTGTGTCGTAGCTGTTGTTGTTGTGCTGTAGCTGTTGTTGTTGTGCTTTAGCTGTTGTTGTTGTGCTGTAGCTGTTGGTGTTGTGTCGTAGCTGTTGTTGTTGTGCTGTAGCTGTTGTTGTTGTGTTGTTGCTGTTGTTATTGTTGTGTTGTAGCTGTTGTTGTTGTGCTGTAGCTGTTGGTGTTGTGTTGTAGCTGTTGTTGTTGTGCTGTTGCTGTTGTTGTGTTGTAGGTGTTGTTGTGTTGTAGCTGTTGTTGTGTTGTAGCTGTTGTTGTTGTGCTGTTGCTGTTGTTATGCTGTTTCTGTTGTTGTTGTGTTGTAGCTGTTGTTGTTGTGCTGTTGCTGTTGTTGTGTTGTAGGTGTTGTTGTTGTGCTGTAGCTGTTGTTGTGTTATTGCTGTTGTTGTTGTAGCTGTTTTTGTTGTGCTGTAGCTGTTGTTGTTGTTGTGTTGTAGCTGTTGTTGTTGTGTTGTAGCTGTTGTTGTGGTGCAGTAGCTGTTGTTGTTGTGTTGTAGCTGTTGTTGTGTTATTGCTGTTGTTTTTGTGTTGTAGCTGTTGTTGTTGTGCTGTAGCTGTTGTTGTGTTTTAGTTGTTGTTGTTGTTGTGCTGTAGCTGTTGTTGTGCTGTAGCTGTTGTTGTTGTGCTGTAGCTGTTGTTGTTGTGCTGTAGCTGTTGGTGTTGTGCTGTAGCTGTTGTTGTTGTGCCGTAGCTGTTGTTGTTGTGCTGTAGCTGTTGGTGTTGTGTCGTAGCTTTTGTTGTTTTGCTGTAGCTGTTGGTGTTGTGCTGTAGCTGTTGTTGTTGTGCTGTAGCTGTTGGTGTTGTGTCATAGCTGTTGTTGTTGTGCTGTAGCTGTTGTTGTGTTTTAGCTGTTTTTGTAGTGTTGTAGCTATTGTTGTTGTGCTGTAGCTGTTGTTGTGTTGTAGCTGTTGTTGTGGTGTTGTAGCTGTTGTTGTTGTGTTGTAGCTGTTGTTGTTGTGCTGTAGCTGTTGTTGTTGTGTCGTAGCTGTTGTTGTTGTGCTGTAGTTGTTGGTGTTGTGTCGTAGCTGTTGGTGTTGTGTTGTTGTTGTGCTGTAGCTGTTGTTGTGTCATAGCTGTTGGTGTTGTGTTGTTGTTGTGCTGTAGCTGTTGTTGTGTTGTTGCTGTTGTTGTGGTGCTGTAGCTGTTGTTGTTGTGTTGTAGCTGTTGTTGTGGTGCTGTAGCTGTTGTTGTTGTGTTGTAGTTGTTGTTGTTGTGCTGTAGCTGTTGTTGTGTTTTTGCTGTTGTTGTTGTTGTGCTGTAGCTGTTGGTGTTGTGTCGTTGCTGTTGTTGTTGTGCTGTAGCTGTTGTTGTTGTGCTGTAGCTGTTGTTGTTGTGCTGTAGCTGTTGTTGTTGTGCTGTAGCTGTTGTTGTTGTGCTGTAGCTGTTGTTGTTGTGCTGTAGCTGTTGGTGTTGTGCTGTAGCTGTTGTTGTTGTGTCGTAGCTGTTTTTCTGTTTTAGCCATGCGTGCGTGCGTGCAGACAGGTTAGGTCTTTATTAGCTCCCTGACCCCTCCTGTACGCCGGCCTCATTTAGATGACATCATGACAGATCACGTCTTCGACTCAAGAGGCCTCTTT
This sequence comes from Callopanchax toddi, assembly GCA_006937965.1. Classification (NCBI taxonomy): domain Eukaryota; kingdom Metazoa; phylum Chordata; class Actinopteri; order Cyprinodontiformes; family Nothobranchiidae; genus Callopanchax; species Callopanchax toddi. The sequence continues at coordinate 111,875 of SSNR01000136.1, forward strand.
CCTTCCAATTTATTCAGACAACTGTGAGGATGCCCCTGCATTGTCCCAGGAGCATCTTCCTCTGTTTTTCTCCATTTCTCAGTCTTAAACACACGCGCGTGCACACACACACGCGCGTGCACACACACACACACTTTCAGAGAACTTGTCAAGTAGGGGCGGGAAGACTTCATTATCCTCCAGTCCGATCTGTGTTGGCCGTGACAGGTTCATCCACCGGACACCCAACAATCGATACAGCTGACAGTGCAGAGAGAGAGAGAGAGATATGGTGTGTGTTTGTGTGTCTGTGTCTGTGTGTGTGTGGGTGTGTGTGTGTGTAATATGGGAAACTGATGTGGATGACCAAGTGTTGAGCTGAAGTGTCAAAAGTCTACAGTCTGTGGCCATTAGTTTCTCCACATTGTTACTTTATCTTCCTCTCAGCCACACACACACAACATATCTCTCTCTCTCCTCTCTCTCTCTCTCTTTCACACACACACACCATCTCTCTCCTCTCTCTCTCTCTCTCTCTCACACACACACCCTCTCCTCCTCTCTCTCTCTCTCACACACACACACACACACCCTCTCTCCTCTCTCTCTCTCTCTCTCTCTCTCTCTCTCTCTCTCACACACACACACACACACACACACACACTAAGTTGGCGGTGCTTATCAGCATATTGCTCTCAGCAGCAGCTCACAGTAGCTTTCAGAGTGATGATGGCTGAACAAACCCACTGGATCTGCAGGAATCTGTAAAGAGAAGTGAAGAGTTCTCAGCAAGTATCAATTTAAGATGAAGTAAATAAAAAGCTAAAGCTGCTTTTCTTATCTGGAACCAAAGTAACAAATGTTTGACTAAAGCGCTCCATCATCAGGTGGCACAGATGAACAGATCGTCAGTGTGACAGATGGAGGAGCTGACGATTGTTACAGTGGAGATGAGATTGTGTTTGTGTTGTCCTTTTGTTTATTTTATTAGAGTTTTCTGATTGCTGACAAACTAAAATTAAAACTGTCCAACAATTAGAAAAACCTCAGAAACAAGAATCCACACAGCAGGCCACATGTACACAACCACCAACACACTAACAGCTTCACACTTTCTTCGTTTGGCACTGAAATTCATCAAAATGTGACTTCCTTGCTAAATTAAAGCAACAACTTTTAAATGAACACACAACTATAAACTGAATACACTGCCACCAGGTGTGCACATACAGTATTCTATATTTTATATGGACACACCAATCAGCCACTATGGTAAAGCCACAGGTCACCTGTCTAATGATCTTCAGACGATGACTCTGAGGTGAAGCCTAACTCATTCTGGTCAGCGTTGTGTCTCTGGAGCGTTAACTCCATGTTGTCTTCACGAGTCAGTCAGGTCTCATCTCAGCAGGCTGTTGTTATACAAACAATGATGATCTGCTCTTAAGATTGTCAGAAGAAGAAAAATGAGGGAAACTGGCTTAAAAGTCCTGCCATGTGAACCAGCCGTCAAGACTCTAGACATGACTTGGACTTGTGGTTTGGGACTAGAGTCTGATGATTGACCTTTATGTCATGTGATCAGAGGCGAAATTAACAGCTGCTCAGCTGATCTAATATGAACTGATGTCTGAGTAGTAGAAGTGATTATTGAGACAGATCAGGTGATGACGTTACAACCATGAAGTCTGACCTTTTTACCTGTTAGATCGCAGGTCTGAAGGCAGGTGTGTTTGTTTCAGCATCCTCCTAAAAATAGCAGGAAGTTTGAAAAAGTGTGACTGTTTGTGTATGAAGAATAGATCTCCTCTAGACTCATGTTTTGGTGACTCATCTCTTTCTGTCCGGTTTTATAAAAGTGCATTTTGATTTTAGAACAACTTGTTTGCTGATTATTCTACACCTTAGGAATGGTCACACAGGATCATTTTACAGAAACTTGTATTAATGACTTGTCTAAGAGAATCATCTCAGACATCACTGGACACAGCAGTCCAGAGCTTTAGCAGACTGGATGGAGAGGAATTCAATAAGAGATTCATTTCAGTCATTTGAGACTTGAGACTCAACTTGGACTTGAAAAAAGGACTTGAAAATGTCTGGGGAATGTGTGGGTGAACATGGTGATACTCAGAACCTGTGTGCAGCACTTTGGCTATGGCTTTATGCTGATGTATAATGTGCTATACAAATAAAGTTGACATTCTAGCTAAGTGTGTTCTGACTATGGATGCATGATAGAAAAGCATGTGATTGCATATTTTTGAACATTGCAAGAATGGTTTTAATTGTGATCAATTCATATTTAATCCATAAACAAAGAGAATCCCTGATTATTAGAACCTTGTCTTCATTCAACTGTAGAAGGTTTACATTCATCCAGTTTTAATGGAGTCTGAATGCGTCTGCAGCAGCTGTAGTTTAGACATCTCATGGGGCTTAAAGGAGATGTAACCTGCAGCCCTTTATGTACCTGAGTGTTTTAAGGATCAGAGTATCAAATGTATCAATTAAAATAAATCTACGTTACAGTTCACACCCAGAATCAGGTTTAAAAAGACTGCGGGCTTTCAAAAAGAGATTCTTTTTCTGCTTATTTCTTTATCAGTAACTAGGTTATTAAAAAGGAGATTGGTAGTAGTGGCTCTTCTAGAGCTTCAGAACCTCCAGCCCACAAGAAACATCCCCACCTTTTAAAAAAAGTGTATTTCAAACAAAAAATATTATTGCACCGGCGCTTTGAGTTAAAAAAATAAATAAAATAGTAAATAAGTGTCAAATTGAACAGTTTTTTCAGTTCTCAAACAAAAAGTAGTACTTCAAAAGCCTCTTCTGGCTCTGGTTTACACTGAATTGATTTATTGCTACTGATTAGGGTAACACCCAAAATTAAATAAAAAAGTGATTAGATTACAGAAATATAGAGGAAAAAGACAAGAGAGCAAAATGTTTGTCATGAACATGGCACGATTCGGACCCATAACAAGACCCAGACAACAGGATATATCAAAAAAAAGTATTTTATTTAGAAAAAAGGGGAAAGGGGAGGTGGAAAAAGCCATTTGCCAAAAAATGGAAACAAGGAGGTGAGAAAATAATGTGGAGCAGATCTCACCACAGGAGGTAGGGGCTGAGTCCGTGATCCAAAAGCAGGGTGGTCAGAAACGGTCCAGTCAGAGATGAGGCAGGCAGAATCCAGAGAGGGCAGGCAGAGACGGTCTCCAATAACAGAAGGGAAGATCAAAAAACCAGTAAATCCAAAACGAGGTCCGGCAGGGAGCAGGCTTGAGGCAGTGGTCAGGAGACAGAAAAACTATGGTCAAGAACAAGAACTATGATAAGGAACGCTATGACTATGGTCAGACTATGAGGCTAGAACACTGAGTGGCAAACAACATCAGCTGATCTCGCAACGAGTGGCTGCAGAACTGAGGTATATATAGGCAGAGGGACAGGTGGAAACAATGACAGGCAATCAGGGACAGAGAAAGCGGGAGCAGGGCAAGCAGGTGAGGGAGGGGCAGAGAGCAGGAGCCGGATCCATGACAGTTTCAGTATTAACCCTGATATGGGGGGTTAGATCTATTGGTTAAAAAGACAACATAAACATGTATAGTGGTCTAATGGAGACAGCTTTCAAAAGACTACTTCAGTGACTGACCAGAGGACAGAACCCAGTGGAGAAGTTCTCTGATGCAACAAGCTAATTAAAATAGTGGGTCTACGTTGTTGAAGCAGCTAGCCCAGCGGCCATTACTGATCAAATCTGAGGAGAATTTAAAACTAGCTTATGTGGTTAAAGTTATTTTAGGAAGTTAATTTGGGGACAACTCCAGCATTTGGTTTTTGCTCGTGTCAGCAGAATTCAGTCACTTCAACTATTTTCAACGTACAGTATAAAACACATTCAATATGAATAAACTCTGAGCTTCTGATGCTTCCTATAGGCTCACAACAGCTCTATAGAAGAACGGGATTCAATGGAAGCTGCTGCTTTTCAATCAATCAATCAATCGATCGATCAATCAATCGATCAATCAATCGATCGATCAATCAATCAATCAATCAATCAATCAATCAATCAATCAATCAATCAATCAATCAATCAATCAATCAATCAAATATACTTTTTCCAGGATGCATTAATGGAGGATCCAAGCAGTGAGGAAGTAAGGCGCTTCAGTGGGACAGACAGCCGGATTGTCCAATAGTTGCTTTCGACACAAAACGTATGATTGGCTGAGGTTTTTAGAGAACTGCGGGACAACTACTTTATTAATTTCTTTCTTTTTTTTTAATCGCCACAATATATTTATAGATATACTATGTCAGAAAGTTGTTAAGAGGCATTAAAAAATGTTTTAAGCTAAATTGTTTACCATCTATAGAGTTAAGCTTTAAAGTGCCCATGGCTCGATATTTAAATCACTTTATATTAAACAGATTTAATCTTTGATGCCTCTAGATTAGCGTTGCACCATTATAACTCAAAATACGCTGTAATTATTTCCTAACGAGCAACTCAGAGATCAGAAGAATGCGCCGCCTTCCGGTTCTGCTGGGTTTCTCCTTATTTGGCAGCCTGACACTTCTGCTGCAGCAGGGGGCAGTGCCGTCGCGTGAAAGTGAAACTAAACTGAAACTAAACACTACACGGTCTATGGGCAATGGCGGCAGCACTGCCTCGCTCCAGGTGTCGTGAACGTGCATGTGGGCGGAGAATTAGACCATATAAGCAAGTCCAGATCGATATGACCTCATAGCGGGATAGGGGTGAAAAAAACGGTTTGAAACCTACTGGCGAAGGAGGTCTGAAATCTTGAAAATTCTCACTAGCTGTACTAGGAGACAGATGCCGTTTTTTGCTCTTTCTGGCAGGTTTAAGGTGAGAACTCAACGTTACAACATGATAGATAAGTCAGAAAACCATGACATGGGCAATTTAAGTTTTTAAATATTCTCACAGGTTCTATCTATGGACAGGAAGGATCTCCTGTAGTGGTCTGTGATGGACAGGAAGGATCTTCTGTAGTGGTCTGTGATGGACTGGAAGGATCTTCTAGTGGTCTGTGATGGACAGGAAGGATCTCCTGTAGTGGTCTGTGATGGACAGGAAGGATCTTCTAGTGGTCTGTGATGGACAGGAAGGATCTCCTGTAGTGGTCTGTGATGGACAGGAAGGATCTTCTGTAGTGGTCTGTGATGGACTGGAAGGATCTTCTAGTGGTCTGTGATGGACAGGAAGGATCTTCTGTAGTGGTCTGTGATGGACAGGAAGGATCTTCTGTAGTGGTCTGTGATGGACTGGAAGGATCTTCTAGTGGTCTGTGATGGACAGGAAGGATCTCCTGTAGTGGTCTGTGATGGACAGGAAGGATCTTCTAGTGGTCTGTGATGGACAGGAAGGATCTTCAAATTGGGATCTTTTGGATCATTAAACCAGAATTGCAGATGCTGAAACATCAATATTTTTCCTCTCTCTGTTTATGACAACTCCTTTAATTTCTTAAAGGATGAGGTCAGTTTGGTTTGTGTTATAAAACAGCACAGATTGTCTAGAGAAGATATTTTTTACTTGTCCCACATACAGCAGACACTCTAATGCATCTATTTACAGTTTGCACACTTTGCACTTTATGTGCTCTGGTCTAATTCCTGAAGGAAAGTCTCCTCTTTACCTCTTAATCACCACAATGGCCACTTCTAACAGCTCACTTTCATTTGTCCTTTTGTAACTTACACAGGTTAGTTTGTTTTACATTTTCAGCTTATCTAACACATGAACTGGTCCAGTGTTTTTAAACTTGACTTTACCTTTCAGGACCTAAAACATCACTGACCACTGGCAGATTTCATTGAACTAGTTTGTCTTCAGAGTCAGAACAGAGAAGATCCAGTTTAAGTAATAAAACCAGGATTTGATTAAATACTCAGCTGAACACGGAGTAAAATCATGGAACAGATGAGAGAACTTTAAGGTGGAACAGTGTTTATTACAGTCCTTGATCTCTGTTGGTGTTTTGAGTTGAGGTAGTAGTGTACATTGACCCTTTAACGTCCATGACGAGAGCAAAAAAACAAAAAAGAAAGTTTTCTGAGTTATGCAGTGTAGTGTTGTACACTATGTAGTTAAACCTTGTAGTGTGTATAAAAGCTATGTTTTATTACTCACCTTCCGCTTTATCTATCACAGCTACCGAGGAGTTAAACCGAGAGTCTGTGTGCTCTGGATACCTGGGTTTGAACAACTGTTTGTGATAAAAGCAGGATTATTCTAGATTCTGTTTAGTTGCAGGGAGCATTTATGTACCTGTTATTTGACGAATGGAAGCTGAGTCAGGAATAAATATATTCAATATTTATTATAAAAGCTGACGAACATTTGTAAACAGATTAGCATTTGAGGTAGCAAGTTGATAAACATTCACTAAGTGATAGATGTTATGAAATTGATCTTCTGAGTTTAGAACTTGAGTCTCGTGTTGATATTAAGACTAAGGAGTTAGCTTAAGGGTTTGGTTATTAGGGATAAGGTGGAGAGGTTACTTTGATGAGCGGCCTAGTGGTATAGGGTTAGCATTATCAAAGTAGCCTGCTTTACCAGGTCATGGGTAGTTACTGAACCTTGTTCCTGGATCGCGTCCGGCTGCTGGAGTTCGACGAGGAAGCGGAGATTCCCCCTCGGTCGATCTGGGGGCCTGACAGGTCGTGGACCCGCCGGCCAAGCGGAGAACGTCCGTGGATACAGCGTCAGTGGAACCCATAGCTAATGAGCTGGTAGCTGGCTATCTTACCCATTCTGGTTGAGTTAGAGAGGCAGGTGGATGTTTCCTGCTCTCAGGGGTAAGAAGCTTCTTCGACTGCCACAGGGCTTGACCCGTTACCGGTTGCAGTCGGCATCGATAACCCCACCGTGTAGCGAGTTGACGGTGGGTGTGTTGTCTTCTCCGAGGCTAGAGAAGAACTGGATTCTTCCGTGCGGAGCAGACAGCTGAGAGCTGTCAGTGAACGTGGGCCAATCAGGAGACTCTAAACAAGACAAGTGACTCAGGCTCTAAAGTCATACGTCACCTCCGTGTGAGGAGTGTGGAAGGTTTACTTATTTATCCTTAGCAAGGTGGAAATAAGTAATAATACTGATTTAACCTTTTAGCAAAGTATCAATAATACTGAAGCTGGATCAAACATTCACAATGCTGTAAGAGAAAGTGCATTAATCATTTAAGACATTTCTGTAACAGATTAAGGTGTCATTTTAGGAAGAGACACCAAGAGTCTTTATTATGTTATTATTTAAAGTCCGGTGGCTTCTTCCGATACGACCGTGACCTTGGAGGAATGTTGATTCAGGTTAAAACATAATAAAAAAGTCATTATAATCCGAGTTATTGGGAAGAAGATGGATTATTATTTTAGATGATCACGTAGGTCAGAGGTCAGAGGTCAGAGTGTATATTGATCACGCTACAGCAGTGAAGGAATTTAGAATCTTAAAATCCCCAAAGTGTTTAAAATCAGATATTGAGTATTTTCAAGGTTTTGGAGGTGCTTGAGACTGTAACTGAATTTCTCTATCATATTTAATTTTGTTGGACAAGTAATTTAAATAATCACTGTGTAAACACTACAGACCGTTCAGAATGACCCAGAGATCCCTTTAGTTTTATTTTAGTTTTAGCTAAAGTGCTGAATCAGCTGTAAATTCTAGAGAAAGCTAAATTTCTGCTTGGGTTGAAACAAGCAGTTTTCTGTTTCACATTCGAGGAAAACACATAAACTCTGGTGTGTCTTTGACCTAATTGACGTGATGCTGAACTCAGTTCTGAGTTGCCATGAAGAAGATTCACACAGCATCTTTTTCTTGGAGCAAATTTTCCGCTGCTGTCAGCAGCTCCCGTCACCAGATCTGATTACACACGTCCCTAGCACACCTCCAGTGAGGCTTTGAACCATCTCTTCTGCCCTGATGATGACCATCCAGTGTCGTCTAATTGGATGAACATGTTCCCATGAGGCAGCGGTGCCTGACGATGCCGTGTAGGTGCTGTGGGCTGATGGTGGTGTTAACAGACTTCTGCAGCTCAGCTGTGAAAATATGTTTCTTAATAAAAGCAGATTTTGCAGGCAAAGCTGTACTGCAGATGTTGAATCGCTTGTGAGTCTAGATGTTTATTAAGTGAGCTTGCAGCTCGGAGGGCAGAGCCGACACGCAGCCACATCTCAGCGACAGTCGATCTTTGTGTGGACCTGGAAGTGCTGCAGCTTCAGCTGGCTGCTGTGTGTAGCTGTAATGTCTTTGTGTTAGGGGATGCTGTAAAACATGTCCATGGTCAATCTCTACAAACCAGAGGCAGGACTGACCATTAGACAAAGGTCTTGGACCCTGAGACACTAGTTGGTCCTCATAGACTTACAGTGTGGATTTCATTTTTTCATTTGTGCCGGTAAATATTTATTAATCAACCTAAATATCTGTTCTGCAAAAAAACTAGTCATGGAAATTTTGGGGCAAAAAGAACAAATTAAAATGTTTTTGATTTCAATTCAGACACAAACCAGAAAAGGAGCTAACGGCGTTAGCATGGCTAAATTAGACACACCTGTTGATATCCAAACTTTATTGAACTTTTATTGATTTAATCTATTTTTCATATGTATTTAACTATTGAAAAAAATATATATGTTTTTCAAGGGAGACCTGATAGGCAGCAGCAAATACAAGTCAGTCAGTTAAATAATAACAGGATATTTATATAACACATTAAAAGAACTAAAGTACAATAATAAAGAAAATAAAGGCCATAAAGCAAGATTTAGACTGCAGTAAATACAAAGACACACCAGTGTTGTTTTTATCAGCCACTTTGGTTTTAGTCTCGGTCCTTTGGACTCAATTAGTTTTAGTCCCATGTCTATATGAGGTAGTTTTAGTCAGCTGTAGTTTAAAAACTATGAATCCTTTAACAGAGTCATTTAGGTCAGTAAGTTGGAAATTAGAATCACATCAATCAGTTCAAAGTACCTGTTTGGGCATTAAACAGGACAAGTAAAAAAAAAATCCAAAAAGGACAAAACTACAATAACCAAAGTGTTAAATCAACACTATAAGTAATGGTCTAACGTTCAGCCATAAGGATAACAAAGACATGTCGATGTTTAGCATGAGCATTAGCTCATCAGAGGTGCTTTGAATTTTCAGTAAAACAAAAGAAACAAAGAAACAATTGACTCATCGTGGAGTTGATTCAATCAGGACACAATATGGAATCAATCAGCAGGGTTGTCACAAGCTGTCAAGAAGGATTCTTTGAATAAATATCTATTTGATTAGAAGGCACACCGCCACAGAGACAAGACAGAATGATTACCCCAAAACTCATGATGGAAGGGTTGAACCCCGCCACAATAAGAGGATGGTCAGGAGTGGACACTGAGTTCACAGTGAAAGGAGTTCACCCAAATACGGTTCTCTACTCCACACACTAATGTTTTCATCTCGTCTCGCTGACGTAAAGTCACAGACGTCTCGTCTCCTTTCAGTCATCAAATTGTCACATTTAGCTCATCAGCGCCTCGTTAACGGCTTTAAAAAAAGGTGTGTTACGCTAAATCGTTATAGTCTAAGTTAACAAAAACAACACTGATAACAGAGAAAAATAATAAATAGATAAAACAATAGAATAAGATAAAAATGAACACAGTAAAATGAAAGAGTAAAACCTGACTTCACACTGTGTAAAGGACTGAAAACAGGAAGTTATGGTTCCTGTTTAAAGGTCATTTTTTCCAGAGTTTTGGGGACAAGAGTAAAAAAAAAAACTGATCTCCTTTGAGCTTCAGCCTGACTTCAACACCTCCAGGGCAGAAAAATAAAAAAGACATTCAAATTTGATTTCAAATTATGAGCAATTTATATGTTACAGGTCAACATAGCCTGGATGGTTGGATCTAACAGTGTTCTTTGGTGTGTTACTATTTCGTTTCCAGTCATTCTGCACTGTGTTCACAGCTGAGGCTGCTGAGTGGATAAAAGATCCTGTTCCAAGTCCAGTTTGTCCAAATAGAGTAGAAAGCATTAAGTTCTCCCTCAAATGAATGAAGGAAGCAACCTGAGTATTGACTCATTTATAACGTTTTATAAATGAATCTCCAGGTGGCCAAAGCATGGCATCCATCCATAATAACAACAATAACAGATTTATTAATGAAGGGCTTTTATTCAACGTGCTGTACAGAAACAAAACTTTAATTCATAACTGTACATGATTTGACCATTTTTAATGCTGTAAAAACTTTACTATTTGATCAATTTGATTTTCTGATTCTTTTTTTTAATAGATCTAATTAAAAAACATCAGCTTTTTAAAATATCAGTTTTAAAATTGTACTACTCTCTTAAAGGCATGGTCTGGAGTTTTTTCAGACATCTAGAGGTGGAAAAAATGTACCGCCGCTTAAGGCGTCCCGCCTACTTCTGTGTTTACAGCTGATTAGCAACGCCTTCGTTCATGAACGCTCATCTATAGCAGCCAGGAGCTCTAGGAGCTAACACATTGTTTTACAATGAGCATTTTCACGTTAGGCTGTTTGTTCATATATAATTATTTTAAATACTTGTCCATTAGAAATGTCTCCAACACAGCACTAAAACACTCTGTGATTGACATCTAGGCAGATGTCTAACGCTATTGGCTCATGCTAACTGGCGCTCAGTTCTAATTGCATTGGGCCCTACAGGACGGGGTGTGGGCTTAGGGAAAATAACCTGATGTATTGTCTTATTTTATCACAGAACAAGGTCAGACCATCAGTGATATGGATTTCTAAAAAAAATCATACATGAATCCTAAAAGGAGGAAAACTCTGGATATCAGCTTTAAGCTATTGAAGACAAACTTGCCCCTTCTAAAACCTGCTAAAATAAGACAGATTATTTTTTGTTTTTTCAGTTTAAATCTTTCATTTATATTCAGTTCTGATCAAAAGTCAAAAATAAATAATTGGGATTTTAACCCTGAACATGTTCTAAAGTTTGAATAAATAGTGTTACTAATTATTATGGATAAAACACAAATGATTAATTTCCCATCAAGCTGATGTGGTGTGAGGGGAGAATGATTTAAATCAGTCAGTTAAGGGTTTGAACACTGGAGCACTGGTTCACCTAAATCTCCAGTCGTCCCTGAGGGCTCACTCACGCAGCTTGTTTTGACACTTAGGAAACAAAATCACGATGGCTGAAAGTATCTTGTTTGTGTCCCCGTACCTTTACTGCAGAAACAAACCAAGAGGAAAATCTACCAGAGTTACATCTGTCAAACACTGAAAGCCCCAAAGCACTGCCTGAAAAATGGTAGCTGTCAGAGAAAATGATTCTCAGGGCTTCTAGGAGGAAGAGGCCGTGACGAGTGAACAAACACAGATTTTACCTGCTGCATTATCATCACGTCAGGTGTAACTGAAGCACCAGGGAAGCCTTCAACCTTCAGGGCTTACGGTATATGACCTTGAATGGGTCTTTTAGGAGTACTGCTTTAAAAGTTTCTGATTATACAAATGCTGATGACGTCAGTTTGATAAAGGAAGACACGTATCTTTCTGTTTCCTGTTAGCCTCTACAGTTTAGCACGAAGCTGTTTATTTGTATGTATTTCTGTCACCTGCTGTGTGTTTTGGTCTGAGAGGGAGGATGGTGACGGAGCTGCCTGGGTTTGAGTTTCTGATTGGTTAGGAGTCAGTAATGACTCTGGTGTGACGTAAAATGAAAGAAGACAGGAAACCGTTTTTATATCGAACTTTCTATCTGAGATCAGCAGGCGGATTGGGACAGCGTCTGCAGTGATGGACGCTGAACCGGTGAAGCAGGAGCTGAGCTGCATGGACGTTTTGAGCCCATTTTTGGGGGGTGCTGAAGCTCCCCTAAACTGAATCCCAGCACCCCTAAAAGTTGAGATTTTTACTTTTTATTTTTTTTAACTTTATGTCCTTTTTAAAAACACTAATAAATATATAAAAACCAGCAAAAATCCCCCGCCTGAGAAATGGTTTGATCCTTTCACAGACTCGCTGAGCTGCAGGGAGCATGTGAGCGTCTCACTCCCGGTCCGGTTCTAGACGTGCACACCGCACCTCAACCAGATCTGGTACCTAGGGTGACCAGATGTATCATTTTTGTCTAGGATTGTCCCTCATTTACCTTAACTTTTTATGTCCCACAAATTGAGACACTGTCCGGCATTGTTATCTTAATCCTTTAACACCAAGCGTGTCCTCATCTATGGATTTCTGCACTCCACAATGGTTTGTACTAAAATAATTCAAACAGTTTTTGAAATAAGTTACATCAGACCCGAGGAGACAAAATGAGTAACAGAAAAGACAAATAGAATGGAAGAAAACAACTGAGCTGTGGTGCAGAGAAGCGGCCTTCCATGTGGGAGATCAAATCCCAGCCTGGGCAGGTGTCATATTGTTTATTTTCCTTTAAGAAGATAAATAATCGATGAAATATTATTAGTTAATATTAGTTGATAATCTGCCCACGTTGTCCCCCACCAACATGCTCTTTGTCCTGTTGGTCTGGATCTGGCCACCCTGCTGTTCAGGAGATGCTGTATTAAAATGAGTTGTATTTACCCAGAGATTAAGGTCACCAGATGTATTTTATTATTCAAATCCATTCATCTTTTGCTATGGCTCAGCATTTAAATAAACTAAAAATCTGATTGAAATCAGATGAAATTGTGTTAAAATGTGAAAAACAGATAAATGTATCTCGCCTGGCGGGGCAGCTCTCTGGGTGTTTAACACTCCTAAATCTCTAATCCTAGAATCGTCCCTGCTGAGCTGAGGCTCTTGATTTACCGGTCGATCGACTTACCTCCCAATCATTACCTCTGATCATGTTTTAGGTAATGACTGTAAAAACGAGATTGCGGATACAAGCGGCCGAAATGAGTTTTCTCCATAGGGCGGATCAGCCTTAGAGATAGGGTGAGGAGCTCGGACATTCGGGAGAGTCTCGGAGTAGAGCTGCTGCTCCTCCATATCAAGAGGAGACAGTTGAGGTGGTTCGGGCATCTTGTTAGGATGCCTCCTGGACACTTCCAGGGAGGTGTTTTGGGCATGTCCTGCCAGCAGGAGGCCCCCGGGTCGACCCAGGACACATTGGAGAAAATATATCTTCAATCTGGCCCAGGAACGCCTTGGGGTCCTGCTGGAGGAGGTGGTGGAGCTGGCTGGGTAGAGGACAGCCTGGGATGCCCTAGTTGGCATGCTGCCCCCGCGACCTGGACCTGGATAAGCAGTGGAAGGTGAGGCAAGGAGAGGCGAGGCATTAAAGCTTAAAGTCCATCCCATAATTTTTCAGCCCAGCCAGTAGTGTTTAAGTCTAAGACTGCATCTTAAGGATTTAAAGGCTAAATATCATTTTAACTTCTGTCTTTTCCCCATTTTTAACAACCAGCCTTTTTCTGTAGGTTCTAACATCTCCACTCATCCATCCATCCATCCATCCATCCATCCATCCATCCATCCATCCATCCATCCATCCATCCATCCATCCATCCATCCGTTCTATAATAAATAAATCAGTGTTCCTTCACCTGTCCTCGGTTTTAAAGTCGGGGTCTATTTTCTATCAACCATACTGGCCTAATGATGGAAGCTGCTGCTCCATTTGGTGAAAGAATATGTTCAGTTTGATCTGATGGCAAAAGCACACCAGCAACCATTAATACCTTGATTTAATTCTCTTTATTATTAGTCAGGATTTTTCTAAGCTTGTTGTTAAACCCTTTAAGTCACATTTCAGTCAACTCAGAGTTGATCTAAATACTTAATAAATGATCAAATTATTCCTCTATGAGCACGGCGTGCCAGCTGACTCCCCCTCCCTTTAAAATGTAAATCATTTAATGTTTGTCTCCATCTGAACAAAAATTCAACTTATTCCACTTTTTGGCTTTTTAAGCACCAAAACAGACTTTTTGCTATTGCAATGTTTTATCACATTCACACACATTTCTGAAAAAAAAAAACTTTAAATTGATAGCATTTACATCATATCCTCCACTGATCCCAGACCAGTGCAATTAACACCCCATTCTCAAAAGGTTACTGCTGTCAGACAGTGCCCCCCCATACACACACACACACACGCACGCACGCACGCACACACGCATGCACGCACACGCACACACACACACACACACACAAGAGCGTAGTTATTAAGTTCCTCTGGTTGTGTAGCTGGTAGTGTTTGAACCGTGGAGGTGTTGGGCAGGGCTGGATATTTTCACTGTTAGTATGCAAGACTGTTACCTCAGAGCAGCAGTAAACCTAGAAAGACTGGACACACACACACACACTTGCTACCACAACTTGCGACTCATTATCCTGTTCATACCCCTTCATGTTCACATCCTGTCTTTAAGCTCTATAGAAGCTTTAACTGCAAATAAAATCTAAATGTCAATCTGGATTTTGACAATTTAGGGAGTCAATTTTGTTTTCTTTTGACATCTTTCATCTTTTCAGCTCATCCATGATTAGAGAATCATAGACAGGTATAGTATTATAGACAGATATAGTATCTTAGATAGTTATAGTATCATAGACAGGTATAGTATCATATACAGATATAGTATCATAGACAGGTATAGTATCATATACAGATATAGTATCATATAGTATCATAGACAGGTATAGTATCATAGACAGATATAGTATCATAGACAGATATAGAATCTTAGACAGATATAGTATCATAGACAAGTATAGTATCATAGACAGGTATAGTATCGTAGACAGGTAAAGTATCATAGACAGGTATAGTATCATAGACAGGTATAGTATCATATAGTATCATAGACAGGTACAGTATCATAGACAGGTATAGTATCATATAGTATCATAGACAGGTATAGTATCATATAGTATCATAGACAGGTATAGTATCATAGACAGATATAGTATCATAGACAGGTATAGTATCATAGACAGGTATAGTATCATAGACAGATATAGTATCATAGATAGGTACAGTATCATAGACAGGTATAGTATCATATAGTATCATAGAAAGGTATAGTATCATAGACAGGTATAGTATCATAGACAGAAATAGTATCATAGACAGATATAGTATCATAGACAGATATAGTATCATAGGCAGGTATAGTATCATAGACAGATATAGTATCATAGACAGGTATAGTATTATAGACAGATATAGTATCATAGACAGGTACAGTATCATAGACAGGTATAGTATCATATAGTATCATAGACAGGTATAGTATCATAGACAGATATAGTATCATAGACAGGTACAATATCATAGACAGATATAGTATCATAGACAGGTATAGTATCATAGAAAGGTATAGTATCATAGACAGGTATAGTGTCATAGACAGAAATAGTATCATAGACAGATATAGTATCATAGACAGATATAGTATCATAGATAGGTATAGTGTCATAGACAGATATAGTATCATAGACAGATATAGTATCATAGACAGATATAGTATCATAGATAGGTATAGTATCATAGACAGATATAGTATCATAGATAGGTATAGTATCATAGACAGATATAGTATCATAGACAGGTATAGTATCATAGACAGGTATAGTATCATAGACAGAAATAGTATCATAGACAGATATAGTATCATAGACAGATATAGTATCATAGACAGGTATAGTATCATAGATAGGTATAGTATCATAGACAGGTATAGTATCATAGACAGATATAGTATCATAGAAAGGTATAGTATCATAGACAGGTATAGTATCATAGACAGGTATAGTATCATAGACAGGTATAGTATCATAGACAGGCATAGTATCATAGACAGATATGGTATCATAGACAGGTACAGTATCATAGACAGGTATAGTATCATATAGTATCATAGACAGGTATAGTATCATAGACAGGTATAGTATAGACAGATATAGTATCATAGATAGATATATACTATCATAGACAGATATAGTATCATAGACAGGTATAGTATCATATAGTATCATAGACAGGTATAGTATCATAGACAGGTATAGTATAGACAGATATAGTATCATAGATAGATATATACTATCATAGACAGATATAGTATCATAGACAGGTATAGTATCATATAGTATCATAGACAGGTATAGTATCATAGACAGGTATAGTATAGACAGATATAGTATCATAGATAGATATATACTATCATAGACAGATATAGTATCATAGACAGGTATAGTATCATATAGTATCATAGACAGGTATAGTATCATAGACAGGTATAGTATAGACAGATATAGTATCATAGATAGATATATACTATCATAGACAGATATAGTATCATAGACAGGTATAGTATCATATAGTATCATAGACAGGTATAGTATCATAGACAGGTATAGTATAGACAGATATAGTATCATAGATAGATATATACTATCATAGACAGATATAGTATCATAGACAGGTATAGTATCATATAGTATCATAGACAGGTATAGTATCATAGACAGGTATAGTATCATAGACAGGTATAGTATCATATAGTATCATAGACAGGTATAGTATCATATAGTATCATAGACAGGTATAGTATCATAGACAGATATAGTATCATAGACAGATATAGTATCATAGACAGATATAGTATCATAGACAGATATAGTATCATAGACAGGTATAGTAAGATATAGTATCATAGACAGGTATAGTATCATAGACAGGTATAGTATCATAGACAGGTATAGTATCATAGACAGGTATAGTATCATAGACAGATATAGTATCATAGACAGATATAGTATCATAGACAGATATAGTATCATAGACAGGTATAGTATCATATAGTATCATAGACAGGTATAGTATCATATAGTATCATAGACAGGTATAGTATCATAGACAGATATAGTATCATAGACAGGTATAGTATCATAGACAGGTATAGTATCATAGACAGGTATAGTATCATATAGTATCATAGACAGGTATAGTATCATAGACAGGTATAGTATCATATAGTATCATAGACAGGTATAGTATCATATAGTATCATAGACAGGTATAGTATCATAGACAGATATAGTATCATAGACAGGTATAGTATCATAGACAGATATAGTATCATAGACAGGTATAGTATCATAAACAGGTATAGTATATATATATATAGTATATATCTTAAAGTATCTTAGACAGGTATATTATCATAGATAGCATAGCATAGTATCATAGTTACCATAGACAGTATACTATTGTACACTATACACCAGTAAATATTTTGTACCTCAGAAGGTTTAGACAAAGACATCTCAAGTTCTGAACACAGATTTTACAGAAATCACTTCAAAAGGTTTCCATATTTAAGCAGCAGCATCTGTGATTCACATGTAGTTTATACTGAAACTTTTGTTTTGTGACAGCAGACTGAAGTTAGCACACTTGATTGAGATTAGATTGTGAAAGTCAGTGTGGAGAATCAGAGAAACGGAGGAATGTGGATCAGATGAATGATCAGAGCTGCAGGAACTCAGCAGAGGCTGAACAGCTTCATGGCTTGTTTTCTGATTCTGAGCATGAGTATTAAGGATAGAACATCTTCACATTTTACTGTTTTGGTCTCTGCTTGTTTATAATGAGCATTGTTTAATTGCATTCATCATATTAGAGACATGGAGAATAAATCGTGTTTCTCAGACCAGCCTAATAAAAAATGACCTAAAGTTGAATAAACACCTAAAACCAGACTGTAAAGGTTCATGAACCTCGGGCTCAGGGAAGAAGCTGTTCCTCGGTCTTGTCTGGGCTTCAACGGGCTTTTCTTCTGCCTGAAGGAGGTTGAAATATTCATACATGACTGGATGGGATCTGCTGCTTCCTGTTAGGTTTAGACAGTGCTTTAAGTGGGGCGGTACGGAACGGTACGCCGTACCGGGACTTCTAAATTTGACCCCTCAGCCAGCGTACCGGGACTTATTTCCAGCGTTCCGTCCGTACCGGGAGTTTTTACGGTATTACATCAATATAATTTTGAGCTTTTCCGGTGGCCGTAGTTGCCTCATATTACGAGCAGCGCATGGCGGGAGGTGCGGAGGGCGAGCGCGGTGCAGGAGAAACGCAGGTGGATGAGAGAACTCATCTGTATCAGTACCATGGTGGCAGAATTTGGTGAAACAGCGGATGAGCGAGGAAAAGCGGGGACTCGCGTCCCCTGAACGGAATGGCTCAGCGCTCGGGCTGAGATAAGTCTTCAAATTGGTATTAAAAGACAATAATTTAAATATTAATGACGGAGTTGGAAAGAGTTCGCGCGCTAATGGAGAGGAAAGCTGCGCGTCATGACGCAGCTGGAGAGGAGCAGCGTGCCATGGCGCAGTGGATCAGACAGGTGGAGGGAGGAGGAGCTGAGAGAGCAGCAGGTAGACTCTTTAGTAATGATCAGATCATTGTCAGTAATCAGTTTGTTCTTTTTGGGCATAAAATGGACCAGAGTGTCAAAACAATGCTGACTTCTGTGTCTGAAAAGCAGTAGAAAAACAACTATTTGTCTCAAAACGTTATTTCAACCACAAACTAATTAATGGGGATCTTGTGCTCAAGAATATATGTTTAATTATATATATATATATATATATATATATATATATATATATATATATATATATAATAGATTTCTAATGGTATTGTAAATATATATCTATAAATAATATATTTCTATATGATGGATGGATGTCTACATGGTGCCTTCAAGTTTTTGTATTTTTTTCATCCTAGAAAAAGTCAGTAAAACCTGTTTTTATCCAAATGAAGGAGATTTATGGTTCATTTTCTACAGATCAAGTAGCCTTTAGCCCTCATCATCACTACAATGTGAAATTTACAGTCAATCTATGTGATTGGTATCAGTGATCGGCAGCAAAAAACGTGATCGGAGCGTCCCTAATTATTATACATAATAACCTGATGAAGTTTAGATTTAAAGGTTGTCATAGATGTCAAGGTGTTTAGTAAATGTTCCAGTCTCATGCTGCTGCAGAGCTGAAGACAGTAGAGGTGTTGGAGATGATGAGGAGAGCCAGACTCAAAGTCTGCAGAGCAGAACTGACGGTCTAGTTAACTAGACTAGAGCTGAAGATCTTCACTAGACCTCCTGTGACATTTATTATGGGCCAGGTGTAGAAGAGAGGACAGATAGAGAGGTGTCTTGTCCTGAATTGTCTTTTAGACAAATAGAATCCAGTGATGGAGTCTACAGGTCTGAAGGGAGGACACATTGGGAAGAATTAGTGACTAAACTGATGACTGAGTGAATCTGAATTTCTTTCATGAGGATTTGATTTAGAACTGGCTTTGTTCTTTAGTCATTTCTGAACAATAAAACTATAGATATCTATCTCTGTATGTGTGTATATACAGTGTGTGTATGTATATGTATATATATATATATATATATATATATATATATATATATATATATATATATATATATATATATATATATATATATTTTTTTTTTTNAGTATCATAGACAGGTATAGTATCATATAGTATCATAGACAGGTATAGTATCATATAGTATCATAGACAGGTATAGTATCATAGACAGATATAGTATCATAGACAGATATAGTATCATAGAGAGGTATAGTATCATAGACAGGTATAGTATCATATAGTATCATAGACAGGTATAGTATCATAGACAGATATAGTATCATAGACAGGTATAGTATCATAGACAGGTATAGTATCATAGACAGGTATAGTATCATATAGTATCATAGACAGGTATAGTATCATATAGTATCATAGACAGGTATAGTATCATAGACAGGTATAGTATAGACAGATATAGTATCATAGATAGATATATACTATCATAGACAGATATAGTATCATAGACAGGTATAGTATCATATAGTATCATAGACAGGTATAGTATCATAGACAGGTATAGTATAGACAGATATAGTATCATAGATAGATATATACTATCATAGACAGATATAGTATCATAGACAGGTATAGTATCATATAGTATCATAGACAGGTATAGTATCATAGACAGGTATAGTATAGACAGATATAGTATCATAGATAGATATATACTATCATAGACAGATATAGTATCATAGACAGGTATAGTATCATATAGTATCATAGACAGGTATAGTATCATAGACAGGTATAGTATAGACAGATATAGTATCATAGATAGATATATACTATCATAGACAGATATAGTATCATAGACAGGTATAGTATCATATAGTATCATAGACAGGTATAGTATCATAGACAGGTATAGTATAGACAGATATAGTATCATAGATAGATATATACTATCATAGACAGATATAGTATCATAGACAGGTATAGTATCATATAGTATCATAGACAGGTATAGTATCATAGACAGGTATAGTATAGACAGATATAGTATCATAGATAGATATATACTATCATAGACAGATATAGTATCATAGACAGGTATAGTATCATATAGTATCATAGACAGGTATAGTATCATAGACAGGTATAGTATAGACAGATATAGTATCATAGATAGATATATACTATCATAGACAGATATAGTATCATAGACAGGTATAGTATCATATAGTATCATAGACAGGTATAGTATCATAGACAGGTATAGTATCATATAGTATCACAGACAGGTATAGTATCATAGACAGGTATAGTATCATATAGTATCATAGACAGGTATAGTATCATAGACAGGTATAGTATCATAGACAGATATAGTATCATATACAGATATAGTATCATAGATAGATACAGTATCATAGACAGGTATAGTATCATAGAAAGGTATAGTATCATAGACAGGTATAGTATCATAGACAGAAATAGTATCATAGACAGATATAGTATCATAGACAGATATAGTATCATAGACAGGTATAGTATCATAGACAGGTATAGTATCATAGACAGATATAGTATCATAGACAGATATAGTATCATAGACAGATATAGTATCATAGACAGGTATAGTATCATATAGTATCATAGACAGGTATAGTATCATATAGTATCATAGACAGGTATAGTATCATAGACAGATATAGTATCATAGACAGGTACAGTATCATAGACAGATATAGTATCATAGACAGATGTAGTATCATAGACAGATGTAGTATCATAGAAAGGTATAGTATCATAGACAGGTATAGTATCATAGAAAGGTATAGTATCATAGACAGGTATAGTATCATAGACAGAAACAGTATCATAGACAGATATAGTATCATAGACAGATATAGTATCATAGACAGATATAGTATAATATATATCTTAAAGTATCTTAGACAGGTATAGTATCATAGACAGGTATAGTATCATAAACAGGTATAGTATAGTATATATCTTAAAGTATCTTAGACAGGTATAGTATCATAGACAGTATAGTATTATAGATAGTTATAGTATCATAGATATGTATAGTATCATAGACAGGTATAGTATCATAAACAGGTATAGTATATATATATATAGTATATATCTTAAAGTATCTTAGACAGGTATATTATCATAGATAGCATAGCATAGTATCATAGTTACCATAGACAGTATACTATTGTACACTATACACCAGTAAATATTTTGTACCTCAGAAGGTTTAGACAAAGACATCTCAAGTTCTGAACACAGATTTTACAGAAATCACTTCAAAAGGTTTCCATATTTAAGCAGCAGCATCTGTGATTCACATGTAGTTTATACTGAAACTTTTGTTTTGTGACAGCAGACTGAAGTTAGCACACTTGATTGAGATTAGATTGTGAAAGTCAGTGTGGAGAATCAGAGAAACGGAGGAATGTGGATCAGATGAATGATCAGAGCTGCAGGAACTCAGCAGAGGCTGAACAGCTTCATGGCTTGTTTTCTGATTCTGAGCATGAGTATTAAGGATAGAACATCTTCACATTTTACTGTTTTGGTCTCTGCTTGTTTATAATGAGCATTGTTTAATTGCATTCATCATATTAGAGACATGGAGAATAAATCGTGTTTCTCAGACCAGCCTAATAAAAAATGACCTAAAGTTGAATAAACACCTAAAACCAGACTGTAAAGGTTCATGAACCTCGGGCTCAGGGAAGAAGCTGTTCCTCGGTCTTGTCTGGGCTTCAACGGGCTTTTCTTCTGCCTGAAGGAGGTTGAAATATTCATACATGACTGGATGGGATCTGCTGCTTCCTGTTAGGTTTAGACAGTGCTTTAAGTGGGGCGGTACGGAACGGTACGCCGTACCGGGACTTCTAAATTTGACCCCTCAGCCAGCGTACCGGGACTTATTTCCAGCGTTCCGTCCGTACCGGGAGTTTTTACGGTATTACATCAATATAATTTTGAGCTTTTCCGGTGGCCGTAGTTGCCTCATATTACGAGCAGCGCATGGCGGGAGGTGCGGAGGGCGAGCGCGGTGCAGGAGAAACGCAGGTGGATGAGAGAACTCATCTGTATCAGTACCATGGTGGCAGAATTTGGTGAAACAGCGGATGAGCGAGGAAAAGCGGGGACTCGCGTCCCCTGAACGGAATGGCTCAGCGCTCGGGCTGAGATAAGTCTTCAAATTGGTATTAAAAGACAATAATTTAAATATTAATGACGGAGTTGGAAAGAGTTCGCGCGCTAATGGAGAGGAAAGCTGCGCGTCATGACGCAGCTGGAGAGGAGCAGCGTGCCATGGCGCAGTGGATCAGACAGGTGGAGGGAGGAGGAGCTGAGAGAGCAGCAGGTAGACTCTTTAGTAATGATCAGATCATTGTCAGTAATCAGTTTGTTCTTTTTGGGCATAAAATGGACCAGAGTGTCAAAACAATGCTGACTTCTGTGTCTGAAAAGCAGTAGAAAAACAACTATTTGTCTCAAAACGTTATTTCAACCACAAACTAATTAATGGGGATCTTGTGCTAAAATAGATTTGATAAATTATATTTATATATATTTATATATATATATATATATATATATATATATATATAATAGATTTCTAATGGTATTGTAAATATATATCTATAAATAATATATTTCTATATGATGGATGGATGTCTACATGGTGCCTTCAAGTTTTTGTATTTTTTTCATCCTAGAAAAAGTCAGTAAAACCTGTTTTTATCCAAATGAAGGAGATTTATGGTTCATTTTCTACAGATCAAGTAGCCTTTAGCCCTCATCATCACTACAATGTGAAATTTACAGTCAATCTATGTGATTGGTATCAGTGATCGGCAGCAAAAAACGTGATCGGAGCGTCCCTAATTATTATACATAATAACCTGATGAAGTTTAGATTTAAAGGTTGTCATAGATGTCAAGGTGTTTAGTAAATGTTCCAGTCTCATGCTGCTGCAGAGCTGAAGACAGTAGAGGTGTTGGAGATGATGAGGAGAGCCAGACTCAAAGTCTGCAGAGCAGAACTGACGGTCTAGTTAACTAGACTAGAGCTGAAGATCTTCACTAGACCTCCTGTGACATTTATTATGGGCCAGGTGTAGAAGAGAGGACAGATAGAGAGGTGTCTTGTCCTGAATTGTCTTTTAGACAAATAGAATCCAGTGATGGAGTCTACAGGTCTGAAGGGAGGACACATTGGGAAGAATTAGTGACTAAACTGATGACTGAGTGAATCTGAATTTCTTTCATGAGGATTTGATTTAGAACTGGCTTTGTTCTTTAGTCATTTCTGAACAATAAAACTATAGATATCTATCTCTGTATGTGTGTATATACAGTGTGTGTATGTATATATATATATATATATATATATATATATATATATATATATATATATATATATATATATATATATATATATATATATATATATATATAATTTTTTTTTCCACTTAAAGCACTGGGTTTAGACCAGATCTTAGACCAGTTTTCAGTTCCTAAAACTCTTTAGCTGAGACCAGCAGTCTTCAGCCTCCTCATGAAACGGACCCTTTTAGCGATTTTAGTGGCTCACGCAAGGTCAGGGGTTATGTCCAGGCTCAAGTTAACTAAAGGAACGGACATTTTTTTGTTTTTTGTTGTAACAGTGTTCCTTCATGATAAATCTACCTGTTTAACAGTGCTGTTTGTTCCCTGGATGTCTGATCTTTACAGGTTCCTCCTCATGCTAAAGGTGACTAATCGGGCTTTCTATTGATGGGGGATTGATAGAAACTAATACTTGACACCACAGTGACAGCACAGGCAAACCTAAACGAAGGGCAGAGGGTACCCCAAGCCACTTAAGTCTCATTTCCATTGCAGGCTTCGGTACGGTTCGGGGTGGGGTGGGGCGGATCACTATTTTGTCCGTTTCCATTGTAAAACTGGTCCATACAACCAAACCGGACCACTCCATTCGTGGTCCATTCATGGTCCTCCTCAGCTGTGGGTCCATAGGAGAATGGAGCGGTACGGTTAGGGCGGAGCTGTGGCGTTAAAACAACACAGACCACTGATCACTGCTCGTGACAAGCAAAACCCCAGGGTGCTGCTGTTATTTTATTACTTTATTACTATAGTGAGAAGTTATTTCATTAAGATAAAAAAATCCGTCCTGTAACGCTGGACCCAGCCGGTCCAACCGCAGACCGCGAGGGATTCAACGATCCAGACCCGCCTCCTCGGGTCTGTTGGCAGAGGTCCGACCGTACACGGATGTGATAAAATGCTAGCATGTAGCACCAGGTTTGATCACTTTCAGAGCTCCAAACATTCAGCCATCAGCTGCGTTCAGGACGAGCTAGATGGATCGGTAAGAAATGAAAGAGTTTATAAAGAAGTTTCACAGGATGCAGCTGAACGGTGTCGGGCCAGGCTGGAGAAATATTAAAAAGCCCTGAAAAGTTAAAGACAGCGCTGGTACGACATGATGGCACACATTTACGTTTAACCCCGCCTGCCAAGTGAGAGTCCAACAGCTGATTTAAATGCTCTCCTGAAATTGTGGAGCTGTACCGGACTACGAGGACCCACCCCGAACTGTACCGAACCCTGAAATGGAAATGAAACTTTATTCTATTGACTGTTAAACTCTTGAAAACACTCATACATTTTTTCCTACAATATAATATATTCTCAACCCATTTATCCTCCCACCGTTTACAGCAGCAGTGAACCTCCTGAAGCTGCTCTGTCTGTCCAGGGTCTCAGAGTCACAGTCCATGTTTATGGCTCTCCTCAAAGCTCGATCAATTACCAATAAATCATTCATCCTGAATGATCTGATCAGCTCTTAGAAATTGGAGTTGTTGTTTTTAGTAGAAGCGAGGCAGCAGGACTCGGACCATACTTCATTTACTGATCTCAGAGGAGGAGCTCTGATTTATCAGCCACCTGCTCAGAACAGCTATTATTTAGAGGCATTCAGAGACTTTATATAAACTGTCCAGGCTGATTGTTGTTGGTGATTTTAACCTGCATGTGGACAGTGACTGATCTCTCTGCTAAGACTTTCCCCATTCTACTGTGTACAATAGTGGTTCAGCCCCTGGAGTGGAGTTCACTCCCTGGAGCAGGGAGTGAATTCAAGCAGATCTGTGTCTGATTTGAACTTCCTGGTCATTTTCTGCAGACTAATGTGACACATGTCTGCATCTCGCCTCCCCGCTCTGTAAACCTCTCTGGGTTGCCAGATACTCAATGTTTTCCTGCACAAAAGTCCATAAAATCCTACCGCAACACAAAAACCTGCCCATGCATCTTTACAAACACTAATCTTAAAAAGTATTCCTGCTTCTAGCCCCTCCCCCTCCCCTCCCCCAACACCTCACCTATTAGGGGGTGCAGGGGGACATGTCCCCTGCATGTTTTTAAAGGTAAATTTGAGCCCTGTAGTTTATACTGTCTAAAACAGTTACACTTTAATTGGATACAGGCTGTTGTTTTTAGGTGTAGGGTTGATTTTAAACAGTTCAGCCCCTCTTCTCCACCTCCAGCCCCCCACGCCTGTACTCAGGACAGTTATGTCCCTCCTGTTTTTAAAATCTAATTTTCCTCATTCCCTGAGAGAGAATACAACATAATCTAATGTGAAGGTTAAACTCAGAGAGAATAGGTCTGGTTTAATGTGCAGGAAATAGGTTTAAATGTTCAACTAATTCCTTCTAGTCAGAGACTAGCATTTAGTTTACTTTGCACTTGATGTAATGAGCACAAAGTTAAAAGGGTTAAGTTAACCTTTTGTTGCTGGTGCTGCTGCCTTGGTTTGATATTCAATAATGTCTTTTTAAAATAAACCGTTTATGACAATACAACGACAAAACAACGTTTTACATGTTTTTGAAAATAAAAACAACTGACAAAAAATTTCCTAGATGCTTTTTTAAAAATTATTCTGAAATGTAAATACAGTTTAAGATGCATGCCCGATCAACGTTTCCCTCTGTGGGCCTTCTTCAGTTTGTGCTGCACCTCTGTTTTCATGATAATAACTCACCACGCTCTGAAAAGATAAAAGGCCCCTGTGATGGGCCGAGGTGTGAAACCAGGAGGAGTCACAGGGGTTCAGAGAAAATAGGGTTTTAATTTTATCCCTTCAAAATATATTTACAAACTAAATCAATTTGGACTCATAAAAGAGGTCAAAATTTAACTGAGATCAAAATGTGATCATTTTGCACTAACAGAACCAAACTGACCTGATCTAACAAACAAAGAACAGCTGGGTTTTTATCATGGCTGATCAGACATTTAGACACAATAGAGGAACAAACAAAATCAATACTGACTACAAAACACAACAGTTCAGTTAGCTGGTTAGAAAATACAAATGTGAATAAGAATCAAATACACAAACTTATAACAAAATACAAACAGTAACTAAACAAAATAAATCCTTCTCCCCTCCTTGGCAGCAGCTCTTGGTGTGACCCAGTTAACACCTCTGGTACTCGGCTGCTTCCAGTCCTCAGTCCAGTCTTTAGTCTGACCCAACTCCCAGGCAGCATATGATCCCAGTAAAACACAAGAATGAGT
This sequence comes from Callopanchax toddi, assembly GCA_006937965.1. Classification (NCBI taxonomy): domain Eukaryota; kingdom Metazoa; phylum Chordata; class Actinopteri; order Cyprinodontiformes; family Nothobranchiidae; genus Callopanchax; species Callopanchax toddi. Next base: position 138,882 of record SSNR01000136.1, read on the forward strand.
TAGTCACTTCAAACACTACAAACCAAACAATACGTTCAGTATTCAAAATGCAAAAGTTAACTAACAGATAGAAGTTATCACCTTAAACTACAAGTTATCATCGCTCAATAATGCATTCATATCAACATGATTGTGCTATGTAAATATGAATAAGAAAAAAGAAAAGGTAAGGTGCATGAGTGTTACTAACATTCAATGCTGTGTGGCCATCACACACAACCCCACTGAACGTCTCACTCCTTCTGCTCTGCGTCTGCTTGCTGAGGAAGAGCAGACAGGTTCAGTCACATCTGTTCTCCACTGCTGTGCAGTTTAATCGGGAAAAACTTCAGTTGAAACTTTATTTTTTATTGTTTCTGGAGAAAATAATGACAAAGAACTAAATAAAAGATGTGTGAAAAGAAAAAGAAGAGGTTGAGAGTGCAGTGGTAGCGAGAAGGAATAATGAGGAAGATAGGAAGGTTATACACTCCAGTAATTAGCCAGGGTCTTCTCAAGTTCAAGGACGATTTCAATTTAGCTGATAAAGATGAGAAGAGGATGGTTGAAACTTTCTACATCTTAATTATCCCTGTGGCTGCTGGTACCCAGGAGGATCTGCCTCCGTCGGGGCAGTTTGGGGGGGGGGGGTTATCTAAGGCCGAGGAGAGAAGCTGGAGGGCTTCCATGGAAAACCCCAGCAGTCTTATCCTGGGTGAGTTCAGCTGGGATCATCCCGTAGCTTCCAGGGGTCGATGCTTTCCCTTTCAATTACTGCACAACTTGAGCAAAGATCATCAACCCAGGAGAATTCTGGGTAACAGCAGGGTTAAATACACACACGTCTTTATTCCTACAAAATCTGGTCCAGGTCTGTAGTGCTCATACCAGTGTTACATGAAGAAAGATAAGCATCTTGTTTCTGTACCAGGGATTTGGTTCTCTGAGTACCAGATCAGGCCAGATCACAAGGCTGATCCAGAAAGCAGGTAAAAACTAACTATTGAATAGACATTTGCACCAAAAAAAGAGAATAGTTGAACCAACTTAAATGAATTGCTTCAATTGGTAACAAGTAATTCAATTATGTTTATCCAACTTAAATGATTAAGTTTGTTTAACTTGACGAATTTAAGTAAAACTCACTCAAATCATTTAGTTTCTTACAAATTAAAAATTCAAATCCTTCTGACCTAAATTTATGTAAATTCAACTCAAATCTTTAGGTTTTTCCAAATGAAAAACTGAATGATCAAAAAGCACATTATCAATGACTTTGAACTTAAAAGAGACTGGGGCGCCAGAGAAAACTCATGCATGGGAAGAACATGCAGGCTGGCCACAGAGCTGGGAAGCGAACCCACAACCTCCTGACTGTAACAGTGCTAACAACATGCACCACCAAGCAGCTCACTATTTTGATTTAAAAATATTTATGCAATGAACACTTTTTTATACTTTAAAATGTTTTCCTACTCCTTGAATGGAGTTGAGTATTTATGAATACTTAGTTTTTGTCGCTAACCTGCTAGCAGGGCTTAGCTATTCATAAATATTCAACTCCATTCAGAGAGTAGGAAAATGTTTTAAAGTGTAAAAAAGTGTTTATTGCATTATTACTTGCATCTGTGCAAAATAGTTAAATGTGTGATGTTCTCACAATAAATTTTAAAATGTTTTATCTCTGCAATGGATTTTTTTTTCTTTTTAGCCAACTTGAAATTCTAATTACAATGAAAGTAAAAACTAAAATAACATGCTAAAACACACATTTAAGATGATTTACATTTAAATAGTTTTTAAGTTCAAAGTCTTTGATAATGTGCTTTTTGATCATTCAGTTTTTCATTTGGAAAAGCGTAAAAAGTTGAATTGAATTTACATAAATTTCAGTCAGAAGGATTTGAATTTTTGATTTGTAAGGAACTAAATGATTTGAGTAAGTTTTGACTTAAATTTGTCAGGTTTAACCAACTTAATAATTTAAGTTGGATAAACCTAATTGAATTACTTGTTACCAACTGAAACAATTCAATTAAGTTGGTTCAACTTATCTTTTTATTTTAGTGTGAACATCACTGATTTTACGTTGATTGAACCCAAATATTTAAGTTGTCCTGACTGAACCAAAATAATAGGTCAGATTTAAGTAAATAAGTCCATCATCTCAACAGCTCAGATATTCTTTTTAGAGTGGGGTCAGTCTGAAGTGGCATTCTATCAGTTATTAATCAGCTGTACAGATAAGTAGCATAAATTGCTGCATGGTGTGCAATTAGCAGAACTTTTCCTTTGCAGCAAAAAGGTCATAGGATCGTTTCCCGAGTCCCGACTGCAGCCTTTCTGTGTAAAGTTTGCATTTTCTCTTCATGCATGCAGAGCCTACTCCAACAGACCACAGCACACCTAATAGGTTGTTAATGTTGTAGGTTTCATTGGATAAAAGAACTTGCTAAGTAAAAAACATAAACATAAGGTAACATATAAAGGCTTAGCTAACTAGTGGTCTGACTAGGTTAGCAGTTAGGTTATACAACATACAGCATACAATACGATACAACACAACAACGCAGTACAACAGAACAACATACATGATATACAAAATAAAACAACACACATCAATAGATAGTAACTAAACAGTTTGCTGGACATGGAATCGTGTAATAGACCTTTATTTGTGTTACATACATGAGTGTGTTTAATTCGATCTCTTCCTTCCTGCGGGTGGCGTTCAGTAAACAATGTAAATCTTATCACATACATGAGGGGCATCAAATTAAGGAAAATGTGTCCCTTTGGAATTGGACTAAATGAATTCCAGTAGTGCTGAAATGTAGAACACACGACGGAGTGTTAAGTGTTGTGCGCTGCAGCACTGGAGAGGAATACATCAACATAATTAAAGCCTGTATTATTACAGGTTCAGCAACTTATTTTAAAGAAAAGCTTTCAGGCGGTGATATTGGAAAAGAAGCATGGAGGTCAAGTTTTACCTCCATGCAAAAAATAAACGATCATTAGGGAAATATATGTCACCCCACTGCATGCACAGGTGGGTAATGAGGTTTAAAATCAGCAACAGTCATGAAAAGAGAAACGAGTTTTAACTGCTGGCTGTTTCATCAGAGGTTAAAGGTAAAGCGAGTCACATGATCACGTAGGAAAAACAAGCATCGGATGTTTGATCTGATGAGAACCAGAGGACGGTCTGAGTAACGAGGTGTTTGTCTCTGTTTCTGTCTGAACAGTGGGACGCCATTAATGAGATGGACGAGTACTTCACCCCCATCCACACGTACCAGGTGTGTAACATTATCTATGTGTGTGTTCTGGCTTTACACACATATGGAATTTTATTCGTTTTTTTTAATTGTCATCCATTGTGAAGTGTGTTTCCTACTGTATATGTCTGCTACTAGAGCTTCCTGAGCAGCCTCTGTTCAGAGAAATAAAGTGTCTGTCCTCTGGGACCATGAGCTAAGTCTGAGTGACGACCAGACCAAAGTGTTGCTGTCATCCTAAATCAGCTCCAGTCTCCGAAAATCCACATTAATCATTCAAACTGTAACTTATAAACCTTTACAGCTCCATTCGCTTCTCATTCTGTTGACACAGAACTCTGCTGGTTGTTGTTTTCATGGACGTCTGTCTTCAAACTGAATAGGCTCTGTGCACGCAGCTACGTGACGCAATTTCTGGTAGAAGGTCAGGATGGACGTAAACTTCCGGTAGCCGCTGGAAGCCCATACTGTGTTTGCTAGTTTACTTTCGGGAGCTTGTAAATCTTTCTTTTTTTGTAAATCTTTCTTCTTTTTTTGTGCATGGCCTTCTATGTCAAGCTTGTATGTGTTCATGTCCTAAACATGACATGTACACTGACAAAATTAGCGTTTCAACAACATACTGACAGCAGGTTTAACCACCACTGCTGTGTGCCATTCTGTACAGCATCAACAAGATCAAACTCCCACCTCCCATCTTTAGCACGGAGACCGGAAGTCTTGTACCATCCTCACGCCAAACACGGAACTGATGCGTGCACAAAGGCTATTCTGAAGTTGTAAAAATCCCACAGGAACAACAACCTGCACTACTGGTTCATTTACTGAACATCTTAAACAGATTAGAGCCATGAATGGACCAGAGCTGCTGCTGGTGGTGATAATTACACGTTCACAGTCTTCAATGTAAATGAATTCTTCTTAAATAACAACAGAATTATCTGTAAATAATAAACTTGTTTCCATGTAAATAACAACAGCTTGTGAACTGATGGTGGTGTAGAGGTTAATAATGTGTAGAATGAGCTGATTGACGGCGCCATGTTGATCAGGGCTGATTAGCTCATCAGTCCTGAAGGACAAGCACTCTGTTTCTCTAAACAGAGGCTGTTCTACAATAAGCTGTAAATTATTTACAACATTTACGCACAAATGCCTCAGAATGACTGGCAACTATTTAAGGAAAGTTGTATCCTGATGGAGACACAACAAAAAGAAGAAGAAAAGCTTTTCATCTCACAATAAGCTGCATGACTGGATCAGACGCTAGCTCATGTTAGCTTTAACATCACCAGGTGATCAGAGAGAACACAGGTCTAGAACCAGAACAGAACCTTGTTCCTGTCCTGCCTCCTGATGTCTAGTCAGGAAGCTTCAACCAACCCTCTTTAAACCTATAACCTTCGTACCAAGTGCAGATTACTAACCTGATGATCTGCTCAGTAGAATTTAATCCAAGCAGTTTTTTATTGCTAGACCAGCCAACGTTCTTCATTCATGAGTGAAGTAGGAAGAAAGGAAAGCAGAGAAGTAAAGAACTCCTCAGAATGTTTTACAGGACCAGACTGGACCATCCCTCCTGCTTCCCCCATCGGGGGAGGAGGGAGGGGTGAAGGACGTCTGAGTTCTGACAGCTGTTTGCTGTTTGTGATGATGCTGCTGAGGACGGATTAAACAGGAGCCCTTTGTCTGAATTAGGTCTGTAATGTGATGAGTCCCAGTCAGAACAACTGGCTCAGGACGGGCTGGGTCCCCCGAGAGGGAGCCAGGAGGATCTACATCGAGGTCAAGTTCACCCTGAGGGACTGCAACAGCATGCCTGGAGTCCTGGGCACCTGCAAGGTAACATCACTGACTGGTGGACTGGACAAGAAGAGAGGACTGGTGGACAGGACAGGTGGACAGGACTGGTGGAGAGGACAAGTAGGACTGGTGGAGAGGACAAGTAGGACTGGTGGAGAGGACAGGTGGAGAGGACAATTAGAGAGGACAGGTGGAGAGGACAATTAGAAAGGTCAGGCAGAGAGGACAGGTAGAGAGGACAGGAGGAGAGGACAATTAGAAAGGACATGTGGAGAGGACAGGTAGAGAGGAAAATTAGAGAGGACAATTAGAGAGGACAGGTGGAGAGGACAGGTAGAGAGGACAGGAGGAGAGGACAGGAGGAGAAGACAGGAGGAGAGGACAGGTGTAGGTTTATCCCCCTCTGTCTTCTGACTCCTGAGGGTCTGCTCCTGTTGGACGTCCTCTGAGTTGAACTCCTGACAGATTTAGAGTTTGTAACCGTTTCGGTGTGTTTGACATCTGAAGCTCCTGAGGAGTCGTCTGTCTTCTCTCTGTTTGTGAGACAGTAAGAACATTCAGAACTTCTGCTAAACGTTCTGCAGGAAACCTTCAACCTGTACTACTACGAGTCCGACCGACCCGCGGGCTCCACCATACGGGAGAACCAGTTCATCAAGATCGACACCATCGCTGCTGATGAGAGCTTCACCGGCGTGGACCTGGGAGTCCGCAGACTCAAACTCAACACTGAGGTATGAGTCCTCAGGCTCTGGGAAGGAACGGATCACGTTGAAGGTTTAATACAATCTTTCTGTCACACATCCTGGACCGGTCCTTGGAGAGGATCTTCTCCTCTTCTTGTCATTTGAGAAGTTTTGTTTTTATTTCTACAAATCACAGACTAAATGATTAGCTGGGATTGGTTTGGTGTCTTGGGAAATAATTTGATATTGATGACAACTTCAAATTTGATACCGTAAAGAGAAAATACGCCATAAATGACGCTTTACGCTGCTGCAGTGGTGGAGATATGAGAAAGACTTTATTACTTATTGTCTATTGTTGAGGTTTTATGTGAGTTCAATCAAGTTGCAGCTGAACTAGTAGAATGAGCTGGGACATCATTATTAAACTTTGTGTAGAATCCTTAGTAAAAGTCTTCTTAAGCTCAGCAAAAAAGTTTACGTACTCAAAGTCATTTTCTGACCTATAAAACACTGTTTACTCACACGTCTGCTTCATGAATCTCTCCTTTTCCTAGAAATGTTCTCAGCTGTTTCTGGATCAGATCCCTCCTCCTACACACCCACATTCTGCCATATATGGTCAAAGTACCTCTGAATATTCTGCTGACACATAAGCTGCTGATTTCTGGTATTTCTCAGTAAATCATGACAATAGAGAGGTCTAGAAAACTTCATTTCACAGAAACTGGAATGGAGGATGTTGTGGTGGAAGAACAGAAAAATGTTTTATCAGGTGATCACATGTTGACGCATCACTAATCCACTGAAGGTCTCCGAGTGTCAGAGAGTGTCTGCAGGTGAACGCTGTCAGTGTGACAGAGATGGAGCTCAGTGAGGACTGAGATAGTCCAGATCTAAGGGGAACATTCCTGTTGTTCATCCTATCAGACTAAAATCAGCCCACCTGAACCAGCAGGTTAAAGAAACCTGAGAGGTCAGAAGCTGCAGGGGAAACTTGACACCATCCACACATCTGCACCTAGAAATTCTGTCCTTAAAGGTCATGAACAGAACTGGTGACACAGGGCAGCCCTGGGCTAAGGCTAATTCACCGTCTGTGGAATGGATGCATTGTTATCTGTATTGCGTCCAATCAGAGCATTCACATCGGCTCTGATGTGGCTGCGGTACAGATGCGGAGCTCTGTTAACTTTCTGCATCAAGTCAATTTTTTTTCCGGATGTTGCATCCGGCTTTTCATGAAAAAATGAAATGAATGAATGAAAAAATACATGCACCAGACAGGAAGTGAGACGCAAACCGGTGAAGTGCATCTGGTCTATTTCAAAATAAAACCTTTAGCTACATTACTAGAGTTAACACGATTAGGATATTTAAAAGACAAAGAAACTAAATAAGAGTTAATTAAGCAGAAAATGAAACTATATAAAAACGTAGTGTGCTTACCCATTATAGAACAAGACAAGTGAATAAAGATTCCTCACCAAAAGTACGAGAAGACGAGTTTGTTTACCGGCTGCTCTTTATACACGTACTTGTTTTTGCGTGAAGTTGCATGAACCAATGAGATTTGGCGCTCTCACGGGAGCAAAGAACCGGAGACATTCTGCACACAAACCACAGGCTGAGGTTCTGCATCTGTTCCGGACCCGGTGTGAACTAGGAGTTAGGGTCCACAGTTCCACGACCAGGATGAAAACCACATTGAACCTCCTCAATCTGAGATTCAACTATCAATGTTTATCTATAGGCTTACTGTCAGTTTAAGGTGTGTGTGTGTGTGTGTGTGTGTGTGTGTGTGTGTGTGTGTGTGTGTGTGTGTGTGTGTGTGTGTGTGTGTGTGTGTGTGTGTGTGTGTGTGTGTGTGTGTGTGTGTGTGTGTGTGTGTGTGTGTGTGTGTCTAAACCTGTACTGAGCTATGATCCTAAAACCAGGAAACACACTGTGATTTACGTCCTGTTTCACCTGAAGTGCCCTCATGCTTATGTTTCATAACTGTAACTTATGCCTTCATAATGTTTCTGATGCTTGTTTTAGGAAAAATGGAACAACACACACACACACACACACACACACACACACACACACACACACACACACACACACACACAC
>SSNR01000136.1:147628-170281 GCA_006937965.1 Callopanchax toddi
CACATCTATCAGAGACCTGATTCAGAGACCTGAATCAGACCTGAATCAGAGACCTGAATCAGAGACCTGAATCAGAGACCTGAATCAGAGACCTGAATCAGACCTGATTCAGAGACCTGAAGCTGAGACGTGAATCAGACCTGAATCAGAGACCTGAATCAGAGACCTGAATCAGAGACCTAAATCAGAGACCTGAATCAGAGACCTGAATCAGAGACCTGAAGCTGAGACCTGAATCAGACCTGAATCAGACCTGAATCAGACCTGAATCAGAGACCTGAATCAGAGACCTGAATCAAAGACCTGAATCAAAGACCTGAATCAAACCTGAATCAGACCTGAATCAGACCTGAATCAGAGACCAGGATCAGAGACCTGAATCAGACCTGAATCAGAGACCTGAATCAGAGACCAGGATCAGAGACCTGAATCAGAGACCTGAATCAAACCATCATTACTGAGACACAAACATTCAGCTCTTTCTAATAAAGGGTTTTATTTTTACTCCATGCTCGTTGATGTGCAGCTTTTATGTTTAAAGGTTTGATTTGTAATGGATCAGCTGGTTAGACTCCCACATGATGATAGAAGAATCTGGACGTTTACAGGTGAATTATTCATCTTATTGAGTTTTTGCACCTTCACTAAAGCTAAAGCTTTCACTTCTGTTTTCCATAAACCAACAGAAAACTGACTTTTTAAATGGCGTCTGACACAGCTGCTGAGGCTCAGTGCTGTCCCTGTGGAGTCCTGCTCTGTGTGTGACACCTGGTAGGACGAACAAAGATCACATGATCTTCTAAAGATCAGAGCCAGCAGGGAGGGAAGTGTTAGTAGAAGTCCTTCATTTCATTCACACTGTGGTGGTCGACATGTTTTTAAAGGTTGAACCAGATGTCCAAGCAATCAGACAAAATCCTAACATTAATAAAAGTATGAATATTAATTTTGTTTAATAATTTAATTTGTGATTGGACCTGAAGATTCGGTTATTTGATGTCCACTTAACTCCCTTCATTACTCGTTATCACAGAAGCAACGTTACTTTATATAAATCTGTTTTATTACTAAACTATAAAAAATGTATTATATAATATATGTGATATATATATTATACATCTTATATTTGATATGTATCGATTATATGATAATATATATATATTGATATGTTGTTAAACTACAATCCAGATTATTGTATGGTGTTCCTCCTGTTCCTCTGGATGTAACAAGAAGAAGTCGACATTATGAAAAGAATAGAAATCTGTTCAAACTTTCCTGAGTGAGAAGTTTGAGAGGAGACGAGTCTTTTGGGAGACCTTCTGTGTCAGCGGAGGGATTAAACTGCTCCTCTCTGCTCCCAGGTACGAGGGGTTGGACCGCTGAACCGCCGAGGCTTCTACCTGGCCTTCCAGGACATCGGCGCATGCATCGCCCTCACAACAGTGCGGGTTTACTACAAGCGCTGTGTGGGCGTGAGCCGCAACCTGGCCGTTTTCACCGACGTGGTTACAGGGGCCGACTCGTCCTCCCTGGTGGAGGTCAGGGGTCAGTGCGTGGACCATGCTGAGGAAAGGGACACGCCTAAGATGTACTGCAGCGCCGAGGGCGAGTGGCTGGTGCCCATCGGGAGGTGTGTGTGCTCGGCAGGGTTTGAGGAGCATCGGGAGTCGTGCGTTGGTAAGTCTACTGAAGGGGCTTGACCTCGGCTCTGCTTTTATATAAGGAACAGTTGGGTCATTCTGAAGTGTGTTCTATTTATCTACAGTAAAGACCACATCACTCATACTGGATGGAGTTCAAGAAGTAGTCCTCTGACTGCAGCAATACTCAGATCAGGAAAGACGCTGCGAAGGATTGGTGACAAATAAGCAGCTGGTTTACAGGTTTTTGTTTATCTCTAAAGCTCTAGCTCAACTCATTTCAAAATTTAATACAAGGGATGAATCAGGAAAACCCAAAATAACTCCAACAGGTAATATAGTGTTCTAACTGCTGCAGCACCCCCTGCTGGTGACCTCAAAGATGTATTTACCACAAATGTCGCAAATGTGGATTTTAGACTTTTTTGTGAAACCTTGAGAAAACAAAAAGAGAAGCATCAACAGTGAGTTAGAGGCACATTTACAGTCCAGTCCGGTCATGGCAGAAACGATAAAGACAGCAACATCCCGAGAATATGATGACTGGGACCAGGGTTGACAGGAGCATCTCATTGTGTTGTGTTTCATGATTTTGTCTTGATTTCTAATAGTGAGACTCATGTCATGGGTGTAGTTGATTTGGCATGGATGGAGGTGACATGCCCCTACCAATATCCAGCCATCTCTGAATTGTCTCCACCAATAACTCGCTCCAAGTGTGCAGAAATAACGCTGCAAACTTTAGGCCAGTCCGGACCGGGATCTCAACGGCTTGTTTTAATCTGTACTTCCTGTTTCAGGGCCCCCAGCTGAGCTGGATATGGGGGGGCGGCTGATAGAGGTGCTTATGGAACTAATAGAGGCCACTTCAGAATGAGCCAAACATCCTTTAACCATCGTTACGCTGGTTTCCTCCTCACCCAGTCTGTGAGCATTTTAGATTGCCTCTTCATTTTGACCCTGATGACTCTTTAAGTCTACAGTAAACCTGTCAGGGGAACTTTGTCTAAACCAGAGGCTCCATTTGTTTCCAAATCTATTTAGAATGAGGTGTTTTTGGTTGTATTATAAGGACGAGGAGTAAATCTGAGAGGTCCAGTCAGACTGGAGGCCACATGCCTTTCTGTCAGTGATGTATTAGTCATGGCTGCATGGGAAACAGAGCAGATGGTGGGGTTCAGCTGTTGGCTGATCTCGTGCTGGAGCGTTTCCAGAAGCATTTCACCTCTTACTTGACCCACCTGCTTATTGTTTGGATACATAATGAATGTTTTGTGGTGTGAACTAAATAGTTGCGGAGCAGGATTTTAACAGGATCTCACTGAGGGGTTTTTCTGACATTTCCTGAGAGAAAACCAGTTTTTAGTTTTTCTTTGAAGTTCTTTATTAAACAGTCCGTGAACTGTAGTGAGTAGACGCTTCAGCCTTAACCCTTGAACTCCTTCTATAGGCCTATCATCCCAAACCAGCTTCAAACCACTTCTGTTCTTAAAGCCACCAGATGGAGGGTCAGGATTAGTACTTTCATCAACAACCTGCTTCCCCCTGTGGAGGATCTACAGGTGGAAACATGTTTAATGATTACATCATAATTACCGTTCATTTTCCGAGCCACTTCATCCAGTAAGGCTGAAAGGCGGGAAATCAATCAGTTTTTTATTTAGTTGTTTAGATTAGATTTTTTAAATATTAATCCTATTTGACAGTTCATGTTTTGAGGGGTCAAAGGTCACTCACAGAAAAACATTCCTTATTATTTGATGAAAAAAAATATTTAAAACTTTTCAAACTTTTTTGTAATATTTTTAAAGTTATTTTTTTACTTTTGGATGTTTGTTATTTTTTAGTTATTGTAACTTTTTAAGCTAAATGAATTAAATAAATAGAAGTAAACCTAAGTAATTCACCTTGATGTGCATAAACAGGAATGTTAATCAAACTGGTTTTATTTGATGTTATCTTTTTGCTTCAGCTTGAACTCGTTCCACATATTTTCTAAAAACTTTCAGAGGGATTTTGTTTTACTCATCAAGTTTAGTTCAAGGGTTAGGGTCTCCAGATTGTTCCTCTGAATGGGGTCAAGTGAAAACCTTTTTCCCTTTGGAAAACTCTCTCAGCCAGCTCTCTTTCATTTTGCTTTCAGTTCCTCGTCTCTGATGTTTTGTCTTCTCTCAGACTACTTCTGTTAGACCTTCTCTTTTAGGGATTAGAGTCTGTTGGATCAGTCTGGACTTTGTGGTTTTGCTCCTCCTTTGTTATGGATACAGGAACCACATCCTCCAGGTGTTGATGTTCTGCAGGTTAATGAGATGTTCTGATTGGAAAACAGCAGGTAGAATAAACAGGTAGTCAGTTTTCTAAATAAATCTGTCTCTAAAGGTTCTGTTGACATGAAATTCTCACCAGATGTTGGTACCAACCCATCCTCCACACATGTAGAGAAATCAAAGCATCCATATTAAATTATGAGTAATAAAATGGAATGACTCGAGGAAACAGGATTGAACACATGAAGACAGGAAGGTGCTGTCTGTGCTGCTCTGATGAACTGGATCAGGTATCCAGGTAGAAGCTCACCTCTCATTTCCACTTCCTGTTTCTAGAGACTCCACCCCCTGTGAGTGATGTCACTGGTGGGTGTGGTCTTTACTGCAGCTAAACAACTGACAGAATGACCCAAACATCCCTTAACATGTTGACATGCTCAGCCGGCTTCAGATGGTAGAGCGCAGGATTTATGTGAAGGTGACGGGAAATATTAGTGGTGTGTGTGTGTGTGTGTGAGTGTGGGGTGTAAAGTGGTGCTGCGAGCCTCATTCGCCTCCTTTAGCTGACAAACAGCTTTTAGCGTTTAATCATCCATCGCTCCATGATTAATAGGTTTTAATTACTGTGACCAGTAGTGACCTGAAGTGTGTTCTGGTCCCTGGATGAAGCCAGTCGGTCTAAACAGGCGGAAACAATCTAAGGACAAAAGACAGACAGACTGTTATTTAGGATCAGGGTTCTTTCAGTTTCAGGTCTTGCTTGTTATTTAGGATCAGGATGAAGTCAGGAGACTCCTGATGTTCTCTCAGTGGTTGCCTGCTTCAGTCAAACGTTGCAGTGGACTCTGGAGAAGCTGTTGACCAGACCTTGAACCTCTTCACTTCAGGGGTTCTCTTTTACTACCTCAGTCTGTTTCAGAGCTTCAAACAGACTTTTTGATTTGTTGAATAGGTTAAACCCTTTCTAAATTCATGTGTTGCTTCAAAGACTTTTTTCCTTCTGTGGACCCAGATGCTCCCAGTCAGAGCACAGAGGAGGCTTTCAGACGCTGAGTGAGCTCCTCTGATGCTCACACCACTATTCCTTCACCAAGAAAATCGAAGGCATCGGTGGGGGAATGTTGTGTTAATGAGGACTGAGCGGAGGATGATGGCAGCTGAGGTTGACTGATAGATGAGGAACAGATGGACTGGGTACTGGGGGGCTGGCTGGAGCAGGCTCTGGAAAGTGCTGGGGGCGTGGTTTGTAGGGGGGTACAGTTATAGTTCATCTAAATGATCATAAATGTAGATGTTTTTTATTTTGATTCCTGCCTTTGTGTCATGAGTTTTAGCCTGTAAGACTGTTTTTACTGGTCTGAGGAATTCACAGATGTGGTTTGATGCTCTTCCTCTGAGCAGCTGGTCTGGACCCCACAGAGACCACAGGCCCCTGGTGGGCCACTGGTCAGGAGTCACCTGCTCAACCAATCAGACAGCTGCACTAAATGACTCAAATATAGTGCCTTATAGCCAGTGGGCTCATGGCATCATTTTTAAAAACACCAGCAGGTACAGAACCACCTGACTGAGCTGATGAGTGGTCAGTGAAGGAGGTGGGTCAGTCTTGGTTTAAGGTGGACAGAAATCAAAGCATCCTACTGGCCCTAAAAACGTTTCTATTCTTGTCCAAGTTGTGGATCCAGAATGCATCATTACAGAGCGACCGCTGCCACTGACCACTGATCATGTGGAGTTGTTGACAGAGGCTGTGCTGATGTGAACATCAGGGCCATAACTGAACTGACATTGAAATCTCTCACTGGTATGATTCTTAGGATCCTCCTCACAGCAGATCAGCTCATCGGAGCTCCTCTGCTCACAGTGACAATCTCAGGTCTGATGAGGAGTTTACAAAACTTTGGAGGACAGTTTGGACTATGTGGTGGAGGAGCCAAAGCATCTTATCACCATTATCGACTCGACTCTACTCTAGAACAGATGACTGAGTTCAGTGAATGGAGTCATGTGTAAGCTCTGGGAGCACCAGACCCTGACAGTGGATGTTTTTGGACGGTGAAACCATTAAAAACAGATGAATGAGTCAGAGGATCCTGTTGCTCTGGGTTCTTTGGATGTAGGGGTTCTGTCCATGGTGCTGAAATGGTTCTGGATGCCATGTAAAAGATACAAGATACAAGATGACTTTATTGTCATTGCATGAGCGTCCTGATACAACAAAACTTCGTTTCAGTACAGCTGTTTCCAAGATTTAGACAAACAACATAAAAAACAGGTGTCTACAGGCATGCACATTTCTATGCGCTCCCTTTTGTAGAGAGGAAAATGCTTGGAGGGGAGGGTGTGTGGAGGTGATAAAAAACATGTCCATTCCCTAGGCTCAAGAGAGCTCAAAGACGTTAATAGGTGAAAAAAAAGCCTCTGACATATAAGACACATGATGGTGGGTGGGACGGTACGGGAGCCCCCGATCACGGCCTTCAGACCGAGTTCACAGGGGAGGACGGAGATGTCTGTGGTTTGTACTATGTGGCGTGAGGGTCACATTTATTACCTGAAGTCGAGGGTTATGTCTATTACTTGGAGTACAGGGTCCGGTCTTTCACCTAGAGCAGAGGGCCAGGTCTATTACCTGAAATAGAGCATTAGATTGATTACTTGGACGAGGGTCAGGTCTATCACCTGAAGTGGAGGGTCAGGTCCGCCACTGGAATTTAAGTGTCCTCTCTATTACCTGGAGTAAAGGGTTAGGTCTATTACATGAAGCAGAAAGTCAGGTCTATCTCCTGGAGTAGAGGGTGAGGTCTATCAACTGAAGAGGAGGGTTTAGTCTATCACCTGGAGCAGAGGAGATGATGACAATGCTGTGAGTTGAGTGTAGGTCAGGATATGGTCTCTGTTTAGTTAGTAGTGATGGGTTTAAACACTGACACATGTTTTAAAACTGAGTGTCTGGATGAAGTGAGGATGATGAACCATCTCACCAGGAGGAGTGGGTGTCCTCTAACAGTGAGAGGCCCCTTGGATGACTTAATGTGTAAGAACAAAGCCTAAAGGTAGTGTGCATAAAGAGAACTAGACTGGGCCTAGAAGGAAATCTTGAGGAACTCCACATAGTTTAATGGACTGAAGAAGTCCTGTCTGTTGATTTAAATGATTTTAACCACTGCAGGGTTAGGAGCTAATACCAGTCGACCATTATAAAAGACTAACCTGCTGTCCCTCACTCTAACAAGAATGTTTGACATTTACATTAAAATATTTCATGTGTTTCGACTTTAGGTCAAATTAAAGCTTTGGGCTCTTATGATGCTGTCCCACACAAACCCCAGTAGGAGTGTTATACTGGGGAGCTTCATTATTGCTGTTGCTATTATTTCAACTTTCTTTATAACACATGTGCAAGCTGGAGAAAGAAAAACTGCAGGGAAAGCAGAAGTGAGATGAAAACAGTGGGAAAAAGGCAAACTGCAATGTTTTCTAATCCACTTTATCAGGCTTTAGAGCAGAGCCCCGGCTCAGCTCCAGTTCACCTCGCTCTGATTACGTCTCTTCACCTCTGGAGCTCTGAGGAGCTTAACGTTTGGGTCACATCCCTCCATCCTCTGCCCCATCCTGACAGGGTTCCTATCTGCTGCATAAATCAGCTCTTCTATGTTCAGTGTCCCTTTGATTTTTAGGTTGATTTAAAATAACTTTTTTTTTTTTTGCACTTTAACACCAACTCCTTCAAAAACACTTTGATATAATAAAAAAGTATTTCTCTTTCCTTACATTGGATCAAATGACTTGTTGATTCTCAGGAAGGACTCTGGTTGATCTGATTTCACCTGAATCAGGTCAACGGGGTTCCTTTTTCTGGACTTTCTCCCGACTGCCTCCGTTTGCATCCTGATGACTTCATTCAATATTAAATAAGTCACCGTTTAAGTCAATTTCTAAAGGTTCTATTGGTATGAATTTCTTCTGTAACCATCAGGATGTTTATCATCCATCAGCTCTGGAGAAGCTCCTTGGTTTCATCCATCCGGAGATGTTTCTAGTGTGACACCTCGGTAATGAGACACCTTCTTTTAGACATCAGTTGAAAAGCAGTTGAAGACCCAATTATTCAAAACTGCTTTTAAATAACTCTTTTGCGTTCTCTTGTTGTTGTTTAATGATTTTGATTTGTAATGATATTTTGTTTGTTTTATTAATTTTATTTGTTTTATCATATTTGATTCTGTTTTCTGTGAAGCACTTTGTGATTTTCTCTGTGAAAGGTGCTATAGAAATAAACTTTACTTACTTACTTTACTTAGTTGGACTGAAGCAGCTGATACTAGGATTACTTTCTAATTACTGATAGATTCCAGCTGCTGTCAGGACTTTCCAGGCCTCTTGGCCCCTTCCATTCTTCATGTGTTGTACCTATTTTACTGGAGTCATTCTATTCTACTCATAACTTACACAGACATGAATGGTTTGATTTCGCTAGTGGAGGATGGGTTGTTACCAACATCTGGTAGAATTTCATGTCAACAAAATCTTTAGAGACTAATAGATGCATGGTCAATACTAATGTTACTACAAGTTTCTGGACAACATGTAGAAAAGTTTCACACATCATCATTTTAACACATCAATCAAGAAAAGCAACATTTATAACAGATGTTATATGAGGATCCGTTTCCATGCAGTCATCTGCAGTAGATACAGATCAGATAGACTTCAGTGCAGTAACAGAGACACAACAGACAGGCCCAGCGTGCTGCTGTTGAGAGATTAGCTGGTACAATCAATAAATATTAGCAAACATAAACAGCGTATTGAGAACATCAGGACATTAACCACTTGATGGCACGAGCTTGATGAGTTTATCTGATTGATGAAGATGGAAGATGACATTTTAGCTTCTCGTTGAGCTCATTCCATATCTGTGGTCCTCTGCAGACGGTACTACAGCTGTGTCAGTTTTCTCCTGTGTTTTAGTTTTTACTCCTGGTTATAAAGGTGTGCATAGGATAAAAGGTTGGTATGAGATTACATATTGTCTGATTGCTGAGTTCAGCCATTTTTTCAGCTATTTAAATAATTTCTATATCAAACATTCAGCTCTTTCAGGACATTCCTGATATTTTGTAAAATACTTTTCCCCCCCACCTTTTTCTTTCTGATTCAAATGCCATAAAAAATTCTCAAATTCCTTAAAAACCTTTTTCCCTGTTCAGCTAAAGGTGTAGCAAGTCAAACCTTTCTGTTAATGGTTTAGTTTAAAAAACAAAACAAAAACAATTCAGCTTCATTTCAACAGTTTCAATTTTTTTTAACAAAGTTTGATAAGCAAATATATTTTAGACATTCAACTAAAACATTAGGTCTTTAAACTTCCCATTCTTAGGACTTTTTACTTTTGAAAATCTCATTTAGTCCAGTCACTTAGTTTGTCATAATTTCTGCTTAAAATTTCAGATCTTCAAACTATTTGTGCCACAGTGCTCCCCTTCTACCTACGTCTTAAGAACGATTAGCGTAATGTCTCTAAAGATAATTCCTTTTGTGTGTTAAGAGAGCTCTGGTTGGCTCAGAAGGACATCAGGACCACTCTGATCATCAAATGGGGAAATCCAACATGTTGGATTGTTTGACCTGACTTACACCTCATGCCGCTGCATTTAATGAGCATCAACACTTTTCCTTCATCTGAATATACTAACTCTTATTTTTAGTCAGAACATAATTCAACATTCTTTATTTTTATAATGATGACACCAGTTTTTCCTCTCTCTCTGCTGTCAGACTCAACCTTCAGTCGACTATCAGTTCAGTTTGAACACCTGAATAAATGGTTGAATTGAATTTAGTTTGTCTTCCTTATTTAACATGTTGTTTATTAAAAGTAGTTCATTAAAGCAGCGGTTCCCAAGCGTTTTTTGCCGCGCACCCCCAATCCCCCTAGGGATGGGTACCTTTCACATTTTAACCAACTCCTGGTACCAACGAATCGTTAATGTTACCAATTTTTGATACTTTTGAGTGTTTAACAATTAAATAAACTGCTTTTGATATGTAACCGGGGTTACTGTGAGTGTTGCGCCACCAATGGTCAGTGAACGCATCGTCGCATCTGTCTGGCATTTCTGTGTGATTGCGCATATCTTATAAAGAAGATGTGTGTGTGTGTTTGTGTGTGTGTGTGTGTGGGGGGGGGTGCGGGTCTGGAGGTGAGCTGGGCAGGTGCACGGTTGTTACACTGGATTAAGCTGACGGTTGCTTAACTAACTGCTTAGTGTTTTTTTAAATGATGCAAAAATTACAACCCAGCTCCGTTAGCCATTAGCTCATCGGCGGTTGAACGTAGCGCCGCATCTTTAGTAAAACAAAAGAAACGACTCACGATGGAGTTGATTAAATAAGGACACACATGGAATCAATCAGCAGAGTTGTCACAAGGTGTCAGGAAGGATTCTTTGAATAAATAATATCCATTTGAGGAGGTAAACAGTCCAGCTGCTCTGCACAACATCGCCCCAGAACTAATAGTAAAAGTTATCCCCTTCAAAATAAAGGCCTGCTCCAAGGAGTTCACATGATTGACAGAAAAAAGACTCAGAGTTCATCCTAATACTGTCTCACATCTCTGCACATAATGATATAAATGTTTATTTACACGTGTTTATTGTGTGGAGAAAAAAACACATTTACATTTATCATCTCAAGCACCCCCTAGTGGCAGCTCACCACACTTTGGGAATCCCTGCATTAAAGAATAGCGTCAAATAATCAGGGCTGCACTTATACTTTCTACATTTTTCATAGTTTTCAATAATTATTGATTATTGATCAACACGTTTTTTTAAATCAATAGATTTTCCTGTATCTCCAGCCCTGGTGGTGTGCTGTTTGACATGTCGCTGCACTCCACACACTGTAAAACCAGAACTGTGACTTTTATCTCCGTGTGTTCCGTCATGTTCTGAAATCGTTTTAAAATTCTGCGGTGTGAACGGCTTCAGACTGGCTTCAGCTTCAGTTCAGGTGTTTTTAGGTATTTCATTCAGCACTCAGCTTATGACCGCATTTCTACTAAGTTAAACAAAGAACGTTTTTCACTTGAGGTAATATTGTTTTTTATAAAATATAGATTAAATATAATAATGGTATATAAAGAAAGCTTTCAGTTTCTCAGCCCCTCTGCCTGGAAGGCCCTCCAATCTGATCTGATGTCAGAACTCGTGTCGCTGGAATCCTTCTGCTCTGTCTTAAGAGACCTGCAGCAAAATTCATCCAAACAAAACCTGTGTTCTTAAACTCTACATTTATTACATCTCCAAAGTTTTCCTGATTTACCTGTCAAACAGCTCATATTTTATATTTTATATTTTACTAGGACTTTCAAAGTTAACGCGTTAATAACGCCCCCTTTAACAGCGTTAATTATTTTAACGCGCAGGCTTCTGTAGTTTTGATTTGAGGACATATAAACGCACAGATCTAGAGACGCATGCAGCTGATGCCAAGCCCTCCTCCCCGTCGGAGAAACTAGAAAGTTTTCAGCGTACATCCAGTAAACTGTCAACGACATTACCAGTCACGGACTGGCGATCGGGAGAACAGGGAGATTTCCTGGTGTCCTCGCCGCTAAACCTGACCCGCTCCGTGATTATACCGATGATTAGGATGGTTCTAATAAATAAATAAACAATCCGTCATGGTGTCTGCCTTCCTAAAGCTGCAAAAAGGCAGCAAAGCTGGGTCACAAAGACAACCGCTCCTCTCTGTGTGTCAGTCTGTCAGTGCTGCAGAGTGCAGACATGACCCCCCTTCCCTCCCCTTCCCGCACGCACGAGAGTGCACGTGTCACAGAGAAAAGGAGCAGAAAGGGTTAGACCTAAAAAAACAACTAACTTCATAAAACTAAAGTTTTAAGTTGTAAAAAGGATATTGCAATGTTAGAATATGGTCAACTATACAAAATACATGATATTAAAATGATTTTGAAATCCTTGTTTTATATTATTTTATTTAACCAGGTAAATTTGACCAGGATGATTCAAAGGTTCTAGTGTGATGTGATGAGTAGAACTAATTCTATAGGAAAGAAATCATTAGATATTAAAGCTGATTCAACCTGTCAGAGTCAGAATGGATGCTACATCTGATTTCTTGTATCACATCTTAGCAAGTGAAGTAACTGGTAAACAGCCTGGATTTATATTAAATGAATATTTGAAATAAGAAAAATAAATTTAGGTCAGTTGAGAGCATCTTAAAAGTTTGCGATTAATCGCGAGTTAACTATGGACACTCGTGATTGATCGAGATTAAACAACTTAATGGACTGACAGCCCTAATTCCTACTGTACGTCTGTTTATCACTGTTTGTAACGTCTACTGCGACGTGTGCTGCTGCCTGTCTTGACCAGGTAACCTTGTGACAAAGATCATGATCTCAATGGGCTTTTTCACCTGGTTAAATAAAGGTTTAATAAAATAATAATAATAATACTATAAATAGTTCAGTTTTTATAATTAAATGTCATTTTTGCATATTTAAGGATTTAAAAGCTAAAGACAGATTTGCGTCACGGTCTACTTGGACTGAATAATCATGTAGTTTGTTTTATTGATTTTGAGGGAATGTTTGTTAAAACTAAACCAAGTTCCAATGTGTATTAGCTCCTTACTTGTTATTGTTCAAGTTCATTTGGGTTCTTGTGAGAAAACACAAGACCAGTGGAAGTCAGGACCTGGTGTGCAGCCCGCCACGATGCCTTGGTTAAAGAATTAATCAGCTGGTGGCTTCTCTGCATATCAAAGTTGTATAAAAGTCGATTAAATTACTGCAGCTGGAGGTGTTTCTAACTACTGGATCACAGAGCGTTTTCCTAATCCGGTTCTGTAGTCTGACTCAGAGTCTTTCAGCTTTCTGTTGTTTTTCTTCCTTTTTCTTATTTTAAGATATCCCAGGTCTGGATTTTAAAAAATTAAAAATCTTAGCTCTGATGGAGGGTGTAGTTTGTTCCTTCCTGTATGAGAGCGTGTTTCCTTCAGAGGGCCACCTACAGGCATTCTATAATTAGTTACAGGCAATTAGCATCGGCACTGAAATGTAAAACAAGTCCAATGAAGAAAGCTGAGGAAGATGGAGGAGGGAAAAGTCACCTCAAGGTCACTTAGTGTTCAGAGAAATTCTCCTAAAAGCTGCTGCACGTGTGGTCTGACATGTTCGGAGGTCTAACACGATTACATACTACATCCCACCAAATAACATAAAATAAAAGGGCATTCACATAGAAAACCTTCTGCTAAATATTCATCATGTTATCAAAATTCAAACACGATGAAGACGGTCTGTTTGGAAAGGAACAGGATGAAGAACACGAGGCTCATTTTATCCCCTCGTTTAAACCGTTATTCAGGTCATTCTCAGTCTACAGTGATGACCACACCCACTGGTGACGTCACTCAACGTGGTTGGGTATAGAAACAGGAAGTAGATCCTTTGTCTGGACTCATGGCTAGTCAGAGGAGGAGAGATGCTGCTTCAGATCTGCAGAGCTCTGAGCAGCTCGATCAGCTGTAAACTGAACAAGTACAATGTGAAAAGGAGCATCAACAGGTCAGTCTGACCAGCACCAGTCAGACTGTGTAGATGTGTGTTGGTCCATCTTTATTTAGATAGTCATGTTTGTTATTAGATTTTATGCATTTTCATATGATGTTCTTTTTTTTTTTTTTGTATTTTAATGAAACTAACTTTGAGTTGTTAGTTTGAACGTTGACTGACAGCCGACAATGTGAAAACTTGGATTCTGTTGGCTTAAAAGATTCTCTGGTCTGTGTGAATTCATAGGGGTCTCTAGGAGGAAGGAGGGTCTTCAGAATAACTGGTGTTATGGAACTCATAGATCATAGTTTAGACCTGAACTGTCATTTAAAACATTTAGAGAACTTTGATACATAGAACAATGCTCTGGCTTTAGGTTTGAGTTGTGTGATAGACATAAAGTGACTGGTACTGTGAGTTACAAACAGCCTGATTTGAGCCTTTATATATTTAATCATCATTTATTTAAAGGTCCATATTCATCACTTTCTCTCCACTCTGAATCATTTCTTCTACATCTCAATAACATGTCAAAGCTCCACATTGGTCAAACTGACCCTTACTTTAAGGTCAGCTGTTGTTCTTCCACCCCTCATCCAACCTCCTGCTAAACTTTCCTTTCAAATGGGCGGGGCAGTTGGGGAGCGGAGCTTCTCTAAGCCCCGCCCAACTCTCTTCTCCATGTCTATGAGACGTTGGTGGGTCTTCATGGTCTCAGATGAAGGGAGTAAAAAAGACTTTTGTTCTCATTGATCAACCATCTCTAAAGCAACTGCCATGCTTTGCTCGTAGCTTCACCATGACTGTTTGCTAACGTTTGTGAGGATGAGCGCTCCGTGGTTTTAAAGGGTGGGGTGGGCTCAGGTAGATAAATGGTAAATGACCTGTAATTATAGAGCGCCTTCTTCTAGAGTGTCTTTTTCACACTCCCCAAAGTGCTGTACAACACAACAGTCATTCACCCATTCACACACACACACTGGTGGGGATAAACTACTTTTTTGTAGTTTCAGCTGCCCTGGGGCACACTGACAGAGGCGGGGGTGCCATGCACCGTCGGCCGCCAAGTCCCTCTGACCACCACCAGTAGGCAAAGTGGGTGAAGTGTCTTGCCCAAGGACACAACGACAAAGCAACCCAGCTGGAGCTGGGGATTGAACTGGCGACCCTCCGGTTGCCAGACCGGCCACTCTACCATCTGAGCTACACATCGCACGACAAAGGTGCTCGTGATTGGCTCTGTCCTCTAGAGAGGAGTGGTCTTTTCCCTTCTTGACGTCAGCAGGGGAAAGATTGAGAAACCACCTGTTTTAGCATTTGCTCAAAAACACATTTCCCAAAAACAAGAATCAGGACGTGAAAACAGTGAAAATATTTGAACACTTTTGGGTCTCAGAAAGTCTGTGGGACTGATATGACTGTTAGAATCCTAAACCTGCTGTAAATTCTCCCCAGAGGCAGAGAATTAGGACCATCTGTACATAAAACACTTTTTAATGCTCTGTAAACAAAGGTACGGCTTTATGTGATCAACCCCTCTGATACGGAGCTGTGTGTTTATTGGCTGGTTATGGTTCAAAGATGAGATGTTTTTAAGGAAATAGGTGAAATAAAGAGACAACAACTTTCTCACATTCGTTTTGGGGATGTTTCTGTCCCATATTTTATTTACTGTTACGTCACTCGAGCTGCAGCAGAGAGAGAGGACTGAATCGGAGGTTTTCATTCGTCCTCAGCTGACGTCTTGTCTCTTCTGGTAACAAACTGGGTCGCTGGGCTAATTCACCCTCGCCAAAGTCAGCCACAGTCACGCACACACGAGACCAGAGCAGACCTGAGAGCAGAGCAGGGCACGAGATGGTGAGGGGAAGGCTGCTTTATACCGTGTGTGTGTGTGTGTGTGTGTGTGTGTGTGTGTGTGTGTGTGTGTGTGTGTGTGTGTGTGTGTGTGTGTGTGTGTGTGTGTGTCAAGCTTGAGTGGGCCAGCTGAGCTGAGTAGTTGTGACCGGACTAAGTGTGTGTGCCTCGTATCAGTGTGTCCTCAATCGCTCTCACTGTATGGGGCACTTAAGTCCACTCTACACACACACACACACACACACACACACACACACACACACACACACACACACACACACACACACACACACACACACACACACACACACACACACACACACACACACACACACACACACACACACACTACCCCACATACGTAGACCAAATGGGGGAGAGGGTTGGGGGGAGGTACTGGAACACACCAGTGTAGACCACCAAACTGATGATTTCCTGATTCCTGTTTTTATTATAGTTTTTTATAAACACATAATAAAATAAAATCAATAGGATAACAGCACAAATAGAAAGACTTACAACAATAATAACAATAAACATATACATGTATATCACAGGGAAAGACCTGGGACAACTGATAAACACAGTGGGAAGAGAAATAGAAATACTAAAGACTTGGTTTGACAACAATAAATTATCATTCAATTTAAGTAAAATAAAATACATTATTTTTGGAAAACAAAAACAGAAAAAGCTCTCAAAACTGATAATAAATGGTGCAGAAATTGAAAGAGCAAGTGAATATAAATTCTTAGGTGTTACAATAGACCAAAGGTTAAGCTGGAAAAAGCACATAGAAAATGTTAAAAAACTAAAATGTCAAAAACTATTGCCGTATTGAATAAATCAAAGCATATCTTAAATAGTAAATCCCCACTACTCCTATACCAAACACTGGTACTTCCACACATGACTGACTTACTGTCTGGAGGTCTGGGGAAACACTTTCAAGACTCAGACTAAACCCATATTTATACTACAGAAAAGAGCAATAAGAATAATAACCAACTCAGATTACCTTGCACCAACACATCCCCTGTTTACAAAACTAAATCTACTCAAATTCACAGACTTGGTCAAACTACAAACAGCCCAAGTTCTCTTTATAGCTCACAATAAAATATTCCCAGAGTCCATCCAGAATCTGTTCCAGGTCAAAGAGACACAGTACACACTAAGAGGGGAGGACAGAAAGTTAGAACTAATGTAAGGAGTCAGAACTGTTCAGAAGAAGGAGTCAAACTATGGAATAGCTTGGACATAGCGTAAGGGCATGTCACTCTGTAAAATATTTTTAAAAAACGTGCACTAAGGAGATTCTGTCAAAATATCAAAAGAAGTGAACTTGATCCAGGGCTTATTGAAAATGTTAATGAAAATGTTTTTTGCACACTTGGAAAGATACTAATTCCTCTGTAATTGTTAGACTGTAATTTTTTTAATTAGTTAAATAGTTTTCTGTATTTTATATTGAAATGTTTTCCTTCTAATGTCTATTCTTTTATTTGAATTTTTCTTTTCTTATTTTTCTTTTTTTTATAATTTTTTTCTTTTTTTTCAAATTATTCAATGACTATTGTTAACCTTGTTAGATTGGTTTTAGATTAGTAGATTAGTTTTATTGATCAAAAATTGTAGTTATTAATATTAATGCTTTTTTATATATATAACTTTTTTACAAAGTAGTCTTGTAGAAAATTGTATTTGTACAAAGGGTAGGCATACAAAATCCAGGCTTCAGCCTACTCCGTTTTGGTTACATTTTGGAAATTGTATTATTGTAATGTTCTCCTTTACATGAAAAATGACCAAAATAAACAAATCTGAATCTGAAAACCAATAAACAAACAAAAATAATAACAATCCCTCACAGATCTCTGGATCTCATCAGATTTGTTCTGAACTTTAAACTTCATTATGTCTTTACTGTTTCAATTCATCACTAAAATGTTTCCATAGAATCGGATTCTTTGTTTTAAGGATTAAAAATCATATTTTTGTATCAAAGTCTCATCTATGTCATTAATAAAGAACAAATTAATATTGTCATTATTATTAGTATTGCTGTTTTTATTATAACTATCATCCATCCGTCTTCTATAAATGCTTCGTCCTCCACTCAGGGTCTAATTCCAGCATCACAGGGCGAGAGGGGGGGACACCCAGGACAGGTCTCCAGTCCATCACAGGGACAAACAACCAGTCACACCTAGGGACCATTTAGAGACACCAAGGCTCTGTCCCAATACTCACACTTCCACCCTTGTGCCCCTCAATTGTGCGTTCCCACGGAGGTGTGAGAGCGTAGGGTGTCCTGATTCTCTAGAGTGGAGAATCCAGACCTTGTCCTCACCCCCTTTTCCACCCTCACTCACTTCACTGAAGTTCGCATCAGTGTGGACTTCAGCGAAGTGTAATACCCATAAATCCAAGTGCACTTCACAGAAGACCATAGGCTGCAGTGTGGATATTGGGACGGGGCCCAGTCATCTACTGTTCAGGGCCTCAGATGGACGTCAGAGGAGAGACGCTGTGACAGTCAGACTCATAATGTGATGATTATCTGTTGTAGTAGAAACAGAGGCAGCAGACTGAAGGGGGTCAGCTGATGAACAAAGTTTGAACTCCTTTGAGAAAACAGACAACATTGTTCTGATTAGAAGGAATTCACACCTGTGAATAAAACGTTTGGTTAAATAATTTGTGAGTTTCACAGCTGACCACTTTGTTTCTTCTCTAAATGAGTCTAAGTTGAATATTGTTGTAGTTTAGTGTTGATGCTCGACTGTTTCTCTGAATGAATTCATGTGTTTATAATGAAAAGTACATGTTCTAAAGTTTCTGTAGGTTATAAATCAGTAGCAGCTGCTGCTGATGGAGGGAATGACGTTAAGCTGATCACCCAGTTCTCCGACAGGAAGCTGATCTCATCCCCAGAATCCCTCTGAGTTCCTCAGGCTGTGGAGCTCCTAATGAAGATACAGTTAAGTGATTTGTGGAACAGATGATTCAGTGAGAACTTCATTATTCCCCGGCTCACGACCACTTGAGTAGAACACAATATTCATAATTGCTGTCAGAATCAACTTGCGGTGGCTGCTATCAAGAACGTCTAAGGAGCTGAAATTGAACCGGTCTCCAGAGTGAGAGAGACGAGGGAATACAGGGCGATCAAATTAGTCTCATCCTCCTGGCGGTTTGTAAACAACCGCTGATCAACAACATCGTTACTGTTTGGGAGGCAGACGACACACTGGCTCCAGAAACACTCCCACTCACTGCCGGAGGGTGGGAGAGCTGGCACGCACACACACACACACACACACACACACACACACACACACACACACACACACACATATATATACACATACTATATATACACACATGCATATATACACAAAAAAATATAAATGTATATAAATGTAAACTAAATATATATATATATATATATATATATATATATATATATATATATATATATATATACACACACACACTGTATATATCACTATTATATTATATATCATCACTATTCGTGGCACACACCGATAAAGTCAGCTGTCCACGTGTGTCCATACTTCCTGCCCTCCAGCAGAGGCCTGAAGGAGGGGAGAGTAAGTGACAGCACCCCATGTGCTCATCAGTTTAACTCAACAAGAAGTCAGGGCAGAAAATCATTTGAAGAAGTCCCGCAGTCCCTTCAGACAGAGGCTGGCAGCTTCTCAGTGATCTGCTATCATGTTGCCTGTCTCTTTACTGTCAGGACTAATAGCTTCGAGACGCCGGACTGGGACTACCACGGGCCATCGGTGCAACACTCAATCAATAACTCACCGAGCCGCGCTCAGCATGCTCTGTGTGCGATTTGTAGCCCTGAATTAGGCATTCATAGGCAGCACATAAGAGGATTTGTATGTGAGTGTGTTATTGTGCGGCTGCTAACATGTAAGTGTGAGTGTGGGTCTGTGAAGTTCTTTTGTGCACCAGTGTGTATCCTGGTGCACCTGCTGTGGAGATAGGGCTTCAGCCAATCACAGCAAAGATTGGAGAGAAGTTTGAGTGACACAAAGGAGCTGTGTCTGGTTGAGATATGATTCATTCTGTTATCGCTCTCTGTTTAAACACACACACACACACACACACACACACAGCCATGATGGACTGACAGAATTTAAATGTTTAATAATGCCTATTGCCTATTTTCCCTTTCCTTTTCTCCCTTTACCTCAGCTCTTACCTCTTCTGTTTCATTTCTCCTCTTTTTGATGTTTCTCCTCTCATCTTTTTCTATTTGTCCTTTTTTTCCATCTCTTCACTTTCCTTTCATTAAAACTATTTCCTCTTTTATTTTTCTATTACACCTGATGTTTTTAAATTCTATTTTTCTTTCCTTTGAGTTTTTGTTGAATGTTCGACCCGTCGAGATCCTGCGGGTTTTAACCACTTCTACCGTTTGTCATCTCTTTCAATAAAATCTAGTCCAAAACCTTCAGCTTCCTCAGGACCGTACTGCTGTGACTCTTAACTCTTCATAGGACAAGTGACCATTTTTAATCTTTAGATTTAAATTTTATTTGGAGCCTGAAACTGAAACTTTAAAAAAAAGGTTTTAAAAAGAAAGAGAACTAAACAATAGCAAGGTTTTAAAAGGCTTTTTAAAGTTTAAAATAAATACAATTAGGTTAAAAACAAACAAAATGTTCAATTACCCATTTAATGGTCAACCA
Organism: Callopanchax toddi; assembly: GCA_006937965.1. Classification (NCBI taxonomy): domain Eukaryota; kingdom Metazoa; phylum Chordata; class Actinopteri; order Cyprinodontiformes; family Nothobranchiidae; genus Callopanchax; species Callopanchax toddi. The sequence goes on from SSNR01000136.1 coordinate 167,715, forward strand.
GTTAAATTAAGTTTAATCATTAAGTTTTATGGGTGAATATTAAAATAATATGTATCATTTTTTTCCATTTTAATTCATCTTAAATTTGTATTTTACTTTATTTAAATATATGTACTTTTATTAGATTTTGCATTTTGTGAAGATAGAATCCTGAAACTGCCTCAAACATTTAGGAAAACTTCACAAGATCACTCATAATAGCATGACTGCATACCTAGCATGATAGCATCTTTCTACCTAGAGTCACATGGACAAACACTTTCACAAACTGAAACTTTAAACAAACGTTTCTTAAAATCATAGTTTAAGTTCAGTGAACAATTTTGCAGAAATCCACTTTCTGATGTCATCACTCCACTCTGATGTCATCACTCCACTCAGATGATGTCATCACTCCACTCTGATGTCATCACTCCACTCAGATAATGTCATCGCTCCACTCTGATGTCATCACTCCACTCAGATGATGTCATCAGTTCACTCTGATGTCCTCACTCCACTCAGATGATGTCATGACTCCACTCAGATGATGTCATCAGTTCACTCTGATGTCCTCACTCCACTCAGATGATGTCATCAGTTCACGCTGATGTCCTCACTCCACTCAGATGATGTCATCAGTTCACTCTGATGTCATCACTCCACTCAGGTGATGTCATCAGTTCACTCTGATGTCCTCACTCCACTCAGATGATGTCATCAGTTCGCTCTGATGTCCTCACTCCACTCAGATGATGTCGTCAGTCCGCTCTGATGTCCTCACTCCACTCAGATGATGTCATCAGTTCACTCTGATGTCCTTACTCCACTCAGATGATGTCATCAGTTCACTCTGATGTCATCACTCCACTCAGGTGATGTCATCAGTCAAGTCTAAGAGCTCATAAAGTCTTGTCATGTTTTTTACAAACAACCTCCTGATGCTAGATTTGTTGGACTGTAATGATGTTTATAATTTGTGCTTTTGAGGAGATTTCAACTCTTTGAATTGAAGCTCATGCATGTTGACTGACAGCTGACAATGCGGGAACTCAAATTCTATTGGTCAAAGAATTCTGTGGTCAGTGTGAAATCTTAGGGGTCTATGGGAGGAAGGAGGGTCTTCGGAAGAATGACAGAACATTACCCATAGATCATAGTGTAGAACTGAACTCTCAGTTATAACATTTATAAAACGTTGATACATAGAAAAATTATCCCAACTTCAGTTTTAATAATAAGAGTTTTCAGCTCATGTTTTCAGCACTCAGCATTCAAACATCTCTGCAGGAAATGCATTTTTTAAATGTTTAATCTTTTTGCGGTTCTCCTTTATTTGCCTCATTTCCCTTCATTCAAACCTGGTTACTGTTCTTCTCCTTTAAACTCCACAGACATCTTTTACTTGAGATTTTTTTTGCACTCATATTTTCCTTCTCTCTCTTTTTTATTTTACCCTCCTGTTTAAAAAAACGTTTTATATTTCATAACACTTTCTCATTATTTGCTGCTTTTCTTCTCCTCCCTTTCTCCTTCTCTTTTCCTTCTCCCTCTCATCTGTATTTTCATTCCTTCTTTGTTACTCTTTCCTTTATCTTTTCTCCTCTCACCTCTCCATCCTGATGAATCACAGTCTTTCCCTCCTCCACCAACCAGAGACACAAAAACACTAATTAGTTCTGGCGGAGAAACGACAAATCCCTTGCCATCGACGCTCACACACACACCAACAACAGATGCACAAACGTTTAATGAGAGTCACACAGTTGGAGACACACACACATTAATGCACATGTGGCCGGCGCCTGACTTCCTAACGCGCAGCATGCGGCTGCTGCAGCTGTGATAGCTGTTGTTTCTGTGTTTTTTGTTTGGCCACATCAGTGTAGCTGATGCTGCTCTTTGGCAGGACTCCACTGTGGGTTTTGTACGTGCATGAACTTTATTGCTTAATTATTAGCCTGCAAAATAAAAATAGTGTCATCAAAGAGCTGAATATTTCAATTTAGTCAGTGAAAACACCGGATTGAGCAGCTCATAAGACTGTCAGAGCAGAGCAGGATTAGTGTGAGTTATGGCAAAAAGAAAAGGGAAACAATTTCAGACTCACTGACAGCAGAAACTACTGGTCAGGCAATGGAGGAACCAATACATTTGGAAGTCTGGGAACATGATAACATCATGAACTCACAGGATGAAATAAAGGAGAACGGAGCTGGATGACATAAACACAGCTGAATTCACAAAATGCTTCAAAAAATAGTTTTATTCTTTAATTAAACAATTTTGAAACAACAATAAAAAACAGTGATTGACAATTAAACAACAATATACTGTATATACATACATCAGTGTAAGGCATGTGTCCACAGGTCCCAGAGTGTCCTCAACAGAGAGACTGCAGTATGAAGGTAGATATGTAACAAAATGGGTCAACTTGCAAATCAGTTTTGAACATCTGTGTAACACGATGTGTGCTTGTTTGGATGTGTGTGTGTGTGTGTGTGTGTGTGTGTGCGCGTGTGTGTGTGTGTGTGTGTGTGTGTGTGTGTGTGTGTGTGTGTGTGTGTGTGTGTGTGTGTGTGTGT
>SSNR01000136.1:174900-197170 GCA_006937965.1 Callopanchax toddi
ACACACACACACACACACACACACACACACACACACACACACACACACACACACACACACACACACACACACACACACGCACAATTCACACTGTCTGATCTTCTCAATCTAGCGTTCTTCCCCCCTCCTCACCCCTCCACATTCCCTCCATCACACACAGTTTATTGGTGACAGCCATTCAATCGGATAATTAACATCCGCTTAACGTTCATTAATGGGATGTATTTGTCTCGTTTGATTTGTAATTACCAGGCATTTTCCACAGGAAAACACCGTGGTAATGGTCCCTTTGTGATGGCTTCATTGATGAAATTGATTTGAGCTCAGCAGGGAGGCCGACATGGAGGTGAGGAGAGGAGAGGAGAGGAGAGAACACGACTAAAGTTCTGTCACAAACATGCTGATCAGATCAAATAAGACCAAGAATCCTTCGTATAAAGTCACTTTATCCACAGGTGATAGTGATTACTGTCCTGACATATCTGACCAAGAAAAAGCAATACAAATATGACAGTGTAGCGTTTAGAAATAACTATTAGTTATTTTAACTACACCCTCTTCAGATAAACAAAGCTTATTCTTGGATTCTAATGAAAAGTGATAAACTGTCATTTAACCCTGATAATAGCTAATATTTATTGAAGGTATCTAGGTCTCTTTAAAGAGTACAGTGAATTGAAATACCTTATTAATAACGTGAAGCTGAGACCAGATAAAATTGAACAATCATTTATTTTGAAAAACCTAAGAACACAGACAGATAAGACAGTTTGAAAGTTTGATGTAAACACAATTAATATTCTTAAACATGTTGAGGATGTTAAAGATGGTTAATTGTGAGTTTTAACGGACCGTAGCATATGTTTTAATGACTAGGGAAGTTAGTTAATTTAGTTAACCTAGTTGTGACTTTAAGAGTCAATTTAGGGCTATTTTGAGTTTGGAATGGGATTTAGTTTGGGCTTAATTTAGTTTGGAAGAATTAAGCTTTATCAAAGCAAACCTCTCGATCAGAAAGTGGTGTTCGCTCACTGAAAGGTGGACGCTCCTGGATCTGGCAGGCGTTGGTTTCTCCACGAGCTGAGGCTGGAGTCCCCAGACTCGGAGTTGTGGTCCTGGAAGGCGTGGCCGCCGAGGACCTCGCCGGACAGTCCGTGGATACGTCCCGGTCAGCAAGGGAGGCATTTCAGCAGGCATGCTGAAGTCATTTCTGATCAGTCCCCGTCGTGAGGGAGAGACTGAGAGGCCTTGTTCAAAGCTGATGAAGGTTCAGCTAAGACTCGACTACATTCAGGCACAGACTGAGACTGTAGCAAAAGACTGATTCGTACCGGAACTGAATATTAGTTTTGAGACGAGTTATCTTAAATTCAACCAATCAGAAGACATTAAGTGTACTAATCAAAACTGAGTTAGTGACTTGTGAATGGCTCTGATTGGGTAGGGGAACTGTGAGGGAGTTTACCAACTCACATATGACTTCCACTCGTTAAACACTCACATTATAAATGTAGAAATGCATGACATAGCAGAGAAGCATATTATAACACTTTGAGTGTGAGTGTGTGGATGACCCTGAGCAGGAACACTACAAGAAAATGTTCTGTAAACAAGAGATTACAGTTGGAACACCAGTCTGTGGTGTTAAAGAAGAGACTTCTTTACAGAGAGTGTTTTATTAGACCAGCTAGTGTCCAGTTAAGGTCATCTGGGAGATGGACACCTGAAAGTGGACAGTAGGACACCTGTAGGGATCTTGATTCAGGTTAAACATAATCCAAGAGTGATTGTATTCCAAGTTGTTGGGAAAAAGATGGATTATTGTTGTGATGGTCAACAGAGGTCAAAGTTCAGAGGATGTAGCCTATTTGGTGAGGCTACAACAGTATTTTTTTATTTGTTTAGGGCCAAAATGTTAATAATTTATTTTAACTTATCATTATAATTAATGGTAATACCATTTAGAATTCCTAATGTGTAGTAAAATGTTGAAGTTTTTGATCAGAAAACTCTACATTTTCTATTTCATTTTGAGTGTTGACGTGGCTCAGGGGAAGAGCGGGTGTCCACGGATCAGAAGGTCAGGGTTCAATCCAGACCCAGATCCCTGCTCCAAGCACTGAACCCCAGTGACCTCGTAGGAGCCGTGACACTATGCTGCTCCTCAGGGACGGGTCAGAGGGACAGAACTAATCACTCTGTGTTGTACTGTGGTTCACACACACACACACACACACACACACACACACACACACACACACACACACACACACACACACACACACACACACACACACACACACACACACACACACACACACACACACACCAGTTCTTAAGTTCAGTTCATGTCTTAATAACACAGAGGCTAAAACCTGACCTACCACTGTTCTTCCTGCAGGTTGGAGGAGGTTTGGGTCGTCCTGTAGTGCCGTTCATGACAGTTTAGGATAAAAACCACACACACACTGTTGACACCTCTGAAAGTGGGCGGAGTCCCACTGTTCACAACCCTCCAACACATCGATGGGACTTTATAGAGCAGGAGTTGATTTAAATGCTTGAACATTTGCTGCTGATAGGTCACTGATCTGCAGCAGTGTCTCTCCAGCTCTGACTCCGGTGTACTGCTTTGGTCAGAGGATGACTAAAAGTGTATTTATTAAAATTTGTCACCCAGATCTTTTTTACATTTCTTTAACCTGTTTATGTGTCCAGAAGTTTGTTTTTTATCTGAAATGTTTCTTGAAACCTGGTGGTTTAGTCGACAGGCGGTGTCTGTCGACTTCTCTGTGTTTTCATCAACATTTCACTGAGGTCTGCTGCTGGTCTGCCCGTGAACCCTCACGACCCTGTGCCCCATGCCGGCCGGGTGTCAGGGGTTTGATTGGTTTTTCAGGAGCTGAATCACATCAATAAGTTTTCCATTAACTGTCGTTGTTTGTGTAGAAGACGTCTGTCATGTTTGTGGTGGGTTTTAGATTTATCAAGCTTCTTATCAATAAACAAGCTCCGCCTCCTGACATGGAGCTACTGTTTGCAGAAGAAACAAGTCCAACCTCTCATCACTCAGCTACAGCTACATGAGCTGGAACACAGGAGAAGTCTTCCTGGTGTTTTCATTAGCAGACCTTCATGAAGGCTTTAATGCAGCATGTTGTTTCATCTCAGACTCACATCTCGCTCCATGGTGGTGCAGCTGGTAGCACCAGAGGCATGGGACTAGGGGGTAAAGGGTACTGAGTACCCAGGGCCCGCTGCAGGGAGGGGCCTTCAAAAAGCTTGAAATGAAAAGGTATTTTAGGTGTTTTTTATTTATTAACATTTCAAATTTTATTATAATGAAGTTGCCACTGGCTGGATGAAGTTGTGGAGAGACTTAATTGTACTTCAACATTTAACTTTTGGTAGAGGCTGACTGTGTGAAGGTGTGGACAGGTGTCTCTATACAGGTAACCAGTTCAAACAGGTGCCATTATTACAGGTAACAAGTGGAGGGCAGAGGAGCTTCTTAAAGGTCGGTGAGGGGCAGAGTGTTTTTTTAGGGAACAAATCCCTTTTTTCTGCACCATCATCCAAATAAATTCAATAAAATCAGAAAATGTGATTTCCTGGATTTATTTTATGCTCTGTCTCTTACAGTTGAAGTGTTTCTTTGATGACCTTTTAAGTGGGACAACTTGCAGAATCGTTTCTTTTCTCTGATTTCTGTTAGTTTGACTTCCATTATGCTGCAAATTAGGCATCTTCTGAATATGAACATTAAGCTAAGAAGGAGCCAGACTTTGTGCGTACGGTCAATGAAAGTGTATGTCTTCAGTTTTGGCATTCTCTATCTCTAGGGGGCGCTATAAAATGACAAAATCTATACTGTCAAAATGGCTGAACAGATTTTAGTAAAATTTGGTGGATATCTTCAGTATACATCCCTGAGACTATGTTATCAATATGGTAATGATTGACCAAAGTGGGCGTGGCTTATGCGCAGAAATGTATCTCAAACTTTTAGAATTTTGAAAATTCTCTAAAAATCAGCCTTTATATCTAGAGAGTTGTTCCTTTCAGGAAATGTTTTTTGGTTAGACCCTAATAGCATAGACCAAAAAGCACGGTTCTGAATTAAAGCTTGTTGTTACCATTTACAAAGATTGCAAATGAGGCTAGCAATGTTACCTCCAAGGCAAATTTTTCAATTGTTTTGAATTTTTGTATAACTGTTGTATATACATAGATAATACATACCAACAAAATGTATTCAATTTTGAGCGCCCCCTTGTGTTTAATATTGTGAAAACTTTCATTGCTAAGCAACATAGGCGATTATGATTTTATTTTGAAAAATGTTTTTGATTATGGTGCACGAAAAAAATGGGGCAGTTGTAGAACCTGATAGGGATTACCTATAAATATTTTGAGATTTTTGTATATAATTCTGGATTTTTAATGAATTCTTGAAAATTACTGAAATTCTACATATTGTTAAAATGTAGTTTAAGCATTTTTTTTGTACGAATGGCATTGAGTCTAGAGTGATGGTACTGATAATCTCTCACTTCACATGTAGACATGGTGATGTGAGATTATTTGGGGAATTTTATAATAAACTTTGAATTTTTTTATAAATTTTTGTATTAGACTAGATACAGTGAAAATGATGTCTATCATTTTTGGTTGAAAGAGCACAAGACCTAAGGCCATGGAAATACATACCTAGGGCCCATAATTTGTTGCTACGCCCCTGGGTAAAGATACAAATACCGGCTGCTTTGCAGATCCCTTGTTTCCTCCATGTTCTCTGATCTGTCAGCATGTTGTGGTCTGTTCTCCCACAGACCACGACATGCTGACAGGTTCATTGTGGTGAGTCACGTTGGATTAAAGCAGCTGATAAGGAAACAAACAAATATTTCTATGACATTTTTAAAGTGTCAGGTTTTTTAAATACTTGTTATCTATCTCTGCTGTCCTTTTAACTCCAGCAACAATTAACCAAAGCAGTCACTGTATCCCCCAAAAGAGCTCCATCCTCTTCATCTCCAAGGTCATCCATTCACCAAGTGTAACACAGGATAAATCAAGCTAACCCTAAATCAGGAGGTGGTGCCTTCGTTTAAAGTGTCGTCTCAGAGCAACTGTCCAGCTGTTTCACCAGGAAGGACAGCGTGGATGGTAAGTGTCCCATTTCCACAGCTGATCCCACAGACACGTTCATCCATCACGCTTACCGCCTCAGCGGCTTGTTTGTGTCTTCATGTGCTCCCTGGGGAACCAGCTAAGGAGCTTTTCCTAAACTTTGTCACTAGATTTTAGTTTGCACTTGCTTCTTCTACAAGGTCGATTCTTCAGGAGGACATCTAGGACATGTATATGAATATTTACATGAAGAGAATGCTAAACCTTCATCTCCAGTTTTGTTGATGAACTGAGTTTGTGGTAAAAGTCAACTTTTGTCACACTTGAGTGAATATTTCCATTTTTACTCACTGCTTACTGCTTGATGTCCTAGTTTGGGAAAACAAACTAAATACTGTCTTGTTTTAAAGCCCAGTAATGAGTTCAGTTTCAAGGAAACCAGTATCTGCTAAATGTTCACAGATACCAATAAAGATGAGGGTTTAGCCCCCAGAAGGTCCTCAGAGCAGATACCCGGGGTTAACGGTCCACACCACTACAGCTCCTCCAGCCTGGAGCCTTCTGTCACTAACCCAGAGTTAACGGCCATGTCACCTCTACAGAGCTGTGAAAAAGGGTTTGCCCCTTACAGATTTTCTGTTTTTGCTAACTCGTCACATTTAAATATTGCAGATCAGTGTTGTTTTTATCAGACATTTTGGTTTTAGACCTAGTCCTTTTGCCTAAAAGGCTGATTAGTTTTAGTCCCTTCTTAGTCCTGTCTATATGAGATAGTTTTAGTCTAGTTTTAGTAGGGCTGGGCGGTATGGAAAAAATTTTATCACGTTTTTTCATAAAATTATATCGGTTTTATGGTGTTTTATTGTATTTTTTTACACGGCCGTTACTAACCACAATATTTTTTAATTATAAGATAATTACTGCACTAGATCGGCTTTTAATAGTCCATTTTACTTTCATATGCAGAAAATCATAGTTTTTTCATGTCCAGTCACAGTCCAGTGTGGTAAATACATAACCGCTTCAAAGTATGTTTGTCAAAAGAAAGAAGTAATGAAGAAAAAAGAACCTACCATGGAACGATTTTGCGTCTCGACCCACTGGCTTTTTTTCATCAGCGGTCCCTTTAGCGAACACGTCTTTAATGGACGTCTAACTGACTGCTACTAGCCGTTTTAGCTGCGGAGGTGAAGGGTGCCGATCTAAGCTTGAGACGTTCCTGGTAGTTAATATTCAAAGACATGTTTTTGACTAAGGTGGTGAAGCAAGCTGCTGGTTAGCCCCGTCGGCTAGCGGCTAACACTGTTGCTCAGTCACGTTGGACTTTTTAAACCTGAAAAACCCCAAAACAACAGACGTGCCTCCTGTTTTTGGAATAAGTTCCTCTGGGTTTGTAATTTGTAACTCACCATGACAGCTCTCGCTATAGTCGCCATTCTTGGATCAAAAGTTATGTTTCACTCATGCTTGGTTGCTGCGTGTCACAGTGAAATGTGTCCCCACTGAAACAGTTCCCCACTGCCAACGTCCGGGACGCTGTGTGGGCTATTCACCGGTATAGTCCAAAAAAAAACTCCACCGGTTTCCGGTATGAACCGGTATACCGCCCAGCCCTAAGTTTTAGTCTTGTTTTAGTCAGCTGTGGTTTAACAAGTATTCATCCTTTAACAAAGTAATTCAGGTCAATAAGTTGGAAATCAGAATCACATTAATCAATTCAAAAGTACCATAGGCCATTTGGGCATTAAACAAGAAAAGTAACAAAAAACATTCAGAATGGACAAAACTACAATAACCAAAGTATTCAGTCAACACTAAAAGTATTGGTCTAACATTCAGCCATAATGATAAGAAGGCATGTCGCTGATTAATGACTAAATTCACTCATCAGAACTTAGAGCTCCTTAGCCTAGCATTAGCTCATCAGAGGTTTAAACATAGAGCCGTATTTTTAGTAAAACAAAAGAACGAAACAAACAAGTTTATTAAATCAGGACACAATATGGAATCAGTCAGCAGGGTTGTCACAAGCTGTCAAGAAAGATTCTTTGAATAAATATCCATTTGATGAGAGAGCACACCGCCACAGAGACAAGACAGAGTGAAAGTCCAGGAACTAAAAATGGAAGGGTTGAACCCCGCCACAATAACTAACGTTTTCATGTACGTTTCATTTTGGTCATCAAAGAGCCGTGTTGAGCTCGTCAACGTCTCGCTAACGTCCTGAACAAAAGGTGCATTAATGAATTATTTCTGTTGTAGTCTTTGTTAATAAAAACTACACTGGAGCAAACAGATTTCAGACAAACATAACCTGAGTAATAAAAACCTGTCAGAGGACCACTTGCTCTTTCCAGAGACTCCTCCCACCATGAGTGATGTCATGGTTGGTGTTCTTATTGTAGATAATAACTGATAAAATGCCACTTCAGAACGACCCAAACATCCCTTTAAAAGCAGAAACAACAGAATATTCCTTCACATGCTTTAGTTTTCAGTGGCTAAACCTTCCTGCTGTTTAGTTTTTTGTGCTTACACTACGATGGATCCTTGAATCTATTTGTGGCTGCAGACTAAATGAGCTTTCATCAGCTCACCTCGATTGCACTTAAGACACCAGCTCACCTCAGACTTCTCCCTCAGTCTCCTCACGCGTGGGACGATGGTGTGCTCCCTCCACCTCCCCCTCCATCCAACGTATTTATTTACCCACTTATGCAGGGAATAAATCAAGGTCAGCACACAATGCCGCACACGGCTATTAAGATTCATTGTAATGCAAATTCTCTTGTAGTGAGCGCGCTACACTGACAGGTACTGACACGCTGGGCAACATGCAAAAACAGCTGAACATGAGCGCATTTACACATGTGCTGAAACACAAACACTTACCAAAGCACAGACTTGGTAAACAGTTTAGCTGAAGGAGTGAAACACCACACCTCCCTCCCCGGGTGTCTTCAGCACTGTACCCACAGAGTCCACGTTTCAAGGATTTATCTTCAGGTCGGCGCTGGATCGGATCTGCAGGAAGGATCCAGCTCAGAGGAAGTTCTCTGAGACTGGTAGTCTGCGTCAGATCAGGACAGCAGCGTTTGTCCAGAATACTGGTTTCCTGTATAGGATCAAAAGCAGTTGTCTTTACTGAAATGTGTAAAACACAAAGTAGTGTATTAGAAAAATTGAGCATACAGCAGCTGTTCAGACCGTGTTATTTCAAACATACAGAATACTACACATGTAGGTCCTTCACCAGGGGGCAGCAGACTGTATAGGATTGGATGTGAGGGTTTTTGATGAAGGTACTAATCCTGATACTCCGTCTGCTGTAAGGCCTGAAGTGGTTTAACGTGGATTTGTGATGATGGTCTAGAAGGAGTAAAGAGTCTGAACACAAGTCTGTCCTGAACCAACCTAAAGGCTTCTCTAACGTGACTCCATTTATTATCTGGACTTTTTTGCTTTTTCTTTTTATATTCTGTACGTTGTTGACTGAACCGGAGACCCTCTGGTTGTCAGACGGTCACTCTGAGCTACCTGCTACCTGCCACACAGCACTACTTTAAGTTCACCTCAAACACTTATTAAAAACTAAAAACCAAACTTTAAGAATATAAACAAATGTGAAACTAATACAATTATTTTCTAATAATAATAATAATGATGATGTCACCATTTAAAGTCTGCTTTTGTTCAGATGATCAGCCAGTTGGAACAGGAGCAACGAGTCGGCACAGTTACCACAGCCTGCAAATAAATGTGCACTATTTTAGTCACCAGTTAAGAAATACTGATACAAATGTAATTCTTGCATTAAGAGCACTTCTTCATGAGCTGCTGCGCATACTGCCTGTGGCGCTCGCTGATGCATGCTGCTTTGTCACAGACAGCCTGCTTCTCCAACAGACACCAGATTCCCCTCCTCTCTCTTCTCTGTCCGAATGCGACGCAGCCCGAACAATTAACTGAAATACTAGACCCAACCCGACCTCGGATTTGGGCCCGGGTCTAAATTGAGAACTCTAGCAGGTCCTACTGAGGAGCTGTGTGCATCCTTGACATTACCATAAAAAGAATCCAGTGTCTCCTTTTCTCTGGTGGAACAGGTGACAAAGCAGAGAGAGTTGTTTCCAGATATTGCCACTGGAGTGCTGTGTCTGTTAAAATAAAGAGTAACAGGATGTTTATTCCTTTGGATTCTGATAAAAGTAAGTTCAGAATGAGGAAAATATTAATTTTCTAATTTGAAAAACTGAAACAGTAATTGACAGAGGAAATCAATATTCTGGAGACTAAAAGTTTCAAAACAAAATGATTTGACTTCTTGTCTACAAAGACCTGATGAGCCTGTAGGGATGGAAGGAGAAGAGCTGCTGGTGAGACTTCAGGTTTTAGGTGAGTCTCACATAGATCACAAGTCATCTCATGTTTCTTTACTTCATCCAGTCTGTTACAGAACAGAGCTGTCTGAAGTATGTTCATGTGATGAAGATGAATTTGAAAAATGTTGATGTAAAGTATAAATATCAGTTAAATCCTGAGATTAGAAGGAGTATCAGAGTGGGAAGTTAATAAAGCTGCTTGGCTAACAAACAAAAACCCTGAAGAAAATCCCAATCAGTCAGCCTGAACTCACACTCACATCTCTGCAGGATACAAACAAAGCTAGTCTAAGGATGCCTGGATGTTTGACTTTAACATATCAACACCATAAACTGCTCCTTCTGTGTAGAAAGCTGACTGTGAAACCTTTACTGATCTGATTTCATTCTCTTAGCAGCTTGCTAAATGCTTTAGCTGCAGCAACTGACTGCAGCTTTTCCTCTTTACTGTGACTTCCTGTTTTATCTTACTTCCTGTTTAATATGACTTCCTGTTTTGTCTTACTTCCTGTTTAATATGACTTCCTGTTTTGTCTTACTTCCTGTTTAATATGACTTCCTGTTTTGTCTTACTTCCTGTTTAATATGACTTCCTGTTTTGTCTTACTTCCTGTTTAATATGACTTCCTGTTTTGTCTTACTTCCTCTTTACTAATGCAAGAATGACTGTATTACTTCTGACCCTTATTAATGTTACTGTCAGGAATAGAGAGAGAGACACAGGTGTGTGGTTACTATGGTGACCCTAATGATCCACTGGTGGTACAGTTTATACATCAAACATTTAATCTTTTTTTATTATTATTATAAATAAGATATTGGATTTCTTTGACAGCAATCAGAGTATTTATAGTTTAATACACTTATTCATTTTCCACAAATTATTTTCATATATTTTTCCCATTTGCTACCAAATCATTTCCTTTGGAAGTTAGGCCCTGTCTCAATACTCGCACTTACACCCTACGGTCTTCAATGAAGTGCGCTTGGGATTATAGGTAATACCCTTCGCTGAAGTGTGCACCAATGCGGACTTCGGCGAAGTGCGTAGCGAGGTTGGAAAAGGGGGCGGGGCCAAGGTCCGAATTCTACGACCAGGAAAATCGGGACACCCTAAGCACTCGCGCACCTCCTGTAACTGAGGGGCGCAAGGGTGGAAGGGCGAGTATTGAGATGCGGCCTTATATGAAAGATTAACATGGGTTTACTTGACACAGGCAGCCATCTTTCTTCCTTCATATGTTTACCTGAAACTGTTACCATGGCAGCAGCAGACACAACCCACCATATTTATACTTGTGTACATTTGACAGTAGCTAGGGTGTGATTGTGTGTAGAGCTCCCAGTAAACCCATCAGTGACCTCAGAGTTCACACTGCCTTGCTCATTGATAAACAACCTGTTCTGGTTTCTGATCTGAGCAGCTTTTCAAATCAGTCACTTTAAAAATCAACATTATGGGATGGAGGGCTAAGGGCAGTAATGAGGAAGAGACAGCAGTCTGGGCCGAGGCTTACAAACGGAATGATTACTGGTTGGTTCAGACAACCATAGAGTGAAAGAGTTTATAGGGGTGTGCTCTAATCAGTTGTTCGTACTCCTATTAACACCTTTGAAAGAACGGATGAGATGACACTGTGTCATGTGGAAAGTGCTGCTCACAGTGACACTATCACATTAAAACACCATCACGCTCTGAATGTCCTCACTGCTCCACAGGGTGTTTTGACACCTCTCAGGTCTGTTTTAATGATTCAAAAGTTGCCCACAAGTTTCTGTATCTTCATGAGTAAGTTAGTCATAATAACAAAGTTCCAAATGTTGCATCTTATCAGACCACTTTTAATACCTTCAGATATTATCTTGCAACAGAGTAATTAAAAATTATAAGCGATAAGCAATCTCAGAACTGTTCAACGCCACGTGTTTGCTAACTCCAACATTAAAGTTGGGCTCTTTCAAAAAAACCTTTACAGGGATATTGAACCAAATAAATCCTCAAGCAGTGGCATTTGTGTTTAGCCCTTTGTCAACATGACACACATAACATATTTAGCTTTAAAAACAAATATCCTCTACATAATCACAAAGTGCTTCTGTTGGAGGTCAATATTCATTCTCATACTCATCTTTTTTCTGCTTCTCTGGGTCTGAGGGGCAATGTGTATCTCAGTAGGTAGAGCAGTCGTCTGGCAGCCAGAGGGTTTCTGGTTCAATCCCAGCTCCAGATGGGTTACTTTGTCATTGTGTCCTTGAAGACACTTCACCCACCATATCTACTAGTGGAGGTCTGAGAGACCTGGTGGTGTCAGAGGGACCTGGTGGAGGTCAGAGGGACCTGATGGTGGTCAGAGGGACCTGGTGGAGGTCAGAGGGACCTGGTGGTGTCAGAGAGACCTGATGGTGGTCAGAGGGACCTGGTGGAGGTCAGGGGGACCTGGTGGTTGTCAGAGGGACGTGGTGGTGGTCAGACGGACCTGGTGGTGGTCAGAGAGACCTGGTGGTGGTCAGAGGGACCTGGTGGTGTCAGAGGGACCTGGTGGTGGTCAGCGGAACCTGGTGGTGTCAGAGGGACCTGGTGGTGTCAGAGGGACCTGGTGGTGGTCAGAGGGACCTGGTGGTGTCAGAGGGACCTGGTGGTGTCAGAGGGAGCTGATGGTAGTCAGAGGGACCTGGTTGTGTTGGTGCATGGCATCTCCCCCTCTGTCAGTGCGCCCCAGAACAGCTGTGGCTACAATGTAGCTGATCACCACCAGTGAGTGAATGTGTTGAAAGTGCTTTCGGAGTGTAGAGCTCTAGAAAGATCCATAGAAATACAGGACATTTACCATGAGTCAGAAGGGCAGTAACCCCCACAAGGACGTCCAGACTGTTCTCCCCAGCCACATAGTAACATACCCTCTGGTCCCCTTTCTTAAAAAAGGGATCACTATCCCCGTCTGCAACTCCACAGGAACTCATTTTTGGGAAATGTGTTTTGAGCTAATGCTAAAACAGGTGGTTTCTAAATCTTTCCCCTGATGACATTAAGAAGGGAAAAGACCACTCCTCTCTAGAGGACAGAGCCAATCACGATCACCTTTGTCTACCTGAACCCACCCCCGCTCTTTAAAACCACGGAGCACTCATCCTCACAAATGTTAGCAAACAGTCATAGTGAAGCTACGAGCAAAACATGGTAGTTGCTTCGTAGATGGTTGATCAACGAGCACAAAAGTCTTTTTTACTCCCTTCATCTGAGACCATGAAGACCCACTGACATGAACCACTTGAGAAGAGAGATGGGCGGGGCTTAGAGAAGCTCCGCTCCCCAACTGCCCCGCCCATTTGAAAGGAAAGTTTAGCAGGAGGTTGGATGAGGGGTGGAAGAACAACAGCTGACCTTAAAGTTAGGGTCAGTTTGACCAATGTAGAGCTTTGACATGTTATTGAGATGTAGAAGAAATGATTCAGAGTGGAGAGAAAGTGATGAATATTAAGGAATTTTCTTTTTCTCACATCTTTAACTAGTTTTGTTTGTTTTGTCGAATTTAACAACATTTGATGCTACCAGTCAGAACTCTACACTGTAAAAAAAAGTTTGTTGACTCAACTTAACTCGGTCTAGTCTACTTTTTGCTTTGACTGACTTAAGTTTTGTCAGCTTTAAATGGTAAGTTCTAAATACTTAAGAAAACCAATTAATACAATTTAAAGTAAGTTGACTCAACATGTCTTTGCAACTAAGTTCTACTCAAAATTTTAAGTTTAGCGGACTTGATGAAGAGTTGTTTGAACTTATTTATTCAAGTATTTACATTATGATATTATGTTGGTAAAAATTTAATTGTTAAGTTTTAAATAATAATAATGGATTGGATTTATATAGTGCTTTTCAGGGCACCCAAAGCGCTTTGACAGAAGCTCCATTATTCATTCACACACACATTTACATGGTGGTGGTAAACTATGACAGATGTCTGTAGCCACAGCTTCCCTGGGGCAGTCTGACAGAGGTGAGGCTGCCAATCTGTGCCATTGGCCCTTCTGACCACCACCAACATTCACACAGGCAAGGTGGGTGAAGTGTCTTGCCCAAGGACACCAATGACAATCTAACCCAGCTGGAGCTGGAGATTGAGCCGGCGACCCTCCGGTTACCAGACCGGTCACTCTACCAACTGAGCTATACGCTGCCCCATAAAACCAAGAAAACCAATGAATACAGCTTAAAGTAAGTTGAATCAACATGTATTTGCAACTAAATTCTACTCAAAATTTTAAGTTTCTAATCTTTTTTCAAACTGTAGTTATTGCAACTAATCTTATTAAGTTGTAGCTGCTGTTGAGTTTAATGAGCATGATTACATTTGTCCAGACAGCAAAAACCTACAATGACTTTTAACAGTGCATGCAAACTCCACGCAGAGAGGTGGCAGTGCTGGGACACGAACCCACAACCTCCTTGAAGCGAGGCAACAGTGCTAAACAACTGCACCACCATGCAGTCCCTTGTTGAACATACATATATATATATATATATATATATATATATATATATATATATATATATATATATATATATATATATATATATATTACTTATATGGTATCACCAATAATCCTACTCCTCCAAACCTGCCAAATTTCACAGATTAAAAAAAAAATCTATAACTTGCAAATTTAAGTTGACTGAATGAGAAAAATGTAACAATTTGTCAGAATAACTAATAAATTTAAGTTTTTCTGATCAAAACACAAAAAAGTAAGTTTAACAAGAAAACTTAACAACTACTTAACAAGTTGAGTGAAATTATAAAGATAGATTGAAACAACTTTTTGAGGCTATGATTTTTTACAGTGTAGTTGTTAAGCAGTTTTTAACTTATAGTTCATTAAAATTGTAATTGTAAATACAGTGTCAGTCATTAAAATGCTGGAATACATAAACTTTTCTGACGCAATACAATATATGATGGTACTTTCCAAGGTGATGTGTTAAAATGTGGATGAACTGTTAGCTGATAAACTTGAAAACATTGATGATTGATATTTTTTCCTCTTGAGCTGCTGATCCCTAAAACAGTTTAAAATCCAAACTTTGCTTCTATGCTCAGACCCCCAAAATAAACAATGGATTAAACCTCTGCCTGTTTATTGATAAATCATGGCTCAGAAATGCTGCCTGACTAACTAACAGCTTTGAAAACACAAAGCTTTTAACACCACTTTTCAAACTGTTGAAACCCAAGAATAGATATTTCATACAATCAGGCTTCATACTCAACTTTTTGGCAGAATTTATGGACTTCTGAGTGAATTCCCTCAAAGTGTTTTGCCTGAAATGTGCTCTGTAAACAGTGCAGTTCCCTATGGGATTGTAGACACGCCAAGCCGATGTCTGTAAATAAGATCTAGGTATTTTTGTCTCAGCAAAGGATTCCTCTGTAAACAGTGGGATGGAGCTGAGCTGGTAAATCCCTTTCTGCAAACTAAAAGTTGCTGTCAGCTTCTGGTTTCTCCACTTCTGGGGCTGCATATTTAAAGTTTTCACAATGTTGGATGAAAATATCAGTTATTTTAGGTTTTAGGATGATGTTTTGGTCATTCTGAAGTGGCGTTCTATCAGTTTTATAGCTACAGTAAGGCCCACACCCACCAGTGACATCAATCAAAGTATCTAGAAACAGGAAGTAGTCCTCTGACCACAGCAATCCTTATGGCTAGTCAGGTCAGCAGAGATGCTGCTACTGATAGGTGACTAATCAGCTCATGTGTTGGTCTTTAAATCAACTAAAAAGCTCCACTGATGCATAGGATGCTACATCATTGTAAACCAAATAGTGATGGATTGTTGTGTTACTGTACATGATGCTGCAGCATAAACACGTTGGTTGATTTATTGATTGATTGATTGATTGATTGATTGATTGATTGATTGATTGATTGATTGATTGATTGATTGATTGATTGATTGATTGATTGATTGATTGAAAGTTCTGCCTCCCGTTCTTCTTTAGAAACACCAGGTGCTCAGGTGGAGACATCTGGAACAAGAGGGTCTCTGATAGAAGGTGGAACCTGGTCTCTGAGAGCTTTAGAAGTCAGAAGCTAAACTTTAAAGTGATAATATGCAACTTTTTCATATTTTTAAATCTTTTCCTTGAGCCAGTCTGTGCTAATATGACCCTTTACAGAGTTAATGAAAAGTCACTTAGCCCCATCTGGTGATTAGATCCAGAATGCCACTATTGCAAGATCTCCGTCGCCGTCACGGTACCTAGGAAGTCACGTGTCTCACGAGGGTTAGGCTAACCCAATGTGGCTAGCTGTTATGCTAACGCTGGAGTGTTTTTAGCTCATGATTCCTGATTTGTTTCAATCTCTCCCTGCTTGAACACAGCTGATTTCTTTGAAGGAGTAAATAACCGCTCCTGTAGAAAGCTATGAAGGCTGAGGAGACGTTTCAACAGTTAGATTAGGCGTTTAGAAGCTGAAACAATATGCTAACTTGTGTAATGCAGTGATTTAAAACGGACACCAGAGGGAGCCCAAAACAAGCAAAACTGCATATTATCACTTTAAACTCAGTTCTGGATCTTCCAGGGATCCAGTGAAGTGATGCTGAAACTGTAGAAATCTGATCTCCTGACTCCCATCAGAACCCTGGCAGCACCATCTGGAGGCTCTAAAAGAACATCTAGAACATTCTGATGATAGAGAACTACAGTAGTCTAGTCTAGTACAGTGGTCCCTCACTCTTTCACGGTTCACCTCTTGAGGCTATCTCAGCAGATTGTGGTGCTGTGGGCTTTATACTGCGACAAAACACATGGTGTCTGAGCTGGATCTTTTAGACGTGATCAATACATCCATTACATTTTTTATTCTGCCGTTCTGGTGTTTAAACAAGAGAGAAAAGTGTGAAAATCTTAATACCTGTCTGAGAAACGCGTAGAGTGTGTAGTGATGGGTTTTACAGCCCTAAAACTATAGCGCTGTCAAATCTTGTGACATTTGTATTATTTGCTGATGATACAAGTATTTTTTGTACTGGTGAGAATCTACAGCAGCTTTTGGAAATTGTCACCTCAGAAATAACAAAATTAAAGCATTGGTTTGACAGGAACAAACTGTCATTAAATTTAAACAAAACGAAGTTTGTTATTTAGTAATCGCAAGATTCCTATACATACAACTGTAAAAATAATAATTGATCATATTAATTTGGAGAGAGTATTTGAAATAAAGTTCCTTTGAGTGATTCTAGACCATAAATCAGCTGGAAACCCCAAATGAATCAAATTACATCAAAACTGGCAAAGACTATTGCACTGTCAGGTAAAACACGCTACATCCTCAATTATAAGGCTCGACTCCAATTATATTTATCCCTAATATTACCATATCTGAGTTATGGTGTGGAGGTCTGGGGAAATTTATAAAAGCAACTTGCAACCATTATATTTACTGCAAAAGAGAGCAATCAGAATAGTACAAAATGTTGGTTTTAGAGAACACACAAACCCTCGCCTCGCCTTGCCTTCTTCCGCTTATCCGGGTCCGGGTCGCGGGGGCAGCATTCCAAGTCGGGCAGCCCAGGCCACCTTCTCCCCGGCCAAGTCTACCAGCTCCTCAGCTGGGACGCCCAGGCGTTCCCAGGCCAAACTGAAGATGTATTTCCTCCAGCTTGTCCTGGGTCGACCTGGGGGCCTCCTGCCGGCAGGACATGCCCAGAACACCTCCCGAGGGAGACGTCCAGGAGGCATCCTTACCAGATGCCCGAACCACCTCCACCACTCTCCTGTCCACCAAAATCAACACCCTCCACACCACGGCTGCGCCTAGAAATCCTGTCCATAAAGGTTATGAACAGGACCGGTGACAAAGGGCAGCCCTGGCGGAGTCCAACCCCAACACACAAACCCACTATTTCTAAAAGCAAATACAATGAAATTATGGGATCTGATTAAATATAAAACAGCTCTCATCATGTACAAAGTAAGAAACTGTTTACTTCCAATAAATATCCAAAAAATGTTCAGTGATAGATTATAGGGGTACAATTTAAGAGGACAACTAAATTTAAAAAAAGAAATTGTTCGTACTACTCAGAGGTGTATGAGCATATCAATTTGTGGAGTGGATTTATGGAATGGTATGAGTGAAGATTTAAAACAGAGTAAAAACATTTGCAATTCCTCAAAGCAATACAAAAAGAAAATACTTGAGAAGTACAGGATGGACGAGGAATTATAACAAGTAATGAAGAAATCTATAAGTTATAAAGTCAAACAGGTGGGAAGGATGCCTGGGAGTTAGTTATGGATTGTATTGGTAGGATTATGTCCAAAAGTCATCAGAAAATTGATTAGGACAAATATGTAATACCAATGTATAAAGTTATTGCTGGAAATAGTTAAAAGGGCGTAGTGGAGACAAGTATTATACTTCTACCTACTCCTTTTCGGGCACTTTCTTTTGTTTCTGTTTTGTATGATTTATACTTGTGTTCGAAATAAATGAAATGAAATGAAAAACATCTGGAATAATTATAAAAATATAAATCTGACTACTTTGTGGACTTCGCCTATTGCGGGCTATTTTTAGAACCTAACTCCTGAGGGACTACTGCATTGAATGATGGTTTTCTCTCATCACTTTGGGTGAGGGCGGCTCAAATTCTAGTAAAATTACAGGTGGAAGAAAGCAGTTGTAGCTATATATGACTAGCCATGAGCACAGCTTTGATTAGAGGACCACTTCCTGTTTCCACCCACGTTGAGTGTGGTGTGGTAAATCACTGATTGTCTCTTCAGACCAAGCCTGCCTGTAATGTGTTTGTAAAACGACGAATAGAAAGACAAGAATCTGATGTTAATCCACGTTTCAGGGTTTGGACTTTAATATCTGAAATGCAAGGACTCATTTAAATAAAAGCATACATGAGAGGTTCATTACCTTTTTCTGAGGAACTGAATAATAACGCTGCCATCATTCATGAGATAATGTTTTCCTGCTCCTTCCTCTGGTGAATCAGACAAAAGGATGAGAAATCTTTGTTCCTGAGTCTCTTTTCATCGCTTGAGCTGCTGAATGTCAGGATGTTTCTCTCAGTAATCTTCTGCTGCTCTTTGATGACAATCATCCTCTAATTAATGTACATTTTGATTCCATCAGCAGCACCGACTCCAGTTAAATGAGAAACACACAACAAGGTGCGTCGCAGCTCTCTCACCACCTCTGGGTGTTTTGTGTCCTTTAATGGACCCTGGTGTCTTTATCTGAAAGGACAGGCAGAAATGAAGCAGACACGGTGCATTAAATGGTGAATCGTGAGTAATGGAGACAGAATTATGAACAGCTTGTTTTACTGCTGCTGTGTAAACCACTGAGCAGACTGATGAGAGTAGAGTCATCGTTACATGTTTGATGTTTTTGCATCAATAATCTCTTCCTGATTTAATTATTAGATGATGATTCTGGAAGAAGGTTAGTTTTTACTGAGCAGAACATAAAGTTAAGTTGAGCCTGTTGTTGTGGTGGAGTATGAAGAGCATACCTCCATCTTGTTTTCTGGTGCTGTAGAGCGGTGGTCCTCACTCCGTTCAGTGAGATTTACCAGTAAAAATCACAACATCCCAGCTGAACAGCTTCAGAGGAGACAGCGTTGGAGTGAAAAACAAACGGAGCTTGAGAGAGAGCATGGTCATAATGGGAAATGTTCACTCTTTTTGTGGCGGTATAGAGGAATTTGGAGTCTCTTGTGAAGATCAACAGGATACAAAAGGCCCTTTCCAGTTTGCATCTTCAGTTAAACAAATCTAAAACTAAAGTCATGTGGTTTGGTAAAAAAGGTCATGCACCATCTAATTCACCAAGTATCTGCACCCTGGATGGAACATCTCTAGAGAAGGTCACTGAGTATAAATACATGGGAATCTGGCTAGACAATACTCTGTCTTTTTCAAAGCACATCAACAATTTGCAGACTAAGATTAAATCTAAAATCAGCTTCCTCTACAGAATGTGTCCCTCTTTCATTTCATCTGCAAGGAAAACATTGGTGCAAATGACCATTCTCCCAATGTTTGATTACGGTGATGTCATTTACAGATCAGCATCCAGATGTTTGCTTCATAAGCTCGATGTTCTTTACCACTCTGCCATCTGGTTTGTTACCAATGCTCCTTTTAAAACTCACCACTGTTCTCTGTGTTCTTCTCTTAACTGGCCATCATTGTTCACCCGTCGTAAAATCCACTGGTTTGTCCTGATTTACAAAACTCTCCTTGGTTTGTCTCCTCCCTACTTGCAACAGCTGTTGCATTTTCCACCCCCTGCATACAACACTCGATCTGCAAACCTGATTTTGTTAACAGTTCCTAAAACTGCTTCTGCATCAGGATTGTTGTCCTTTCAGTCTGCTGCTGCCAGAGACTGGAATGACCTGCAGAAAACCCAAAACTGGACACGTTGATCTCAAAGGCAGATTTTCAAGCTGGGATCATTTTAAAGATACCTGCTGCTGTCACTTAGACTGACACCTCATTTTTTATGGCTGCTCTTCTGAGCTTGTGTTTATAAAATTGCTTTTGTGTGTGTGTGTGTGTTCATGATTTTTGTAAATGTAACTTTTTACTATTTTTTAAATGTTTCTAATTCATATTATTTTAAATTGTTTTTATATTGTAGCCCCTTTCCTTTCTCCCTCAAAAGACATTGTCTTTTGCCAGGCCACAGTTGTAAATAAGACATTTGTTCTTATCTGTTTTTCCTGGGTAAATAAAGGTATTATTATCCAGAGGGTTTGTTGGGAGAGCAGTCTCTGGTGTTTTGTTGTGATCTTATATTTTCTAGTTGGCAGAGCTGTTTTTTCATAGCAGGAGAGGAGGGAGTTGCGCTCATTAGGGAGAGATGCTGGACTGCTTCCAGTGACATGAGCAGGTCACTAAAAGTTGACAGCAGGTGTCTTTTTCAGACCTTGCCTACCTGAGCAGACGTTCCCCCTGAGTGAACTTCTGCTCTTGTCTTCGTAGTTCAGCTTTGAAACCTCGATGACTCTCTTGACTTCTTTGTTCACCTCGTTCATTTCTCTCTGTTGAGGATGGTCTTTCTTCTGTTCTTTGGTGATCTTGACAGTTTAGGAGGAACTGCTGTTCTTCTCACAGACCACATCAACATGTTCATTGATGTCATGATGTTTTACTTTCTTTGGCCTTTGTCCATCCATGGTTTTAGCAGCACATAAAGCTTCCTTTGTTCTCGTTGTCACGGTGACAGTGATTGACATGTGCTGTCCTGTAACACCAGTCAGGCTGGGTCAAACTATCTGGATATGAGGACAAATCTGATTTATTTCATAATAAAATCCCCATCCCCACCTTGTGTAGATCTACAGTTTAGTCCCTGGTGTCCTCAGACAGCTCTTTGGTCTCCATGGGGGAGAGGGAGGAGTCTGATTGGCTGAGCGTGGACAGGTGTCTTTATACAGGGAACCAGTTCAAACAGGTGTAATGAGTGGAGGAGAGGAGGACTTCTAAAGACCAGCTAACAGGTCTGAGAGACAGGATTCTGATGGTTGGTAGGGGGTCACATAATGATTTCATTCAATAAAATACAAATTATTTTAAAATCAGACAATGTGATTTTTGAGATGAAGTGTTCCTATGACAGTCCTCTACACTCATTGGAAATGGGAAAACTTACAAAATCAGCCATTATTAAATTACATCATACAATTAAAAAAAAAAAAATATATATATATATATAGTATATATCAGAATTTGCAAGCCTAAATACTTGGGATGCATCGATATCGATACTGGTATCAGTATCGGTTAAAGTTACCCGATACCAGGAACCGATCCATGATCACCTGCTTTAATATCAGGTCTGGTTTCATTTTCCTGTCCCAGTCAGAGTGACGTCACCCTAACCTGAGTCTGTTCTCAGCGCCCCGGGCGCTGTGGTTCGCCTGCTGGCGGTGTGTCTGCTGCCCTCGCTGACAGAAAGCTGATGTTTTAGTAGGTGAGATGTTTTAATGAGGAAACGTTGCCTCATGAGGGGATCTTAACAGCAGGTTACTCTCAGGTTTTTGTTGGTGAAACATCTCAAACCTGCCACATTAACACAAAATCTAATCAAACGTTTGTGTGTACGCCTCCTCAGTGTGAGTCTGTGTGTGTTTCCAATGTGAACTTCTTCATGTGTGCTTTTTAGGTACAAACATAGGTTTCTTTCTTTTTCAGAAAAACATTAGACGCCAGAGCACATCCTAACTGCCTGCTGTCGTAGGATTTTGCTCATGTTCACTTTTTTTATATATACTTTAAGGATAAAACGGCGCTCTGTAGGATCTGGTCTGTAGGCTAACACACATCCTTCTCTGGAGGAATTAATCAGCCTGTGAGGAGGACAGACGCGGGCCCTGAGTTGTCTGCTGCTCTGCTGTGTGTACGAGGGTTTCCTCTGCCCCATTTACCATCGCAGAAGCCTATTAACCGCCTGGAAAGAGAATATATTTATCAGAGCCGCCTCTATTATTAATAAGCACAGAGTTAAAAGTGAATATGTATCAGAGGAGCTGAATAATGTTGAAGCAGGGTTTGATTCCGATGGTCTCACAGGGAGTATCAACAGTGCAACGTATTTTCAGCCCAAATCTAAGTAGAAGGAAGTGCGACTTTCATCTCCTGGCTCTGCAGTTTTTGTGGTTACAAGGCCTGTAATTATACATAGATTTAATGTCCGGGGGGGGGGGGGGGGGGGGGGGG
>SSNR01000136.1:198200-225154 GCA_006937965.1 Callopanchax toddi
ACCCCCCCCCCCCCCCACCACCACCACCACCTCAAACCAAATTAGAATTTATCAGAATCAACACAATACTCACTAGAGTAGCTCATTGAAAAATATAATGTGCACACCTGATTATAAAATTCCAATTAGTCAACTTGTCCCATTATAAAGGAAGCAGCAGTCTGGACTGGATCAGTAGAGAGGGAAACCTCCAGCAGGACCAGAACCGGGTTATGAACTGGACTTGTTGATCTTCTTTCAGATGTCTTTTGTGGTGAACTAGTGCTTCTTAAATAAACAGATTTAAAAACTGAACCCTGTTTTGTTTTTCCAGGCCCCCCATCTGCTCCTGTAAATGTCATCTCATCAGTCAATGGGACCTCGGTGGTTTTAGAGTGGGACCGCCCTCAGGACACAGGCGGGCGCAGCGACCTGCAGTACAGCGTGTTGTGTCAGAAATGCTCTGGAGAAGGGCCCTGTGAGGACTGCACTGCTTCCCCTGGAGGCAGCGGAGCGAAGGCTGGTGGAGGGGCGAGCATCGGGTTGAGCGGTGGAGGGATGGTGGAGCGTTTGGGCAGTGCCGTTGTCAGATTCATCCCTCGACAGACCAGTCTGACTGACCCTCGCGTTACAGTGCTCAACCTGGTGGCTCACACCAACTATTCTTTCCGTATCTTGGCCACAAACGCAGTGACTCACCTGAGCAATGAGCAGTCACCTTATGCCATGGCCAACATCACAACAAACCAGGCAGGTAGGGTTCATACAAACAACATCCTGTTAGTCACTGTAAATACTGTGGTGGGGTAATCATAAGTCTCATTCTCAATAAATGCTTGATTTCTATTTAAATAACCAATAGTTCATCATGAACTAATCATTAATAGTCAATCATCAAACCATCTGTTCATCAATAACTAACATATGTTCACTGTTAACTATCATTAGTTCAACATGAACTAACTATTCACTCATTAACTGTTAGTTTATTTACAAGCTCCTCAGTAACTAATATTAGTTCATTTATAACTCATTAATTCACTGTTAATCTTTAACTCAACATTTGTTTACCATAAACGTTTATTTAACTAACAATAATCCATTATTAACTAACACTAGTTTATCCTTACCTAACCATTAAATCATCATTACCCAACCATTAGTTAACCATTAACTGATGTTAGTTCCTGATTAAGTATTCATTTGATTATCATTAATTAGCATTTGTTAATTTTTAAATAACCATTAGTTCACTATTAAAGCTGCCGTCTGGAGTATTTTAGAAAGAGACATTTTTAATCCAAAGTACCAAGGCCCCTCCCGTTGCATCGAACTCCACCTCTACTATTGTGCACGATCATCATTCTGGTCTCTGATGAGTTTTCCAGACTTTTCTTTGTTTTTCTTCTGACATTAATGTAGCCCTTGGTAGCTGTGAAATGGCTAACTTTTTAGCAGAAGTTTGCTCTGACTTCTCTATGACCGGCCGGGCTCTTCCAGTGTTTATGTTTATTCATTTATTAGACTCTTTTATCCAGAGCGACGTACACAATTAACAATCGGTCTTTGTCAGATGACGTATGGCGCGTTGCATCATGGGATGGATAAGTGTAAACAACCGAAGACACAACGGCCACTGTGTGTGTTGTGAGCTTATTAACCTGCAGAAAATGGTACATTCGTGAAAATGGCACACTTGTGTTGTGTTTAGGGCTACCCTGCCAGATCACAAGAAGCAAAAACTTGATAACAATGCGACTCATACACTCAAAATGGCACCGGGGTGTGTGTGTTATAAACAGGTAAGTCACGTGTCTGACAAAGACCAATTACCCTATCAAACATGTGATCTGTGGGGGAAACTGGAGTACCCGGAGGAAACTCATGCATGCATGGAGAGAATATGCTAACTCTGCATAGAAAGGCCATAGCTGGGATTCGAACCTACAACCTTCTTGCAGCAAGGTAACAGTGCTAACAACTACCATGCAGCCCAGTGTGGTGACTTTAAACAGCACACTGAGTTTCCTGTGAACGGCCACACCTTCATAGGTTTACACTTTGACTGACAGCAGAAACTCAAATTCTATTGGCTGAAAAAGTTCACCGGTCAGAGAGAATTCAAAGGGGTCTATGGGAGGAAGGAGGGTCTTCAGAAGAATAACATGTTGTGGAACTCTACCCATAGATCATAGTTTAGACCTGAAATATCATTTAAAACATTTAGAAAACTTTGATACAGAGAAAAATGCTCCTGACTGCAGCTTTAACTAATGGTAGTTCATTAATAACTAAAAATGTGTTTCTCTTATAGTGAAATCACCAATATCAAATAGCCAATTCGTCAATAACTGGTTATTAGTTCATTATAACTAACCATGCAGTATCATTAGTTAAAGATAAACTAATGGCCCAGTAGTGGGCCACTAATTGTTTAACTCATGGTTATTTAATGAGAAACAGCTGGTTTCTGTCATCCTGATCTGAGACTGATCAGTAGAGGACCCTGACCTGAACCCTGGTCTGATACGTGGGGTCGGATCGGGACCTTGACTTATTTGTGTAGCTCTTTGTGTCTGAACAGGAAAACTAGCTTGTACTTTACTTAGCCGTTTAGCTTTAAACAACAGGAAACACACAATGTCCTGATCTGTGCCCTTGGTGTTCTGTTATTTTAGGTTTGGACTTCATTTACCTCCCTGTGTCTCCTCAGCCCTCCTCTGTTCCTCCTCCTGTCTCTCTACACACCTGGTCCTCATTGGGTCCAATTACCCAGCTGCTCTTCATCCCACCAATCACCTGTCCCTTCATCTACACTCCTCCAGTTCCTTCACTCAGTCAGACTTTTCTATGACCGACTGATCATTTTTCATCCATCCTGTTCTCTCGTCTGCCTGTGAGTCCTGGGTCTCTCCTCCAGCTCCCTTTGGTTTTCTTTGCTAGTTTTTGTAGTTTAGCGGTGTCATCAGCCTCTACTGTCTTGATTAAACATTGTTGAGGTCAGTCCTTGTCTCCTTCCCTGCCTCCTTTCTGATACATTTGGATCCTCAAACCTGACTAATGAATAGGGCTGGGCGATATGGCCTAAAAATAAAATCTCCAAGTTTTTTCTTTTTAATTCGAATTACGAATTTTTTTCCGATTTCCCCCCTACACATACAAACGGCAGATGCAGAAAAAACGGAGAGGCAATTCCCAAACAAAATGGAATTCAGTATAAAACGTGGAATCTCATGGAATTCTCTTAAATCTGCAAATTAGTAAAGAAAATAATATTTTTCGAAGTGTTTTGGCCACTGCCGCCACCGTACCTGCGCACGCAGAGCGCAGCTCTCGTCTCCACACAAAGGAAATAAAGACGGTTCGCTTCGACAAAGTCTCACTGAAACACCTCCAGAAAATTCAACACCGCGAAGTTTAGTGCAAAGCTCAGGGCACAACAATATCCAAATTACCTTTATGAATCTGAAGAATGACTTCTCTTTAAGTTTAGTCGACAGACAATGGACTGGCAGCGTAATGTGATGAGCTCCGAGTCAGAGTCACGTCTGAAAACAGGCAGCAGCGTGGAGCCGGTCGAACCGTATACGGAACATTCAGCTAAATTAATAGAAAGGAGCCGTGAGGTTATTGGAATTTGGGAAAAGATAAAACGGATATTATAGGGTCCTATATGTGCAAAGCGACTGCTTCGGTGATTGTTTTTGCTGTTGTTGTTGTCGCTAGCCATAATGCTATGTGGAACTAGCTCTACGGAAGCTCCGAGGAGCCAAAAATATGCCATTACACAAAAACTCGATTTACTTGTTTTTTAAATCGCCTGCAACCAAAAATTCGAATTAATTCATTCAATCGATTTATCGCCCAGGCCTACAAATGAATTGATTATGCTTGAATCAGTTTTTTGTCCCTAAAGAAATCCCAGCTAAACCATAACCTCTGGCTTTGAAAACATTCTGATAATGCTGTCACTGTGGCCTGATCTTTTTCTCAGGATCAGGTCTGGACTGTGTTTGTTTAGTTCTGAGAGCTTGTTGGCCCAGGAATCCCATTCAGTCAGAGGTTATCACATCATCACAGAAAGACACAATAAAGTGTTTGCTTTGTGTTTCATGAACAGCCCTTTGTGTGTACACCAGACTGTATTGTATTTTTGTGAACCTGATTGTTCCTGTTTGTTGTGCAGCGCCCTCTGAAGTGTTAGCCATCCGTCAGGAGAACACCAGTCAGAACAGCGTGACTCTGCTGTGGCACGAACCCGACCAGCCCAACGGAGTCATCCTGGAGTACGACATCAAATACTACGAGAAGGTATCAGCTGACGGGCCAAGCAGAGGGGTTCTGTAGGCTCGTGATCTTTACTCAGTGCGTTTGTTGTTTAGTTGATGTTGTTGATGCTGCTGCTGCTGCAGTGATTCAGACGCTGTTCGGTTGAAACAAACCAAACAAACGGTCTCATACTGAATTTATAACAGGTCATATAAATACTGTAGTGCTGTCATGGGATTTAAATGTGTGATTATTAATGATGGTCTGACATTAATTAATCTAATTAATCTCATTTTTAATCTCATCTATTAAATTAGTCTTGAGGTATTTTTATTTAAATTCATTAAATGACTGTCAGACCAACAAAACGTGTCTTTATGAAGTCGATTATTCAGTCTGTCTCTCCTGCTCTGACTAGCCATGAGTATCACTCCTGTCAGAGGACCACTTCCTGCTTCTAGATACCCCACCCACTCTGAGTGATGTCGCCAGTGGGTGTGGTCCTGACTGTAGATAAATACCTGATAGGAGCCACTCAGAACGACCCAAACATCCCGTTAATCTGAGAGGAAGATCCTGTGGCAGCTCTGCTAATTGAGAGGAAATGGGGAGAGGGACGACGTGAACCCCAACTCAGTGAAAGTGACAGCAAGCGCATAGCCTCACAGCAAACTGATTGCCACAAGTGTGTGTGTGTGTGTGTGTGATTGAGGGAGTAGATGTGTGTGTTGATAGAAACACTCTAATTGCAGACGAGCAGCTGAGGAGGCTGCAGTCTCATAGCCAAACAAGCAGGATGCTGAGGGATTAGCTCATCCCGTGCTCTGCTGTCTTAATCTGCCCTCACTCCGATGGGGGTGGGGGTGCAGAAGCCTGTGGGGGATCTCAAGTGGACAGGTCAGCAATGTGTTTCCTGTAGAGAACAGTCACAGGGAGGGCGGCTGCAGCACCTCATTAGCTCAGGATGATGGAGGTGGAATCCTCCAGAAGGATCCAGTCAGGAGAACTCTTCTGGTTTCTCCCTCAACAGACTGATAGTAGAATTACAGGCATGGGCGTGGGGGAGGTGGGGGAGTTGACCCTCCCTAATCAAACATACCGACACTGAACTAAACAGGTCTTGTTGCTGTTAGGCAAAAACCTCGAGTCTCCAAAAACACAACTTTTCAGGAAATGAGAAAATACTCACTCCAACTACAAATTCTGGATCTCACACTTCATTTAAAAACATCCATAAACCACTGATAGACAGAAAGATAACCAGGTGTTCGTAAAAGTGATGAAAAATAGAGATACGAGGTTTTAGCCTGACAGTGACGATAGACTGTATTCTGTTACCTTAAATCATGCTTTCATCACCAACTACAACATGCCCGTCCTTCAGCCTCCCATCCCTCTTTGTGGAGACCCTAGAGGATGATGTCATCACAGATAGTATGAACAGGCATGTTTCCTCCCTCAGTCTGAGCTGTTGGTAGATCACTGCAGTTTTTATTTCTGTCTTTTAAATGAGGAGAAGAAGAAAATCAGATTAAATTCAGGAGGAAGTTACTTAACTAAACCTGAGCTCCTGGAGTCCTGCCGTACCGTTATCATCCACTTCCTGTTATAAATGTGTCTGCTGCCTCTGTCAGGTGGAGGTCTGGACCTGTAGCTCTGCTCTGGTTGTTGACTGAATATGACTTTTGAACATAAAGATCATGTTTTCCTCCATGCTGGTGGGCTGAATGTGTGACATCATTTCTTCTATAAAAGGCAGTAATGACATTAAAACAAACCCAGTCCCCTGAAGCCTGGCTCTGTTTCTACAGGACGCTGACTGTCACAGGACCAGTTCCACTCCACAGAGCCGTGAGAGGAAGGAGAAACCTGATTGTTAATTGAGATTTTAAAAAGTCTTTGATGAAACAACAAACACAAAACCTGAAACTTCCCATCACACAGACATAATGAGCCTGACATTTTGATTTTAAACATATTATGAATCACAAATGAAGCCGCTAACAGGAAGAGGATTCAAAAATGTACTTATTATTCTGGCTGACAGAGCAGATCAAACAACATCTATAGTAATAAGCTGTCAATTACAGCTGAGTGGCAGACCAGGTAAATCTGATGAATAATTATGAGTTCTGTGAAAGGATGTAACCAGTAGCTTTAGTTTCTTTAAACGTCCTTTAGAACGCCGACCTCCAGACTGTTACACGCTTCACCAGCATTCCTGCTAAATTATGGAAATCATCCGTTTTTAAATCAAAAACATTTTTAAATGTATTATCTGAAAAGGCCCTATAGTTTCTTAAAAAACGCTTTAACACTATAAAGTTTAATGAGTGGATCCGTACGGTTTACTGGAACTACGTTTGGTTTGAAGATCATCACGGGATCTTTGAGATTAAAGCAGAGGACTCTGAATAGTTTGACTTTGGACCTTTTATGAGTGAAACTCAGATTTCATGTGTTTGTTTGTCCAACAGGATAATGAAGAGCAGAGCTACTCCACTCTGAAGTCTAAAAACACCAGCGCCAGGGTGACGGGGTTGAAGCCAGGCACCAAGTACATCTTCCAGGTCCGAGCCAGAACATCAGCAGGCTGCGGACGCTTCAGCCAGAACATAGAGATCCAGACTGGGAAAGCAGGTTTGTCCTGTTAATCTGTTGTCTGGATTATTTTTCTCTGTATCAAAGTTTTCTAAATGTTTTAAATGATATTTCAGGTCTAAACTATGATCTATGGGTTGAGTTCCACAACATCTGTCATTCTGATGAAGACCCTCCTTCCTCCTAGAGACCCCTTTCCATTATTTCTTGCCGCCGACATTTTTCAGCCAATGAAATTCAAATTTCTGCATTCTCTCAACATGCACGCGCATCGACCAAACCTGTACCAGTAGGGGGCGCTGTCGTACAGGACGCTCCGTGTGTTTCTCTGTTTGCATATCAGACTCACGGCTCATTTCTACTAAAACCTACCCATTTCCCAGCAAAAGATGGATTTATTTTTATTTTTAAACCTTTCACCTCACAGAATGGCAAGGCTTGACAGGGTTATGCGTTTATTTTGGTCAGAAAGTTCATCCAGGGCCGAGTCAAGTTCAGCTTCAGAGTCCAGCAGCAGCTCTCTGCTAACAGAGCTAATATCAGAAGCAGCAGGGACAGAGAGGGCTCATCAGACCCTCATAGTGTTGTTGGAATAAGATTATGAACTGTGAGTGATTAAACCCTACACACTGAGCTGTACAGTTCATGCCCGCAACGTATATGGGCCGTGTGCACGCGCGCACGCACGCGACCGGACGCGCGTGTCGAGATGTTTTGAGGAGGAGCCTTTGGACGCTAGATTCAAAAACTGCTCTCTTGCTGAAATCCTCCAGAGTGCTGCTTTAAAGAGCAAATTCAAAGTTCTTTTTTTTTTTTAGTCTGATAAAATTCTGTCCAAAAATACTATTTGAAATGTTTATTGAAGGTATTTTCTTTTACAATACATTTTTTTAACCATTTTTCTAATCAAAAGTGCCCCTTTTTGCAAAGCTTCTAAAAACGCTTTTTTTTCATATGTGGACCTGTGACGTCAGCTAAGGGAGCTCCTAGCTAAGTGGCGCTGCTTACATTGTTGTCAGATGTAGATAAATAAAGTATTTGTAGGATAATTTAACACTCTGTACGATCAATAATCCCATAAATACACTGTGTGCAGAATTATTAGGCAAATGAGTATTTTGACCACATCATCCTCTTTATGCATGTTGTCTTACTCCAAGCTGTATAGGCTCAAAAGCCTACTACCAATTAAGCATATCAGGTGATGTGCATCTCTGTAATGAGAAGGGGTGTGGTCTAATGACATCAACACCCTATATCAGGTGTGCATAATTATTAGGCAACTTCCTTTCCTTTGGCAAAATGGGTCAAAAGAAGGACTTGACAGGCTCAGAAAAGTCAAAAATAGTGAGATATCTTGCAGAGGGATGCAGTACGCTTAAAATTGCAAAGCTTCTGAAGCGTGATCATGGAACAATCAAGCGTTTCATTCAAAATAGTCAACAGGGTCGCAAGAAGTGTGTGGAAAAACCAAGGCGCAAAATAACTGCCCATGAACTGAGAAGAGTCAAGCGTGCAGCTGCCAAGATGCCACTTGCCACCAGTTTGGCCATATTTCAGAGCTGCAACATCACTGGAGTGCCCAAAAGCACAAGGTGTGCAATACTCAGAGACATGGCCAAGGTAAGAAAGGCTGAAAGACGACCACCACTGAACAAGACACACAAGCTGAAACGTCAGGACTGGGCCAAGAAATATCTCAAGACTGAGTTTTCTAAGGTTTTATGGACTGATGAAATGAGAGTGAGTCTTGATGGGCCAGATGGATGGGCCCGTGGCTGGATTGGTAAAGGGCAGAGAGCTCCAGTCCGACTCAGACGCCAGCAAGGTGGAGGTGGAGTACTCGTTTGGGCTGGTATCATCAAAGATGAGCTTGTGGGGCCTTTTCGGGTTGAGGATGGAGTCAAGCTCAACTCCCAGTCCTACTGCCAGTTTCTGGAAGACACCTTCTTCAAGCAGTGGTACAGGAAGAAGTCTGCATCCTTCAAGAAAAACATGATCTTCATGCAGGACAATGCTCCATCACACGCGTCCAAGAACTCCACAGCGTGGCTGGAGAGAAAGGGTATAAAAGAAGGAAAACTAATGACATGGCCTCCTTGTTCACCTGATCTGAACCCCATTGAGAACCTGTGGTCCATCATCAAATGTGAGATTTACAAAGAGGGAAACCAGTACACCTCTCTGAACAGTGTCTGGGAGGCTGGGGTTGCTGCTGCACGCAATGTTGATGGTGAACAGATCAAAACACTGACAGAATCCATGGATGGCAGACTTTGGAGTGTCCTTGCAAAGAAAGGTGGCTATATTGGTCACTGATTTGTTTTTGTTTTGTTTTTGAACGTCAGAAATGTATATTTCTGAATGTGGAGATGTTACATTGGTTTCACTGGTAAAAATAAATCATTGAAATGGGTATATATTTGTTTTTGTTAAGTTGCCTAATAATTATGCACACCTGATATAGGATGTTGATGTCATTAGACCACACCCCTTCTCATTACAGAGATGCACATCACCTGATATGCTTAATTGGTAGTAGGCTTTGAGCCTATACAGCTTGGAGTAAGACAACATGCATAAAGAGGATGATCTGGTCAAAATACTCATTTACCTAATAATTCTGCACTCCCTGTATGATCATTTGAGCCCTTTGTCGTGTGGAGTTTGTGTAACAGATGCTTGTTTTAATCATTGTGTTAGAGTTTTTAAAGCTAAACATCTCAGACTGGCACCGCTCTAGTCTGCCAGCTGCCTGCTCGCTGTCGGCGATGAGTTGTTAGTTTTAGGTTAGAGCGCTCTTTAATCAAGTCGGTGTGAATTCATTTTAATAAAAAATGCTAAATTATTATGTTTGTGAATGCCAATCGCCAGTCTGTCAGGACACTGAGTCAACAACAAGACGGCTTCCTTACCGGTACGGTGACTTCTGTTTGGAGACGAAAAACCCCGGTGGTCCTGGTCTAGTCCAGGACTGGATGTGATGGAGTCCCACATACCGGCGAAAAACATTCAGTGTGACTCTAAACAGGCGCCGTTACTTCGATCCATTCACCGGAACCGCTGTTAGCACGCAGCAGCTAACAGGAGCTAACGGGGAGACTTGAGTCTCGTTTCCATGCCAGGTTTGGTACGGTTCGTGGTGGGTCGTAGTCCGGTACCGATCAGCGATTTCATGAGAGCATTTCCTTCAGGTGTCTGACCCTCACCTGGCTGGCGGGGTACAGTAAATCCATGCCGCGATGCTCTCCAGAGGGGCTTCCCGTTCCCAGCGGCTCCCAATTCCCGGCGGGGTTTCCAGCCTGACCCGACACTGTTTCGGTCAGCCTCGAACCGTTTAGCTGCATCCTGTGAAACTTTTTATAAACTCTTTCATTTCTTAACAATCCACCTGAACGCAGCTCAATGTTTGGAGCTCTGATGATCAAACCTGGTGCTAAACGCTGGTATTTTATCCAGACCCGAGTGAGGAGGTGGGTCACGGTCTACAGCTGGACCGACAGGGTACAGCCTTACAGGACTGATTGTTTTTATCTTTTTTTTTTAATCTTAATAAAATAACTGCTCACTATAGTAATAAAGTAATAAAATAACGGCACTCTAGGGGTTTGTTTTGCTCGTCACAAGTAGTGATAAGTGGATCAGTTTTCTATATAGAGAACCAACGGTCTCCCGGCACTGTCGTCACTTCCGGTTTGGTGAAAAAATAGACAATTCTCACAGAAACGAATACAAGAGCCTAAATAAGCTGAATTTGTGTAAATTTTTATTCAGAAAAAGTTTCTATTATATTTCTCTAAACATTTGTTTAAGGGAGTGTCTAACTTAAAATATGCTCTTTAAGAAACAGCATTTTTATGGAGAGTATCAGTGAATTTTTGGCCTCCTGCCTGACAGGAACAATGGGAACCCGTCATCACGCTGTTTGATTTGGTGGAAAATAACAGCAGTTTGTTCTGTTGAAAGTCTGAAGGATTCCCAGAGCCAGGCCACACAGCACAGTGTGGTCCAAGTCTAAAGAGGTTCTGGGGTCCGTTAGGACGATGAGCACCACAGTCTATCCTGTATGTTTGTCACTCCTGTCAGCAAAACCACAGTCTCTCAACCTTTCAGCCCCGTGTACTGCGCTGTGAGGGAGCGAGGGATGGGGATGGGGGGGTGAATCACTCCACAACATTACTAAAAGAGATTTTACTAGAATATTCCTTCTTCTATTATAGGATTTGTCAGAATATGAGCAGAGCAGACTGTAGGTGTGTAAAACTCCACCTCCTGCCTGGTGGGAGTCCCAGGGCTGTTCCAATGACGGATAGTCCCCCATGTTTCAGCTGCTCGCTGGACCCCAGATCTCCTCCAGCACATACTGACTCATTTTCAAACCCTAGAAATGAGAGGATTCCAAACATCCCATGAGGCAACACGCTGAGCAACCAATAAGCCCTACAGTTTATGAATCATAGGCCAAATGGTCTTATTCCTGGAGTCTCATTTTACCTGCATACATTCAGCTGAATCGTCCAAGTGTTCGTGAAAACCTGCTCTACAGTCATGGCTAAAAGTTTAAACACCCCCAGGTGTTGGTTTATACCAAATTTTCTGTTGGTCCAAAGAGTCAACATCTACAGTGTTGGTGT
Organism: Callopanchax toddi; assembly: GCA_006937965.1. Classification (NCBI taxonomy): domain Eukaryota; kingdom Metazoa; phylum Chordata; class Actinopteri; order Cyprinodontiformes; family Nothobranchiidae; genus Callopanchax; species Callopanchax toddi. Next base: position 209,684 of record SSNR01000136.1, read on the forward strand.
TTCTTCTGCTAGATGGCTATAATTCACCCTGACATGCTGTCAATCAGCTCCTGGTCCAGATCCTGACTGATGGCAGCTCGTTCTTCATCGTCACACCTCGGAGTTTGTCAGAATTTGTGGGTTTTGTTTGTCCACCTGCCTTATGAGGATTGACCAGAAGTTCTCTATGGGATTAAATGGCTTCTGAATGGGGTGTCAAAGTGATAATATGCAACTTTTTCATATTTTTATATCTTTTCCTTGAGCCAGTCTGTGCTAATATGACCCTTTACAGAGTTAATGAAAAGTCACTTAGCCCCATCTGGTGATTAGATCCAGAATGCCACTATTGCAAGATCTCCGTCACCGTCACGGTACCCAGGAAGTCACGTGTCTCACGAGGGTTAGGCTAACCCAAAGTGGCTAGCTGTTATGCTAACGCTGGAGTGTTTTTAGCTCATGATTCCTGATTTTTTTCAATCTCTCCCTGCTTGAACAGGGAGAGACAGACTCAGAAGTTGAAAACGTGGTATTCTGTATCCAAGCAGCAGATGGGCTAAGTGACTTTTCATTAACCTGTAAAGGGTCAGATTAGCACAGACTGGCTCCAGAAAAGATTTAAGATATGAAAAAGTGACATAGCGTGCCTTTAAATCAGTTATCTACTCTAAGGACCACATCCACCAATGACTTTACTCAAAGTGGGTGGAGCCTCTAGAAACAGTCCTGTCTGGAGCAACACTCATGGCTAGCACAGTTAACAAGTCCTCTACTTGGAGCATGTTTTTCTTCATAGGTGTTGAGTTATTGTTTATAAAGTCTCCAGCAGTCAACTGGTGAAAGGGACACACAAATGAGACACACAGCCATTCACACTCACTCACACCTATGAACAAGTTAGAGTCACCAGTTATTTTGGCATTCATGTTTTTGGTTGGTGGGAGGAAACCAGAGTACCCAGAGGAATCAGTGAACTCCAACATGTTGGATTGTCCTGACCTGACATCACAGTAAGGTTTTTATGAGGTCAGCTGATTGTGTTAGAATGATTTTGCTAAATAATGTATCCATATGAATGAAGTGATCCTTATAGGTGGGCAGGTTGCTTCTTATGGCCTTATGTTTTTAACCCTGTTGCTTGTTTCTCTTGCAAGATCTGGTAACACTCAATAGTTAGATTGAGAGAGACGTTGCTGCAGACTGGTGTCAAATAGTGGCTAATTTGATGTATTTTTTATACTAAAGCAACTCTTGTTCAAAAAGGTTTCTAGATGCATTAGAGCCCTAGATTACCTGTTAGTAAACCGCCTCTGATCTACTGGTCCTGCTGGACTTCACTGGGACCCTGAAACCTTTGTTACAACGTGGACTGTTTGAGATTCAGTTCAGATTTATATCAAATACGTTGTGATTACTGTAATTCTCGCATTTCAACTGACCTCATTAAATCTGAAGCATCAAACTTTGTGATGTCATTCCCACATGTTTTTTTGACCACAGCTGTTGGTGGAATCAGGTGAGGCAGCTTTTGATTCTTTATGAGTTTTTACTCATCCTGCAATCAAACGTCTTGAAGGATGAAATCAGTTTGATTCAGAGTTGTTCTGATTTATTTTGTTGTTTCTGTGCATCTCTTCATCCAGATTGTATGTTTTAAGCTGAGACATTAAATAAATCAGGAGCTTATTAGAGGATAAACATATAACAACTGGAATAAAAAAACTATTGATTCAACATCTCCAGGGAGACGCTTTTCTTTACTTTTCTTTTTTCCTCGAGGCATTACACCAAAGGTATTTCCCTAAATGCCAGTTTCTTTAATCTTATTAGCCAATTAGCTGTTAATGATTTTTCCATTCAGTGTATTCAGGTTGTCTTCCACACCCACTCATGCAGTTCACCCTCTGTTCTTATTGATCAACAAAGTTTTGGTCTGCTTTTTGTTCTGTAAGTCTGTCATTTTAATTAACTACTAACGCTCTTATTTACTTTATTATAACATTAAGAAGCAGCAGGGCACACTTACTGTAACATCTGTGAGTAAATCAAGAAGAAATGTTTTCTCGAGGTCTCTGGTTTCTGTGAGTCAGACCAAACAGCTGCATCTGTTTTGTTAGGGCTGTTTTTTTAAATAACCCATCACATCTTGATGTTAATTAGTCCAAAGCTCTGATTGCCTTTGTTTTTCCAGCTGAAAGAACAAGTCCAGCGACCTGAACACAGTCTAGAACATAATGAATCTGATTCCGATTAGTTGTAAAATGCAGGGAGTTTTTCTACCTGTGGTAACAGGAAGCTGGTGAAGATTCTCACTCCACCGGGGTTCATTTACTCCTTTAAAACTATAATGAGGAATAAAATGCATCACATGTTAAAGCTTGGTACATTGCATTTTTCAAAAAGCTAAACCATGCCAAATAATTCAGTGATGGACAGCTTCCATCGAAACGTTTGAAAAAGTCTCTGGAACTTCTCTTTGTTTTGCTTCTTGTATCAGATCAAGTTTAACTAATAACTCTTTTTCTAAAAGAACATAACAGTAGTTAATACTAGAAAGTTCCTAAAGACACTTTGAGAGGGCCGGCAACTTGGGGCATACGTACAGGCTTACCTAGGATTTACAGTATGTGGTAAAATATATCAAAATGGTTCCCCAATATGTTAGTCCAATGTGTCCTGATGCATTTAAACTCTGAATGAGGTTTCTAGATGTGTCTTCAAGCAGGAAGCTCTTAAACATCAGGAAACGAGGCAGCTTCAATCACTTAAATGTTTTATTGGATGGTTTCTTGGGAGTTGTGTTGTAATTTCAAAAAATGGTGAAAGATATTAAAATGGTTCCTCAATAGTGTAAAATCCTGTGACTTGTTTAAACTTTGAATGAGGTTTCCAGATAAAAGTGTCTCTAATCTCTTAAACATCAGAATGCGGAGGCAGCTTCATTAATTTCAAAGTGTTTTTTTTTTTTTGGGGGGGGGGGCATGGTCTCTCATGAATCACGTTGGTTCCCAAAAAGAAAAACACCTTTTCAGCTAGCAGAAAACTAAAAACGTTTGGACGTAGAAAGAGGGAAAACCTGAGTTAACATTAGCGTTTCAACGGCTGGTGTTTTGCTCTCTCATGTTATACTGTGGCAATGCACTGTCCCTTGTCCGGGGGAGGTGCTACCTAGAGATAATAGCTGACAAGAGGGGTGAGAGCTCTGGGACAGTGTTTGTGTAAGGTAGCTAGCTATACCTAGCTTGTTAGCTAGCTAGCTTGTTCCCTATTGAACCTTTAAGGGTAGTAGCATAGGGCTAAAAAAACAGATTCGAAAAGTCACAGTTTATCATAAATTTCTCAAAATTATTTCAGATGTTCATGTCAAAATGTGCAATTATACACTTTTATTTCCATGTCATAAATAAAACCTTTTCTTTTATTAAATAATTTCACTGCTGACCCCAGTCAGATGTCCTGACCACATCACAAACCTCAGAAGTAGCTCCTCAGACGGCCTGCTAGACTTGACCAATGTTTTCTTTACCCACTTGAGACCCCCAACCCCACAAAGCTCACACACACCTTGACCACTCAACACCCCTCCCCCCACCATTCATCTCAGCAGCCCAGGTAAACAAAGCCCCCAGGAGACCCAGCCCCCACAATGCTGCAGGACAACCACCTCGGCCAAAACATTATCAGATCTTCATGTGAACATGTGGAATTAAGTACTTTTATATTAATTTCACCTGATGAAACATTTTTATCTATAACTTTTGTAAACTGCAATTGTGTATCATATTGAGACACAAGAATAAAATCATATAACACGTTATATCCTTTTACTTCCATGTCCCTAGCTGTCAATAAGAAGATGTTATCTGTCGTTTTAAACAACAAAAAAATCATCTAGGATCCATATTTCATGAAGGAATTACCTAAGTATTTTTGGATGGACCACTTGATGACACAAATATCCATCTACATTCTGGACCTGGACCCAACATGTTGATGTTTTCTTCATTGAGCCACCTAGTTCTGACTTTAGCCCCCTGACCTCTCTCTGGAATCCTATTGTTCACCACCAAACTGTTGTTGGATGGTAAAAACCATTTGAACTTCACCTGTGGAAATCACGTATGAGAACATGTGAAATTACCATGTGAAATACATGAAAAAGCATCTTTTCTACATGTTTCCTGTGTGAACTTGGCACAAAAATGGGAATTTAAACATTTCTCCTCACAGAATGGCAAGGCTTGCTAAGGATACACGTTTATTTTGGTCAGGAATTCCATTCTGGACCGAGTGTCTCATCATTTCCAGGTTCTGCTACTTGCAGCTTCCTGTTGTGTGAGGAGCGTGTTGAGTGACGTGTTTCATCAGCACAGTGAGACAGTCATGTCTCTGAGCTTCTACAGAGTGAGAACATGATTTGTGATCTGTAAATGATTGAACCTAGGAGCAGAAAGCCAGGAGTGACGCGCCATGTGCATGCACGTGTAGAGGTGGGGCTATAGAACGCGGGAGGCGGCAAGAATGGATGGTTTGGGAGGGGCTGTGGAACACTGGAATAAAAAAAATCTCTCTTGCTAAAAAACTCCATATTGCTGCTTTAAGATTTTGTTCGAACAGTCACAATATTATTGTTTTTTTCTGTTTAATCTTCAAATTGTCGAAATAAAAGACGTAAAAATAACAGTTCAGCTTCAGTTCTGGTCTTCAGCAGTTGTCTGCACCTAAATGGAACTTTTTCTAGTTGTAGTTTGTGTTTCCAGTTGTTTATAAAGCTATTTATAGATGTAGATAGTGGCCCATCTCACAGAACAGACTGCATTAGCTGAACGTCTCATAACTATGAGGGTCTGGACAAACAGAAAGTAATTAGAAAGTAACGAGGCTCTGCATTCCAGCCTGTGTGTGTTTGTGTTTGTGTAAACACAAGCTGACACTGTGTGTCTTTGTGTCTGCAGCTCCTCTGCGCTACAACACCATGACCATCATCTGGATCTGCATGGCCCTGGTGTCTGGCCTGGTCACCTTTCTGGCCATCATCATCTGCAGGAAACGGCAAGGCTACACATTACCACACTACCCCTCGCTGCTGTGTGTGGAACACTTTCTTACACTACTTTACCGTGCCTCTCTTTGTGTGACATTGTGTGTGATCAAACCCCAGTGTGTTTCCCACTGTTTACACTGCAGGTAGCAATGGCTGCAGCTATAATGAGTTGTATTGTAATCTGAGGCAGAAATGCTTTTAGATGTTGAAGCGTTTGTTAAAACACGAGCAGAAACGAGGTGTGGAGTCCTGTTGATGTTACAGATGATGTCTGCAGGTTTGAAAACTAACACACCTCCTCGTCTCTCCACTCTCTTATTTAGCTCACTCATAATTTTCACCTCTGAGTGAATTTAATTGTGTTGATTCATGTCCAGTAGCTTGCAAACCAAATGTTTCCACTTATCCCATTAGCCTCTCCTGATACTACTCCCTGCTTCTCCTTTGATGTTTACTGCTTACTTATTTTAGTATGGCAGCAAATAATAAATCATACTTCTATGATTTAAGCTTAATGTGGTCCATTAAAAGGGATGTTTGGGTCAATCTGAGTTGGAATTCTATCAATAAAAACCACACCCACCAGTGACATCACTCAAAGTGAGCAGGGTACCTACTAACAGGAATTAGTGCTCTGACCAGAGAAATTCAAGGATAGTCAGATTGGGAAAGACAATTAAAAACCAATCTCCCTCAAAAATGTCATTTAATACTGTACTACCTGTTTGTCATAAAACCATTGTTTAGTTTATAGAATTATTGCTGCTGCAGGGGGACATAAAAGTAGCTAAGTAATTTGGGCAATGGAAACAAAAACCTGTATGATAGAGTTCTAACTGTAGAGGTTAGCTAACAGATAATATAGTGTTCTAACTGTAGAGGTTAGCTAACAGATAATATAGTGTTCTAACTGTAGAGGTTAGCTAACAGGTAATATAGTGTTCTAACTGTAGAGGTTAGCTAACAGGTAATATAGTGTTCTAACTGTAGAGGTTAGCTAACAGGTAATATAGTGTTCTAACTGTAGAGGTTAACTAACAGGTAATATAGTGTTCTAACTGTAGAGGTTAACTAACAGGTAATATAGTGTTCTAACTGTAGAGGTTAGCTAACAGGTAATATAGTGTTCTAACTGTAGACGTTAGTTAATAGGTAATATAGTGTTCTAACTGTAGACGTTAGCTAATAGGTAATATAGTGTTCTAACTGTAGAGGTTAGCTAACAGGTAATATAGTGTTCTAACTGTAGACGTTAGTTAATAGGTAATATAGTGTTCTAACTGTAGACGTTAGTTAATAGGTAATATAGTGTTCTAACTGTAGAGGTTAGCTAACAGGTAATATAGTGTTCTTACTGTAGAGGTTAACTAACAGGTAATATAGTGTTCTAACTGTAGAGGTTAGCTAACAGGTAATATAGTGTTCTAACTGTAGACGTTAGTTAATAGGTAATATAATGTTCTAACTGTAGAGGTTAGCTAACAGGTAATATAGTGTTCTAACTGTAGACGTTAGTTAATAGGTAATATAGTGTTCTAACTGTAGACGTTAGTTAATAGGTAATATAGTGTTCTAACTGTAGAGGTTAGCTAACAGGTAATATAGTGTTCTTACTGTAGAGGTTAACTAACAGGTAATATAGTGTTCTAACTGTAGAGGTTAACTAACAGGTAATATATTGTTCTAACTGTAGAGGTTAACTAACAGGTAATATAGTGTTCTAACTGTAGAGGTTAGCTAACAGGTAATATAGAGTTCTAACTGTAGACGTTAGTTAATATGTAATATAGTGTTCTAACTGTAGACGTTAGTTAATAGGTAATATAAGTGTTCTAACTGTAGAGGTGAACTAACAGGTAATATAGTGTTCTAACTGTAGACGTTAGTTAATAGGTAATATAGTGTTCTAACTGTAGACGTTAGTTAATATGTAATATAGTGTTCTAACTGTAGACGTTAGTTAATAGGTAATATAGAGTTCTAACTGTAGACGTTAGTTAATATGTAATATAGTGTTCTAACTGTAGACGTTAGTTAATAGGTAATATAAGTGTTCTAACTGTAGAGGTTAACTAACAGGTAATATAGTGTTCTAACTGTAGACGTTAGTTAATAGGTAATATAGTGTTCTAACTGTAGAGGTTAAAGTGCCTGTGACTCCATATTTAAATCACTTTATATTAAACAGGTGTAATCTTTGATGCCTCTAGATCAGCGTTGCACCATTATAACTCAAAAAACGCTGTAATTATTTCCTAACGAGCAACTCAGAGATCAGAAGAAAGTGCCGCCTTCCGGTTCTGCTGGGTTTCTCCTTATTTGGCAGCTTGACACTTCTGCTGCAGCAGGGGGCAGTGTCGTCGCGTTAAAGAGAAACGAAACTGAAACTAAACACTACACGGTCTATGGGCAATGGCGGCGGCACTGCCTCGCTCCAGGTGTCGTGAACGTGCATGTGGGAGGAGAATTGACCATATAAGCAAGTCTGGATCACTATGACCTCATAGTGGGCTGGAGTGAAAAAAACTGTTTGAAACCTGGGTCTGAAATCTGGAAGAGCTTCTCACTGGCTGTACTAGGAGACAGATGGACGCCGTTTTTTGATCTTTCTGGCACGTTTAAGGTGAGAACTCAACGTTGCAACATGATAGACACGTCAGAAAACATGGAAAACCATGTCATGGGCACTTTAACTAACAGGTAATATAGTGTTCTAACTGTAGACGTTAGTTAATAGGTAATATAGTGTTCTAACTGTAGAGGTTAACTAACAGGTAATATAGTGTTCTAACTGTAGACGTTAGCTAACAGGTAATATAGTGTTCTAACTGTAGATGTTAGCTAACAGGTACTGACACTTTGGCTGGTACAGAACATTTTTATATTTCCACCTCTTCTACAACCTCTTTCAGTCATGTCACCGGTGGGTGTGGTCCTTCTTGTAGGTTAATAGCTGATTAGAATGACTCAAACATTTCTTCAAAGATAATTAAATAATTTCATTAAGAATTGTTCAAATAAGATGGTTTCAGAACCACCAAATGCAGTAGATCCAAAATGCTACTAATGTGATCTAAATGGGCAGCTGGCAAATTTATTGGTGGATAAATCAAGAGCTACTTCTGATCAAAGCAAGCAGGAACACTTTCACTCTTTCCAGTGAGTAACACAACTGTGGCCTCGTGTATCAAATGTTTGTACACACAAAATTCTGGCGTCACTTTTTTCCAAGCAAAAATCCAGCTGTATCCATACTGAACGGGTAGTGAAAATGCACAGCCTAATGCAACTTCCTGTCTGGCTAACATATGTTTTTACAGATATTAGTCTGTTTGGCCACATCTACTAGGCAAGCTGGGAAACTCTATTAATTATTAATAATATTCATTCTAATGTTCAGCAGACACATGATGCACAATTATACAGTTGCTGCAATTAAAGAGTGTATGTTAAAGCACAAGTAAAGCAGGTCAAAAAATCCTTTACCAACCAGGACATCAACCTCGCTAGAGAACATTACAGGTGGAGCATGGAGAAGAGTCTGGATTCAGAGACCCATAGGATTCTCTGGTCCAAGATGAGACGGACTCATCAGCTGCTTCAGGTCAGCTGACCTCTAAACTGCAGCGGGTCTGAGTTCAACACAATGAAGAGCTGCGTTTCCCACAGCTACAGTAAATACACAAGGATGTCAAATTCCTAGAAGAGAATTTTACAATTTACAGCCAGATTTCCTGATGTAATCAGAAATGTATAATGTAAATGTACTGTATCATCAGATTTTTGATTGTGCATAGAGGAGAATCACACCTGCAGGACATTATAGCATCTGTTTGCATGTTTAATGGAAGGGGCGGAGTCTGATTTTACCCCATTTGTGCTCAATCCCACATTGACTGGGATGCGTACGTACAGTTTGATACATCTGGATTGGTTTGTACTCTGTTATTTAGTAGAAAATACACACAGCTTTCTACATGAGGCTTCAGTTCAAAGGAATGCAGCTTCATGAGCTACCAGTCAGTCCAGCAGACCCTCCACCTGCATGTTTTCCTCCCACAATATACAACATAAAAACAACAAGAACACCTACCAATCCTGAGAAACGACACAACATGTAGAAAAACAAAGGTGATTACAACTTCTTCTTTTCTGTATGTCAGGATGAATCCAGCAGGAAATGAACGACTGACAACTTTAGACTCTACAGGGTAAATGAGCTGTTTTTACTCTGTAGATAAATCAGCAGAATATCAGCTGAAACAGTTATATAAGTTTAAACTCCAGACAATGGATGAAACAGGTTCATAAACTAACACGTTTCTGTTTTTATTAGAGAATAAATACGTTTTGTTTTGATAAAGAATAAATCGATCATTACCTAGCTACCAAATGATTGTTGAAATCACATTTAAAGAACAGTGAATTGTTTACATGTTGCTATGCTAAAACTACATCTGATGAACCAGAACATCGTACTTCATGAAAACCCTTTAATTACCCAAACGATGAAGTGAAAATGATTTAAAACAAGAAAATAATTCAAACAAAACTTTGAACGCATCATCCACTTCACTCACAGATGATTTCAGAGTAATGGTTGAAAATGCACAGATTGCCAAATCAGTTTGAAACATGTCGCCAATTCTCTCAGCAAATCGATCTCTAAACAAGTCTGTTGAGGTGAAATTTTCACTAGATGTTGGTAACAACCCATCTATTTCACATAAACAAATCAAAGCACCCATGCATTAGGTTATGTATGGACATGGATGTGGTGCTTTATGCATGATGTCAGGCTGAGGAGTGAAAAGAACAATCAGAAGAGTTGTCCAAGAGACAAGGACCACCAGTGGTTAGCTTCAGAAGGACCTGGAATCAGCAGGAGGTATAGTTTAAAAGAAAACAGGAAGTAATGAAGTCCCCACCAATAACTAAATCCAAGGTTGCAGAAATAACGCTGCATCCACACCAATACTACGTGCAGATCAGCGGACCGAGGTGCTGTGCTGCTGTGGGCAGACCTGCATCCAGGAGGAGCCCCGCGCCGAGCCGCCCACACTGACCACACCTGCCCTGGCAATGGATGCAGACCGGGCTGGAGGAACACTGGGAGGATCTAGTCTGGTCAGATGAGACAAAAATGAAACTTTTTGTATGACATAATACACACCATGCTCAGAGGGCAAAGGTCACTACTAGGGATGTAACGAGACCCAAAACTCACGAGACGAGACGAGACGAGACTGGACATTGAGTTCGCGAGACGAGATACTGAGTTCACGAGACGAGACGAGACGAGATTTAATAATAATTTCAAGAAAACTTCAAAGATCAAATTTATGCAACAAAAAACGCTTTTATTCCACACTTTTAGAAGTTTTTCCACAAACTCAACTGATGTCTTTCTTTTTCTGATTTCTTGACTCTTATCAGTCGGGGTATAACGATACTGAAAACTCACAAGATGAGATTTTAATCACATTTTCAAGAACTTTTCAAAGATCAAACTATTGCTACAAATGATTTTTTTCCTGCCTCTCTCCTCCTCTCCTGTCTCACCAAAGATTAAAATTTGATTTCAGGTGAAGAGGAGAGGTTTGAACTGTTTAAACAGAGCCATGATATTAAACCTACACCTAAAAACAACCGGTATCCATTTAATATAGTATAACTATGTTTTTTGACAGTAAAAACTACAGGGCTCTAAACTGACTTTAAAAAGTGCAGAGGACATGTCCCCCCCACTATGTCCATGTGTTTTCAGTCCTTTACCACTTCTCACCTTTCTGGGACACACAGAAGACGGATGCGTCGCGCACACGCCGTTTTAAAAAGACAAAAACATAATAGTTACTGAGAGTGGCTGCACGGAGAGCGCAATGCAAACGCCGGTCCGTGCGGAGGCGCTAAAGATCGGTGCCGGTTCTATCTCAAGCGCCGCGGCGCGGCATTTACGGCTTTAATATGGTGATTTTCCAAGAAGCGTTCAGCCTTGAATAGGCTGCAGAGCGCGTCCTGTGAGCCCCTAGACTGCGGCGATTCTGTGGCGCAACGCATCTGTCTGTTTTCTCCCTACTTTCTTTTCTCTCTTCTTGTTGAAAAATAGAATCAGTTCAGTTAAACTTCACTAAATCCTTAAAGGATTTGATCATTAATAGAAAATAAATGCAAAGCTAAGAAAAGCTTTTCATTTTCTATAATAAAACTGTGTTTAACTCAGTGATAATAGTGTTTCATATAGATTGTTTACAGATGCACACACCTGTCTGTCTCCCCTCCTCTCCTCCTCGTGTCAGTCTGTTCTTTATTTCAGGGACGTTTCAGGGTAGGGATCCATGTCTTTCTGCTCCGAGCCACACACCAAGCCCCCAGCTGTTCTTCTTTTACTGTTTCCACAGCAGGCACGCGATTTTCTAACAGGGCATCATAGCGCTGCATTTACAATGATATGAACGGCAGCGTTTTAAGTTTCATTTTCGCTTTAGGAGCGACGTTTTCACTCGCGTGCCCAAACGCAAATAATGACATAATCAGGTCATGCAGGTTCGCGAGATCGAACTTATCTCAACGAGAAATATCGTGGCGTTTTAATATCGCGATCTCGTTACACCCCTAGTCACTACCCATCGCCCCAGAAACACCATATCAATGGGGATTATTGGCGGTGGGAGCATCATGGTTTGGGGCTAGAGAGCTTCATGTAATGAAAAGGAGGATGATGTAGCAAAACATTCTGGACTAAGATCTGCTGCCATTTACCAGGATGCTTTGCCTCTCCTCTCCTCGCTTTCTTCTTATCCAATTCCGGGTCACGTATAGGGAATCCCAGACTGTTCTGGCCATCTTCACCAGCTCCTCCTGTGGAACCACCAGACATTCTCAGGCTAGCTTGGAGATAAATTCTCTCCAGCATGTCCTGGGTCGACTTGGGGGCCTCCTGCAGGCAGGACATGCCTGAAACAGGAGGCATCCTGACCAGATCAGGGTCCATCCCTGCAGACACTTCTCTGATCCTCCTACCTCTTTCTCTCACTCGTGAACAAGATACCTGAGATACTTAAACTCCTCCACTTGAGGAAGGACCTCTCCCCCAAAACCTTTTTCAAGAACCATGATCTCAGACATGGAGGTTCTGATCCTCCAACTCTTCCACAAGCTTTAGCTCCTTCCTCAACAGAGAGGTGAGCCAGTCCGTGAATTGGACCACCAAAGCTCTTGCCTCGGTCTGCCTCCTGATCCATCGCCGGAGTCTTCATGTTCCTCCTGCAGGCGATGGGTCCACAGGTGGTCTACCAGGATGAAGAAATGAGGGTCAGCAAAACATCATTTCAGCAATCATCCCAAACACAGTCAAAGAAACGCTCTACTGGTTACAGAGAGACAAAATCAAGCTTCTAGAAATGCCCAGCCAATCAGCTGACCTGAATCCTAGAGAACATGTATGGAGAGAGCTAAAGGTCAAAGGTCAGAGAGGAACCTTCAGGATCTGAAGACTGTGTGAAAGAATGAGAAAAAATCATACCTGAACAATGAAACACAAAAGCCAGCGTCTGGACAGTCCAGTCTATACATTGTTTTTTTTCTCCAGGATGTTTTTAGATTTTAACACAATAGAACCATTAGAAAAGGATTTACTGAAAGAAGTGGTGACATGTTCAAAACCTGCTTTATATAATTAATCAACTCAAGATTCCTAAGAACAGAAGCAGAGGAACATAAGCCCTGGTTAACACTATGAGAGGTTAAAGGTTCATTCCATTTATTTTAACTCTCTATTATTAGTTTTATGTTTTACTTTGCCTGACTGTGACCTTCACCTAAAAAACACAAAAAGCTGTGAAGACATGACAGGTTTAAAAAAATAAAACAAAATAAACGTGTAATTATTTATGATTTGACTTTTATTTCACACAGTATGAAACCAAAACATTGTTAGGATGTTATAAATGTGTTAAGAAAATAATTACTCTTTTATATATGTGTATTCCTCAGAAACCAATTCCAAAAAAAAAGAAGAAGAAAACATAAAAGTCAAGATATTAATATATAAATTATACATTCTGAACAGAACTCTTCACTAAAACTGCAAATGTTAAAAAAGCTAATTTCCTAATGCAAAGAAATGAAATCATTTTATAAAGCTTTAAAAAAATTATTAAGATTTAAGTCTTAAAAAGAGACTTTAGAGCCTCAGCCTGGTTTTCAAGTGTATACTGTATATGCATGTGTCACCATGACAACGTAAAAGCAGGTTCAAATCAGGAAGGCTGAGAAAGAGGAGGGTCTAGCCAGGTCTGCCGTCGCAACCTGACACAGAGGGGGTGGAGGGATTCCTCAGTTTAAATGTGGCAAATCAGTCATTCTGCAAATCACCAGACATTTCAACAAGACACAGGACAATGTGACATCACCAGACATTTCAACAAGACACAGAACAACGTGACGTCACCAGACATTTCAACAAGACACAGGACAATGTGACATCACCAGACATTTCAACAAGACACAGAACAACGACGTCACCAGACATGTCAACAAGACACAGGACAACGTGACATAATCAGACATTTCAACAAGACACAGGACAATGTGACATCACCAGACATTTCAACAAGACACAGAACGTGACGTCACCAGACATTTCAACAAGACACAGGACAATGTGACATCACCAGACATTTCAACAAGACACAGAACAACGACGTCACCAGACATGTCAACAAGACACAGGACAACGTGACATCATCAGACATTTCAACAAGACACAGGACAACGTGACGTAACAAGACATTTCAACAAGACACAGGACAATGTGACATCACCAGACATTTCAACAAGACACAGAACAACGACGTCACCAGACATTTCAACAAGACACAGAACAACGACGTCACCAGACATGTCAACAAGACACAGGACAACGTGACATCACCAGACATTTCAACAAGACACAGGACAACGTGACATCACCAGACATTTCAACAAGACACAGGACAATGTGACATCACCAGACATTTCAACAAGACACAGAACAACGACGTCACCAGACATGTCAACAAGACACAGGACAACGTGATGTAACAAGACATTTCAACAAGACACAGGACAATGTGACATCACCAGACATTTCAACAAGACACAGGACAACGTGACATCAGCAGACATTTCAACAAGACACAGGACAAAATGACATCACCAGACATTTCAACAAGACACAGGACAACGTGACGTCATCAGACATTTCAACAAGATACAGGACAACGTGACGTCATCAGACATTTCAACAAGACACATGACAACGTGACGTCATCAGACATTTCAACAAGATACAGGACAACGTTACGTCATCAGACATTTCAACAAGATACAGGACAACGTGACGTCATCAGACATTTCAACAAGACACATCACAACGTGACGTCATCAGACATTTCAACAAGACACATGACAACGTGACGTCATCAGACATTTCAACAAGATACAGGACAACGTGACGTCACCAGACATTTCAACAAGACACAGGACAAGGTGACATCACCAGACATTTCAACAAGACACAGGACAACGTGACATCACCAGACATTTCAACAAGACACAGGACAATGTGACGTCACCAGACATTTCAACAAGACACAGGACAACGTGACGTCACCAGAGATTTCAACAAGACACAGGACAACGTGACGTCACCAGAGATTTCAACAAGACACAGGACAACGTGACATCACCAGACATTTCAACAAGACACAGGACAATGTGACGTCACCAGACATTTCAACAAGACACAGGACAACGTGACGTCACCAGACATTTCAACAAGATACAGGACAACATGACATCACCAGACATTTCAACAAGACACAGGACAATGTGACATCACCAGACATTTCAACAAGACACAGGACAATGTGACGTCACCAGACATTTCAACAAGACACAGGACAATGTGACGTCACCAGACATTTCAACAAGACACAGGACAACGTGACATCACCAGACATTTCAACAAGACACAGGACAACGTGACATCACCAGACATTTCAACAAGACACAGGACAACGTGACATCACCAGACATTTCAACAAGACACATCACAACGTGACGTCATCAGACATTTCAACAAGATACAGGACAACGTTACGTCATCAGACATTTTAACAAGACACAGGACAAGGTGACATCACCAGACATTTCAACAAGACACATCACAACGTGACGTCATCAGACATTTCAACAAGACACAGGACAAGGTGACATCACCAGACATTTCAACAAGACACAGGACAACGTGACGTCATCAGACATTTCAACAAGACACAGGACAAGGTGACATCACCAGACATTTCAACAAGACACAGGACAACGTGACGTCATCAGACATTTCAACAAGACACAGGACAACGTGACGTCATCAGACATTTCAACAAGACACAGGACAACGTGAC
>SSNR01000136.1:241481-322736 GCA_006937965.1 Callopanchax toddi
CAGGACAACGTGACGTCATCAGACATTTCAACAAGACACAGGACAACGTGACATCACCAGACATTTCAACAAGACACAGGACAACGTGACGTCACCAGACATTTCAACAAGACACAGGACAACGTGACATCACCAGACATTTCAACAAGACACATCACAACGTGACGTCACCAGACATTTCAACAAGACACAGGACAACGTGACGTCACCAGACATTTCAACAAGACACAGGACAACGTGACATCACCAGACATTTCAACAAGACACATCACAACGTGACGTCATCAGACATTTCAACAAGACACATGACAACGTGACATCACTAGACATTTCAACAAGACACATCACAACGTGACGTCATCAGACATTTCAACAAGATACAGGACAACGTGACATCACCAGACATTTAAACAAGACACAGGACAAGGTGACATCACCAGACATTTAAACAAGACACAGGACAACGTGACGTCATCAGACATTTCAACAAGACACAGGACAAGGTGACATCACCAGACATTTCAACAAGACACAGGACAACGTGACGTCATCAGACATTTCAACAAGACACAGGACAACGTGACGTCACCAGACATTTCAACAAGACCCAGGACAAGGTGACATCACCAGACATTTCAACAAGACACAGGACAACGTGACGTCATCAGACATTTCAACAAGACACAGGACAAGGTGACATCACCAGACATTTCAACAAGACACAGGACAACGTGACGTCACCAGACATTTCAACAAGACCCAGGACAAGGTGACATCACCAGACATTTCAACAAGACACAGGACAACGTGACATCACCAGACATTTCAACAAGACACAGGACAACGTGACGTCACCAGACATTTCAACAAGACAAAGGACAACGTGACGTCACCAGACATTTCAACAAGACACATCACAACGTGACGTCACCAGACATTTCAACAAGACACAGGACAAAGTGACATCACCGGACATTTCAACAAGACACAGAACAACTTGACATCATCAGACATTTCAACAAGACACAGGACAAGGTGACATCACCAGACATTTCAACAAGACACAGGACAAGGTGACATCACCAGACATTTCAACAAGACACAGGACAACGTGACGTCACCAGACATTTCAACAAGACCCAGGACAACGTGACATCACCAGACATTTCAACAAGACACAGGACAACGTGACGTCACCAGACATTTCTTTTTTTTTTCTTTTTTTGAGTTTTATTAGTTTTATTACACAGTGGTATTTGTACAATTATACCGAACTAAACATGAAATTTTCACTGCATTTTGCTTATACACATAAACAAGACAGACATATCACTCCAAGTAGTTATTGATATACACAAAGGATTAAGTGAAAATTCATTCATCTTTAGATACCTTCAAATACGAAATTATGTTCATTCCTACATTCCACAATTACAGATATCTAAACTAGATAGAACAGATAAATACTTGGGTGAATTTATGGGATTACAACAGAAAATTTCATTTACTTACAATTTGCTGCAAGAATTAACAATACCTTCTACGAGTTACATTAAAGAGGCCTGGGAAAAAGAACTTGGAACCCCTATACTTGATGAAACTTGGCAGAAGGCTCTAAGTAAAATAAATGTCACCTCAACAAATGCCCGACATTGTTTAATCCAATATAAAATAGTACATAGGTTGCATTACTCGAGAGTGAAAATCAATCAAATAAATTCAGAACACTCAACTATATGTGAAAAATGCATGGTACATAGAGGAACACTATTACACAGTTATTTCTTATGTCCTAAACTACAAAGTTTCTGGGTAGCCATATTCGATTACATGTCTGAAGTGTTAGAAGTAAAGATAGAACCAGACCCAATACTTGTAATTTTTGGAGTGTTTCAGAAGAAGGATTCTTTAATTAATCTACAATGTGATTTTATATCTTATGCAATAATCACAGCAAAGAAACTCATTCTACAGTTTTGGAAAGGTAAAGATACTCCTTCCTTTAAAATGTGGGTTGCAGAACTCACCAACACGCTCCACCTAGAGAAAATAAGATATACTATAAATGGTAAATTAGCTGATTTAAAAAAAAATTTGGAAGCCTCTGATCTTATTTCTGGGTAAATGTTGATATCCGTAGTCACAGTGCAGGCAGGCGAGGGTAAGGGAGGGAAGGATTTATTTATTAGTATTTGTTCATTTGTGTTTATTTTTGTTCCATGTTTTTTGTTAGTTTGTTTGTTGTCAATCACCTACGTTGATGATATGAGAGACAGGGTTATTGAAAATGAATTGTCATCAGACATTTCAACAAGACACAGAACAACGTGACATCATCAGAGATTTCAACAAAACAACTTGACATCTGAGATGGAAGAGCTCTAGAGTCCACTCGGCTTTTGGAGTCTGAAGCTTTGTGGAGGTGGACCTAAACTAGCAAATGAAACGAAGCTGAGGAATAACATCAAACACTTGGGTTCATAGTGTCTACAGTGAAATAAAAGTCAAATCTTGGTAACCTAGTGACATTATTGCTTTTTGCTGAACCTTTTTCTTACTCAGGCTTCTGAAATAAACAGTTAGTTTACTGGTTGTATTATTATTATTTTCTCTAACGTGATGAATATATTGAATTAATGTTAACTGTGATCAAAGTCTGGTAGTAGAAATGCACCTCAGCTGTCCTGTATTCATCCCTCTGTATGTTTATGTGTGTCCTTGTGTCTCTGTGTGCGTGTGTGTGTCTGTTTGTGTGTGTGTTTATGTGTGTGTACAGACACTGTGGATACAGCAAGGCCTTCCAGGACTCTGACGAGGAGAAGATGCATTACCAGAATGGTCACGGTATGTTTGGCCCATTCTTCAAATATTACCAGTTAGAACTGTCCTGAATCATTCTGCTGATGCAACCTGAAGCTCCAACGTCCACTCTGACAATCTGAGCTGAGACAGAACGTCTACGTCTGATGTGTCCACTGTAGGTGAAGAGTAAAGAGATCCAAGATCAAAAGACATGTTAAAGCTGCAGCCAGTCACCGTGGCTCATTATGGTGACCATGATAATGACCAGGTATCTGAATCTGTACAAACAAAATGTGAATATTATCTTCAGCATATTGAGGTGGTTCTTGGGCGTTATCAGACAACCTCTAGGTAATAATCTGAAACAGTGACTCAGTGTACTTTATGCAAATCTAACTTTATTACAGTTCTGCACAAAGTACTAAACTCTAATCAAAAAGTTCTCTGTTGTTCTGTTAGTTTTGCCTCGTGGATTTTTTATAATTGAATATTTCGATGAATCGTGGTAACAAGGAGCTGTGATGCTGATGCTTTGCTACTCTTAATAATAGATCAGATCACATTTTTGGAAGGGATTGCTTTTTCATCCCTGTGTAATAAAGTTCATCCTTAAAGCAAACAATTTCCATCAGCCTGTGAATACAGCTGACTCTGTTCCTGTAAGCTGTGTGTTCTCTCCTTTTGTCTGCCTGCTCCTCTCCTCCTTCTCTTTCATCAGGCTTTCCTCGCGCTCAGTGGAGACGGGGGCTCAGATGTGATGTTGCTCTCATCCTCTGATATGTGACCAAATGCTAATGTTGTTTATCTTAGTTTCATTCCCCGATGCGAGGTTCTATATCGACCCACACACATATGAGGACCCCTGCCAGGCGGTCCATGAGTTTGCCCGAGAAATTGAAGCTTCCAGGATCAAAATCGAGAAAATCATTGGCTCAGGTAAAAACCACAAGCTGGTGTGCACTCACACACACACAAATAGAGAAGGAGACATACACAAGCACACACACGCAGAGTGGGAATCATTGGCTAAGCTAACTTTAAATCATTGGCCGGTGTAAAGGCTGTGGTGTGCAGCAGAGAGGAGGATGGCAGAGAGGAATCAGAGCGTTGCGTGGGGCTGTCAATCACAGCTCCTCCGCCTGGCAGGGAATACTAACACAATCATCTCCTCTACACACTGTCCCCCATACTGGACCACTAGAACCAGACTGAACCAGGACCAGAACCAGAACATCTATAAGACATCTCCTCTACACACTGTCCCACATACTGGACCATTAGAACCAGACTGAACCAGGACCAGAACCAGAACATCTATAAGACATCTCCTCTACACACTGTCCCACATACTGGACCACTAGAACCAGAGTGAACCAGGACCAGAACCAGAACATCTATAAGACATCTCCTCTACACACTGTCCCACATACTGGACCATTAGAACCAGACTGAACCAGGACCAGAACCAGAACATCTATAAGACATCTCCTCTACACACTGTCCCACATACTGGACCACTAGAACCAGACTGAACCAGGACCAGAACCAGAACCAGAACATCTATAAGACATCTTCTCTACACACTGTCCCACATACTGGACCACTAGAACCAGACTGAACCAGGACCAGAACCAGAACCAGAACATCTATAAGACATCTCCTCTACACACTGTCCCACATACTGGACCATTAGAACCAGACTGAACCAGGACCAGAACCAGAACCAGAACATCTATAAGACATCTCCTCTACACACTGTCCCACATACTGGACCATTAGAACCAGACTGAACCAGGACCAGAACCAGAACATCTATAAGACATCTCCTCTACACACTGTCCCACATACTGGACCATTAGAACCAGACTGAACCAGAACCAGAACATCTATAAGACATCTCCTCTACACACTGCCCCCATACTGGACCACTAGAACCAGACTGAACCAGGACCAGAACATCTATAAGACATCTCCTCTACACACTGTCCCCCATACTGGACCACTAGAACCAGACTGAACCAGGACCAGGACATCTATAAGTCAGAACACAACCACAGTTGTAACAAAAAGAATCATCTGCTGTTTTCCCCATGTGGACAGTCGGTTCTTACTTACAGGGAACCTATTCAGACTGATATTTACAGGTTAAGAGGTGTTTTTATTGTTGCTGTACTCCATTCAGGGGAGTTTGGGGAGGTGTGTTATGGACGGATGAGGCTCCCGGGGAAACGAGACATTCCAGTTGCACTGAAGACCCTAAAGGCAGGATACACAGAGAAGCAGAAGAAGGACTTTCTGGCTGAAGCGTCCATCATGGCCCAGTTTGACCATCCCAACGTCATCCGGCTGGAGGGAGTGGTAACTCACAGTACGCTGAAACCACACACCTGCATAAACAACCAGTCATTTATACCTAAAGAGTAAGATAGTGTACACAGAAATGGTGTTTTAGGAGATTCACAGCAGTTATGATTATGAAAATGTTTATTTTCATGTATTTGGCAGATGCTTTTATCTGAAGCTAGATCAGTTGGTAGAGTGGCCGTCTGGCAACGAGAAGGTCACCGGTTTGATACTGATGGTGGTCTGAGGGACCTGGTGGTGGTCTGAGGGACCTGGTGGTGGTCTGAGGGACCTGGTGGTGGTCTGAGGGACCTGGTGGTGGTCTGAGGGACCTGCTGGTGGTCAGAGGGACCTGCTGGTGGTCTGAGGGACCTGCTGGTGGTCTGAGGGACCTGCTGGTGGTCAGAGGGACCTGGTGGTGGTCTGAGGGACCTGGTGGTGGTCAGAGGGACCTGGTGGTGGTCTGAGGGACCTAGTGGTGGTCTGAGGGACCTGCTGGTGGTCAGAGGGACCTGGTGGTGGTCTGAGGGACCTGGTGGTGATCTGAGGGACCTGGTGGCCCCAGATTGTGTGCTGTGACTCCAGCCCGTGACAGTCTACCCCAGAGCAGCCGTGGCTACAGTGTAGCTCACTGCCATCAGCGTGTCAATGTGTGTGTGAGTGGGTGACTGACTGATGTAGTGTAAAGCGCTTTGGGAGTCCTAGGACTTAGAAAGCGATCTACAAGTACAGGACATTTATCATTATCAGAATGTTTTGCAACAATAAGGACCTGAAGGTTTTGAGAGATCTTATTGGTTTTAGCCATCATGAGGTGTTTCTTGTGTGACATCTTGACATTAAGCCATAAAAAGGTGCTGTCTAATTTCTGATAGATTCCGGCTGGTGTCATTACATTTCTCACAAATGACATCATATCAGGTCATTTCTCTTTACTCAAAGTACCAAAAATAATAACGGAATTAGGAAAAAAGGCATTTAAATTTCCTGCTCCTCATGCATGCAGCTGGTCTCGCTAAATAACAAGTGTTGGAAGGTTTAGATGGAGTTGAGGTCCTTTTACTGTTGGCATTTTATTATGTTGTTTTAGACATTTTTATCGTAGCATTTTTTGATTGTTTATTAATTTTAGATTGTTTTCTGATTGGTGATGTTACTGTTATTATTATAACTAGAAAGGCGCTATATTAATCAAATCCAATACATTATTATTATTATTATTATTATTATTATTATTATTATTATTATTAACTGAGTGTGTTTTACAGCTTCAACGTTCAACATCACTTTATGATTCTCATAGGCAGATATTTTCTGCAGTTTATAGAAGAAGCATCCTTGAACCATAAAACAACACAAAAACATAGAAAACAGTAGAGTTGTACTTATCTAGAACTTGAATAAATCTTTTAAAAAATGCCTAAAATAGAATAAAAATGATTATAGAGATAGAGAATGACAAAAGGATAAAAGAATAGAAAGTCTAGTTTAAAGGAGAAACAGCCTCAGGAACAAATGTGTTCCAGTAGCATGAGGTCCTGGACCTCTGGAGTCTCAGACCTGATGGTGTACTGGATGAAAAGGGGAGGAGTCTTCCTTTAATACTGAGCAGGCTATTGGCTGTAACTGCCTGCTGTACCACTCCAGACTCAGCTGGATGTGTCTTTAGTTTTGTTTACGTAGAGTTGTGGGTGTGAGTCCTCACACCACCTAAACGGTGTCCTGACTGTCTTCACCCCCCTGGAGCAGGTTCACAGTCACAGCACCAGGTTACAGTCATCCTTCAAACCACTGCCACACACATTTATCTAAAAATAAATAAACACCTCTGGTTCCTGTTTACCTACACATATTTATACATTTATGATAGTTTCTATTTACACATGAAATGTTACAATTCTGTAATTTAACGATAGAAGACTTCCTGTTTGTCTTGAACCTACTGGCCTGTGTTAAGGTTGTGGCACAATTTCACAATTCAGTTAAGCAGAAACCACTAAATTTGACTTGGTCTGTTTTCTGGTGTGAACACAAAACACCCCCCCCCAGCTCTCTGAGAGCTGGCATGAAGTAAAAACAAGTCAAAGAGACAGCTGGCCAGGTGGATAGGAACTTCTTTAACCTTTATTTATCCAGGTAATGTCCCATTGAGCTTAAAGGTCCATATTCATCCCTCTCTCTCCACTCTGATTCATTTCTTCTACATCTCAATAACATGTCAAAGCTCTGCATTGGTCAAACTGACCCTAACTTACAACTCAGGAACCCAAAGCACAGACACAGGAATAGATTAATTAATCAGCTAAATTCTATTCCAAAAGAGATGCCAATAAGAGTGGATAAAACTAGAATTAAAAAATAGAATAAAAGCTAAATTAAATCAGAACTTCATATTAAAATCCAATAATAAAGGTACCAGTCCAACAGTCTCCTGCTGACACCCTGAAGGGCCATGTGAGCCACCTCTCTCTCAGCCGGTCCCTCCACAGCACTGCACTGCTCCCCCAGCGTGCTTCTCCCAGCGTTCGCCGATGTGCGCCCAGCTGGTCTCCAGGACTGTTGCTGCACCCTGGAGGTGTCACAATGCTTAGCAACGTACATCCATCCTGACCGCAGGTAGAGGTCTTCCCTCTGTCACATCATGAGACTTGGGCCATTGATCCACCTTCAGGGACGACGCTTCATGAATGCTCATTACACCTGACGCTCCCAGAGAAGGACGTGCACCTCAGGACCAGCCCTCCGGCTGTCCTCCTTGGCCGTGCTCTGTGTCCTCTCTCAGTCCCCTTGTTCCTCATTTCAGCTCCTCTTTATAAGCTAGCAGCTCAATCAGTCAAATGCACTTCAAGTTCACATACAGACCAGTTAGTCTGGAAGGTTCACGGAGGGGAAAGAATGCCAAAAATACAAAATGTAATGTAAAATCAAACTGAACAAAATCAGGCAAAGTAAAGTAAAGAAAACAAATATAACTCATTTCCCCACTGTGTGACATAGGCAGGTGTTCTGCCCTCCGGTGGAAGAATTTAATACTGAAGTTGGCAAGTGCAAATTTTATTTAGTTTCATGATTATTATTGCATTATTATATAATAACACATGTTTGAAAAAATCTGTGTTTTCTGATTATTAATTCATGTGTCAGGCTTTAGGGTGCATCCTGCACAAGGGTTTGTTGTGGAAAAGCTTTTATGTAAATCTCTAATATGGATGTGCTTCTGTTGTCTCTTTAGGCAAACCTGTGATGATCATCACAGAGTACATGGAGAACGGTTCTCTGGATGCTTTCCTCAGGGTTGGTATTTGTGCTCTCAGCTGTTTAATCACTACAGGATGGTGCATGTTTGATCTCTGCAGAGTGAAGCTCTCAGTCCCGTCGAGTTTGTTTGTTTAATGTCTTTGTGCCATCAGTAGTCTCCTAACAGGCTGTCACCTCTATAGAAGGGTGATTTCTTGCAGTGAATTGTAAAAGTAAGAACTCAAGCTCAACATGAGAAAAGACATGAGAAAGGTTCATCAACAAAGTGACTATAATGAAGAGATTATTTCAACCCTCTGATTAGTGGACACCCCTCTTTACCGCCTGAGCCAGAATTTGGCTATTTAAAGCAACCATTACTCGAAATGGTCATAGTGATGCTACAGAGCACTATATTACCTTATAGTGAACCTTTACCATTTAGCCTGAGATTGTTTAGCTTGTTTCAGCCTAACAACATCTGAATCACTATGTTTGTTATGCTGCACCAGCATAAAAACCATAAAATATACAAAAATCTTGTGCTAAAATGTAGAGGTTTACAAACATGTACTACAGAGATTGATTAAATTATCACCACTTTTACTGTTATTGCAATAAAAGCAAGAAATGATTGTAAAAATGATTTCTGTTAGCCCCAAAACGTTCTGCCTGTATGTTGGGGTTTCCTTCAGGGGACAAAATGGTAGCTTCACTGCACCTTCGGGTCAGGTAACGGGTCCTGACTGTTGTTTGTGCTTATGCACCAAATAGCAGATCAGAGTACCCACCCTTTTTGGAGTCTCTGGGACGAGTGCTGGATGGTGCTTCAACTGGGGACTCCATAGTCCTGCTGGAGGACAGCGTGACCTGGAGGGGCGTGATTGGGAGGAACGGCCCACCCAACCTGAACCAGAGGGGTGTTCTGTTATTGGACTTCTGCGCAAGTCGCAGTTTGGCCATAAACGAACACCATGTTCGAACATAAGGATGCCCACCGGTACACCTGGTACCAGGGCAGCCTAGGTTACAGGTCGATGATTGACTTTATAGTTGTATCATCTGACCTGAGACCGTATGTTTTGGACACTCGGGTGAAGAGAGGAGCGGAGCTGTCAACTGATCACCACCTGGTGGTGAGTTGGATCAGATGGCAGGGGAAGATGCCGTGCAGACCTGGTAGACCCAAACGTATAGTGAGGGTCTGCTGGGAACGCCTGGCAGAAGAGCCTGTCAAGATGGTCTTCAACTCCCACCTCCGGCAGAGCTTCGACCGTGTCCCAAGAGCAGTGGGGGACATTGAGTCTGAATGGGCCTTGTTCCACTCTACAATTGTTGAGGCTGCTGTTGCTAGCTGTGGTCGCAAGGTGGCTGGTGCCAATCGTGGCGGTAACCCCCGTACCCGCTGGTGGACACCAGAGGTTAGGGGAGCCGTCAGGCTGAAGAAGGAGGCCTACAGGGCGTGGCTAGTCTGTGGGTCTCCAGAGGCAGCAGACAGGTACCGGCGGGCCAAGCGGGGTGCAGCAGTGGCAGTTTCCGAGGCAAAATCTCGGGCATGGGAGGAGATTGGTGAGACCATGGAGAAAGACTATCGATTGGCTCCAAAGAGGTTCTGGCAAACCATCCGACGCCTCAGGGGAGGAAGGCAGCAACTCACTCACACTGTTTACATTAAGGACGGGGAGCTGCTGACATCAACTGGGGCTATAGTCGGGCGGTGGAAGGAATACTTTGAGGAGCTTCTCAATCCCACCAAGATGCATTCTGAGGAGGGACCAGAGCTGGGAGACCTGGGGACGGACTGTCCAATCTCTGGGGCAGAAGTCGCTGAGGTAGTCAAACAACTATGCAGTGGTGGAGCCCCGGGGGTGGATGAGATCTGTCCTGGGTATCTCAAGGCTATGGATGTTGTAGGACTGTCGTGGCTGACACGTCTCTGCAACATTGCGTGGTCATCGTTCCTGTGGAGTGGCAGACCGGGGTGGTGGTTCCCATTTTTATAGGGGGACCAGAGGGTGTGTTCCAACTATAGGGGGATCACACTCCTCAGCCTCCCTTGGAAGGTCTACTCCAGGGTACTGGAGAGGAGGGTCTGGTCGATGGTTGAATCTCGGATTGAAGAGGAGCAATGTGGTTTTCGTCCTGGTCGTGGAACTGTGGACCAGCTCTTTACCCTCGCTAGGGTGATGGAGGGGTCATGGGAGTTTGCCCAACCAATCCACATGTGTTTTGTGGATTTGGAAAATGCTTATGACCGTGTCCCCAGGGACACCCTGTGGGGGGCGCTCCAGGAGTACGGGGTTGATGGTCTTTTGTT
Source organism: Callopanchax toddi (assembly GCA_006937965.1). Taxonomy (NCBI): domain Eukaryota; kingdom Metazoa; phylum Chordata; class Actinopteri; order Cyprinodontiformes; family Nothobranchiidae; genus Callopanchax; species Callopanchax toddi. The sequence goes on from SSNR01000136.1 coordinate 252,181, forward strand.
AAGGGCCATTCAGTCCCTGTACCAGAGGAGTGTGAGTCTGGTCCGCATAGCCGGCAGTAAGTCGGACCTGTTTCCAGTGAGGGTTGGACTCCGCCAGGGCTGCCCTTTGTCACCGGTCCTGTTCATAACCTTTATGGACAGGATTTCTAGGCGCAGCCGTGGTGTGGAGGGTGTTGAGTTTGGTAGAAGGAGAATCTCGTCTCTGCTTTTTGCAGATGATGTGGTCCTCCTAGCTTCATCAGGCTCTGACCTTCAGCTCTTGCTGGGGAGGTTCGCAGCCGAGTGTGAAGCGGCTGGGATGAGGATCAGCACCTCCAAGTCTGAGGCCATGGTTCTCACCCGGAAAAGGGTGGCTTGCCAACTCCAGGTCAGGAGAGAGATCCTGCCTCAAGTGGAGGAGTTTAAATATCTCGGGGTCTTGTTCACGAGTGAGGGAAGGAGGGAGCGGGAGATCGACAGGCGGATTGGGGCAGCGTCTGCAGTGAGGCGGACGCTGAACCGGTCTGTTGTGGTGAAGAAGGAGCTGAGCCGGAAAGCAAGGCTTTCTGTTACAGGTCAATCTACCTCCCAGTCCTCACCTATGGTCATGAGCTTTGGGTAATGACTGAAAAAACAAGATTGCAGATACAAGCGGCCGAAATGAGTTTTCTCCGCAGGGTGGCCGGGCTCAGCCTTAGGGATAGGGTGAGGAGCTCGGACATTTGGGAGAGACTCGGAGTAGAGCTGCTGCTCCTCCATATCGAGAAGAGTCAGTTAAGGTGGTTCAGGCATCTGGTTAGGATGCCTCCTGGACGCCTCCCCAGGGAAGTGTTTCAGGTATGTGCTGCTGGAGGAGCTGGTAGAAGTGGCTGGAAAGAGGACGGTCTGGGGCTCCGTAGTTGGGATGCTGACCCCGTGACCTGGAAAAAGCAGAGGAAGACGAGATGAGAGAAAATGATTTTTGTCCATATTGCCCATCCCAGGTTCAAACACAGATAGATGATGAGTTGTTTTAAATATAGAGAGATTAGCTGATAATGTATCACTGATCTGCAGCAGCATCTCTCCTGATCTAACCAGCCACGAGGATTGCTCCAGTCATAGGACTACTTCCTGTTACTAAAGACTCCACCTACATTGAGTGATGTCACCAGAGGGTGTGGTCCTTACTGTGGATAAATAACTGATAGCACACCACTTCAGAATGACTCAAATAGCTCTTTAAAGCTTGCTGTTGTTCCTCAAGACCTACGCTTCCTTTTTCACTTTTCATTCAATGCAGAGGCACGATGGCCAGTTTACCATCATCCAGCTAGTTGGTTTGCTACGGGGCGTCGCAGCAGGCATGACCTACCTGTCGGACCTGGGCTACATCCACCGAGACCTGGCAGCCCGCAACATCCTGGTCAACAGCAACCTGGTGTGTAAGGTATCCGACTTCGGCCTGTCCAGAGTGCTGGAGGACGACCCTGATGCTGCATACACCACCAGTGTGAGTTTTCACATTGAGGCAAGCAACAATGCAGCAACACACACACACACACACACACACACACACACACACATACACAAAGCTCGTTGAAACAAATGGCCAGGCACCACGTCACAAAACAGAGAAAACAGCAAGATTTTTACTGGGTAAAAGTTGCAAATGAATGTCTATATTTACATTAAATATGTCAAAATTTGCCTCTGCCGCTTATTTAAAGCAGCATAACTAGAGGTTGGACTAAATCTTTATGGAATAGATTAGGTTGTGTACGGGGGGCACACAATTTTTCCTTCAAGGTCCTCATGAGAGAACCTGGTGCTGGTGTCTAGTATGCACTTCATCTCCATGGATTCGGGGGGAGGGGGGTGATGTTGATAAGCTGTCGCTGGTGCTGGGCATGTGTGAGTAGCGTGTGTGTGTCGAACGTGCAGCGATTGTGTGTGTGTTGCTGGTACCGCAGCTGGAGGTGGTGCGTGCACGTGTGTCGGAGATGCTGCAAGTGTGTGTGTTACTGATGCTGTGCACGTGTTAGAGGTGCTAAGTGTGTGTGTTGGAGGTTCTGTGCATGTCAACAGGCTTCATCAGAGGCCAAGTGAGCACTCCTTCGCTGCATTGCCACAGGATGTGAAGCTTGTCAAATGGCTGCGCCATTGAGACAACAAAAGCGCTGATCTGCAAAAGTGCGTTTGGGCAGTAAGTTTTGGTACGCATGCATAATATCTGGTGAGCATGCATACTGGCTGACTAATTATGTGCACTCCTGGTTATGTAACTCCTTGCATTGCAGTCTTGATAGTGGGGTGACTGTGGCTCAGGGGAAGAGAGGTTATGCACAGATCAGAACATCTATGGCTCATTTAACTACGTGGTGTTCTGACTCACTTTAAAGATACTATGAGGAATTTGGTAAACAATGTAGCTTAAAGGGTTACGGTTGAAAATAACCAAATACCGAATTTTATAACTCTAACCGACGTCATTTTGCCCATAATCATATGTTCAGCATTTTAAAAAATGAGTGAGTAGATTGCAGATGTTCATGTCCCTTTTAGAAGCTGTGATGCGGACTAGTTGAGTCGGCATCACAGCTAGTAACAAGACTCCCCCCATCCAGTTTGTAGCAAGAAGGAAAAAACAAGGAAATTGAGAATAATTCAAATATGAAGCAGTGGGCTTGTTGGTCTGTGTCACTAGCGGGCCGCATCTGCTCACTGTTCACGGTTGCTCGTAGCTGCTGGTACCTGTTGGTAGCTGCCGGTACTTATTGGTAGCTGCTCGTAGCCGCCTGCCACTTGCGGCAGCTCTTTGCTTGGGGTCATGGTGCTCCACGGGTTACTGCCACCAGCCACAAGTCGGCTACAAGCTGGAGCATTGTCAGCGGTAAATTAGGTCCAGGAGAAGCTTGTTCCTAAAATTGTGCTTCATCAATCATTTGTCAACATGATGGCTTCAGCAAGGAGGATGAGATGAAAACAAAAGTCAAGACTAGCAACAAGTCAATGTAACACGTCCTCCAACTGCAGTGCAACCACACTTTATAGAGAACCTGATTACCTAACAACTCAAATGTGACAATATTTGCATGATGCAGCTCTCTGTAATATCATCTGTAGAATTAAAAGATTGTATCTTAAATATTTGTGTTTGCAGGAAATTTTAGTCTGTGAAGCAATTATGCTGCCACAGCCCCATCTAGTGGACAACTTTTGTTTTTGTGCGTACAGGTTATTCCATTTATAATAGACAGTTATATCCATTTATCGTCATCGAGGAGAACTCCTTAATATATCGTGATATTGATTTGAGGTCACATCGCCCAGCCCTAATTATACCCAACAGGAGGGGTGAGAGCTCTAAAACGTGTGTGTGTAAAATAGCTAGCTATACCCAGGTTGTTTGAAAATTCAACCATTAGTCATGTATTTAAAGTAGCCTTGCAATTTTCACCAATCACAGCAACTTTTTCACAAATTTGACCAATCATCTTAGCTTTTACCATCTTTTGCCTTCTCCTCTGACCAATCACTGCAACGGATACGTTTTGACCTAGCGTTTCAGCCTCTTGTTTTTTTTTACTTCCGGTCTTTGAGCCGAGCTGCTAAATGATCAGTTTTCATCGGATATTACGGCTAAAATACCAGCAAGTCAATTTACCAAAGTATTACACAAGAGTGATGGAAAGCTGTTCTGCACAATAGGCAATGTTTTGGTGGATTGTACACAAAAACTGTTGCTTGACACAAACTTTTCAAACACAAAACATGCAAAGAGATTGGCTGAAAAGTGAGGAGCACAAAGGTAGGCTGAGGATTTTGTGTCTGTTACAAGTGCTGAAAGAAACGAGGTGAGTTTGATGTCCGAACATGTGATATTTTATTCAGTGTGCAAAAGGAACCTCTTCTCTTTTCTAAACTGTTTCTGCTGAACCAGTGAACATTTGAGGTGAACCTCTGAAAGTGAAAGTAAAGCGAGTCACTAACATCTGAGTGACTGAGACAGGCTGTCAGCGATGCAATGAAGATTGTGTCATCTTGTAGTTTTTGTTTTATGGTGAAACAGTGCATACAGTGTGTGTGTGTGTGTGTGTGTGTGTGTGTGTGTGTGTGTGTGTGTGTGTGTGTGTGTGTGTGTGTGTGTGTGTGTAAACAAAATAAAACCTCAAACAAAACAAAAAGAAATGCTTAAAAGAAATCACTTTTTGAAAAATATGCTGCAAAATCTGTCATTTTAGGACCCAACCATCACCGATTCTGGATAAAATGAGAATCACGATTTTTTTGCTTAGAATTGAGATCACGATTCTCTCACAATTTTTCCAATATAAATATGTATTGCACTTATTACCTGCACATCAACTTCGTCACAGCTGACATTGAATAGAAAAACAATACATTTCTCTCTTGTCTTCTCTTACATACACAACCTGTGAATAATTTTAACAATTTTGAAGTTTGTCATTTGAGGGAGAAAGAGGAGCGCTTGTTTTCATGCAGTTCAGGTAGACTCTTTAGTAAGGATCAGATCACTGTCAGTTTGTTCTTTCTGGGCATAAAATGGACCAGAGGGTAAAAACAATGTCGACTTTTCTGCATCTAAATAGTAGTAGAAGAATAAAACTATTTTTCTCAAAATGTTATTTCAACCACAAACTAATTAATAGGAATCTTGTGCACAATAATGTATGTTTAATTGTTTAAATATATATTTAAATAATAGATTTCTACATCGATAAAAGTAATAGATATCTGATTAAAATAATAGATTTCTATAAGGATTGGAAATATATATCTATAAATAATATATATCTATAAGGACGAATGTCTACATTGTATCTTCAAGTTTCTGTATTTTTTCATCTTAGGAAAAAGTCAGTAAAAACCTGTTTTTGTCCAAATGAAGGAGATTTATGGTTCATTTTCTACAGATCAAGTAGCCTTTAGCCCTCATCATTACTCCATCCATCCATTTTCTGTAGCCGCTTAATCCTCCACAGAGGGTCGCGGGAGAGCTGGTGCCTATCTCCAGCGGTCAAGGGGCGAGAGGCGGGGGACACCCTGGACAGGTCGCCAGTCCATCGCAGGGCCACACAGAGACGAACGAGACAAACAACCACACACCCACTCACACCTAAGGACAATTTACCAGCCCAATTAGCCTGACAGTCATGTCTTTGGACTGTGGGAGGAAACCGGAGTACCCGGAGGAAACCCACGCACGCACGGGGAGAACATGCAAACTCCACGCAGAGAGGCCGCAGAGCCGGGATGCGAACCCACGACCTCCTTGCTGCGAGGCAACAGTGCTAACCAACTGCGCCACCATGCAGCCTCCTCATTACTACAATGTGAAATTTACAGTCAATCCATGTGATCGATATCGGTGATCAGCAGCAAAAAACGTGATCGGAGCGTCCCTACATACAAGTATGAATTGAGATCATGATTTTTTAACGATTAATTGTGCAGCCCTAGTCTGTACCACCTATGTTATCTTTATTTTATAATGTAGTGTTTGTGATCCTTTTGCTGTTGCTCTGTTGATTTCCCCCCTTCTTCTTCCTGCAGATCAAACCAAAGCTGGTAAATAAAGGAGATCTGGTTTAGTGTTGGATGTGAAGTAAACGCTTCTCATTCAGCTCTGATAAACATGTAACTGGGTCTCTCCATTCATGTTTTGATTCTGACCCTCATGTTATTGTCACTGCAGTGGGACTGTCAACATTTGTGTTTTCAAGTTTAAATATTCTGAAAGTTATGCAGCAAGCTGTTAGAGACAAGGCAGCTGTACAAAAACCAGCGCCTGATGTTTTGATTTTCTAAGCTGGGGGTTATTCTGACTGGGGGGTGTAGGTGAATTGGGACCTGAACTATTGTTTTGTTCACATCACAGATTGGATTCTGTTGTTTTCCTCCACCCTGGGGCTTTCTCTGAGCTACAACGATGCAGTTTATTGGCTCTCCTTCCTCTCTTAAACTGTGTCAGTGTGTTGGGATTTATTTAGCTGCTCTGTTTTTACTTCTGTGGGATAACAACTAAATGAATACTTGGAAACAGCACACCTTGATTAAGTTTTATTTATTATTTCAGTTTTCTGAATTTATTGTTTTGTTTTTTCAAACATCCAATTGTTATCAAATAATTTTATCTGTAGCTGATTTATATTTACACTCCTCACAAAACGTTAGGGATATTTGACTTCATGGTGAAATTTTAGTATGAACCTAAAGCACTCTGAACTTTACAGGTTGTGACCATCTCTAAACCTCTGAATACAACTGATCAGTGTTTCCGTTCTTTTGACTCAACCTGCTCATCTCTAGCAAGGAGCTGAATGGATGAATTCACAGCAGCTGTTTGATCCATAAATCCACCAATAAATGTCCTGGATCCATTAGAACTGGTCTCTAAACAGTCCTCCTCATCATGATGTTCACATTCTGACATCATGAGGAAAGAGAGAGAAAGAGAAAAGTTTAGTCCCCTCCACTGTTGTTGGTTTTGGTTCAATAGATGAGGAAAGTAGGGAATCACTATTACATGCTTCAGCTTACATATACTTTCATGAGATCTTGTGAAGATCTCTGTACTTCTCAAATAGTGGGGCAGGAGGACTATAGGATTAGTACCAAACATCCTCTTTTCCCCGGACATGTCCTCTTTTCACGTTCTGTCCTGGGCGTCCAGGGGTTTTAGAGATCAATAAAAATGTCCAGGTTTCATCGTTTTTCACTGGAAATAGAATGAACTTAAAGTAACTGGTGTGAATAAAGCAGTCCGTGTTACGTGTGACGTCCCGCTCACAGACAACAGCAGTTCAGTGCATTTCTTTTGCAATTTAACTTTAACATTACTCTAAACAATGTTCCTGTGTTAGCTATTGGTGGCACTAGCTTAGTGGCTAAGATGCTAGTCTTACGGTTGTAGGTTCAACTCCTGCAGTGTTGATAAGTTTAATCTTTGTACTTGTTGATTTTTGAAAGTCTATCTTAATGTTGTTACTTAACTATTCTTCAAAACCACACAGAGACTACATACTTTAAAGCCATACTCAGTAGCCAGGTAAACAAACGAGGTCTCGCTTGCTAGTTTACAGAAACACGACTCGGTGAACTCACCCCTCCCGTCGGGTAAAATCCACACTGTCAGAAATGAAAGGACAAGAACTGTACCTTTTTTGTCACTGGGGTGGTACCCTCAAAAGTACAGTTTTGTACCTTTAACTTCAGGGTTGTATCCTAAGGGGTACAAATATGTACCCTTTAGGATACATATTTGTACCCTTTAGGGGAACAAATTTGTACCCTAAGGTACAGGTGTGACTAGTAAAAGGTACAAACTACAAAGGTAAAAATTTGTACCCCCATTTAATGTACAAAATTGTACCTTTTGAGGGTACCATTTTGAATCTTAACTAGGCTTAAGCGCTTCCGACCCCGGAAGCTAGAGAGAAAGCTAGAGAGAGAGAGAGAGCGGTTCTGGTCTGACACTAACCAGACGTCTTCTCAGCTGTCAACCTCTACACAGCTGACGCTAGTTGCTGGCTCATCCGGAGACGGTCCCTCAGCCCGTCTGAGCCGATGAAACCAGCTTCCCTCTGAGGTCAGACACCTTCAGTCTGAGTCTCCGTTATGGGAATGCCAGCCCTCGACGCTCCCTGCCAGAGATGGGTCCACTGAGCTTCGTATCCCCGAACAACACCGTGGCCTCCGGCGGCCCAAGGCCCCCGCAGCCGTCTGATCCTGACCGAGGAGGGAACACCACCTCCGCGTTCTCATCCGACCCCAGCGGTGATGATCCAGGGAACGCAGCTAAGTACCACAACTCTGGTAAAGCTTAAAGGCCTCTTGATAAAAGCTAACAACTTTAGCTCACTCAAACTAGTTACTGATCCATCCGTAACTAGTAACCCTCCATCAGAATCCTTAATCTAAATTAAGTACAGTAAATCCCTAGTGTCCAAAACCATCATGAGACTCAGGCTGCTAAACCTTATTTAAGATTAAATTCAGAACACCTTACCATCGTGAATGACTTAATGCTGACTACCTGCTAACTACCTCTTTCTTATCTGTGATATCTGTCGTACGTCTTTCTTAATAAAATTATGAAGTCTAATATCTAGTCTCAGATTTCTATTGTCAATATGAAATGCATAATCTACTCCCTGTAATATATCAGAATTGAACCTAGAGATATTCCTGTGAGCACTAACAGGTGAAGGTATCAGGGATTCTTCTCCGTGTAAAACCGACAAAACCTATTAGCGACTCTACAGAAGTATGTGCCAATTATAAACCATATAAATAGAGTTTATAAACGCTACACAGTGAAAAGTCCTCCATGAATCCCGGTTACAGTGAGTATGCTAATTTAAACAGATGAGTTTTGAGCCTAGTTTTAAAAAGAGGGAGAGTTGTGATGTTTTTAAGGTCAGCTGGGAGAGAGTTCCAGAGTGATGGGGCTGATCTACTGAAGGCTCTGTTTCCCATGGTGCTCAGTCTAGCAGGAGGATTGTACAGGTTTAGAGACACTGAGGAGCGGAGGGATCGAGAGGGTACAGAGACTTGGATGAGTTCGGAGATGTAAGAAGGAGTGAGGTCATGCAGAGCCTTGAATGTGAGGAGAAGCAGTTTATAAGTTATCCTAAATTTTATCAGCAGCCAATGAAGCTGTTGAATGACAGGAGTAATGTGATCAGAAACAGGTGTTCTCATGACTATTCGAGCCACAGCGTTCTGAACTAGCTGTAGTTTATAAAGAGACTTCTGTGGTAGTCCGAAAAGAGGAGAATTACAGTAGTCCAGTCGTTTCTGACTGATTCAGGGTCAGGGTTCAGTCAGGCGTCAGGAAAACAAAAGGAATATTATCTGCAGTACTGACCACACCTAATGGTGACATCACTCAAAGTGGGTGGGAAATAGGAAGTAGTCCTCTGACCTGAACAATACTCATACAGCTGTCGATGAGCGCACAGTACAAAATATTTACCACAGTACTATGTATTCCTGTTTGTGGTCACTGCACACAGTAAAATGTACAGTAAATTAAAGGTGTGACTTTAGCAGCATTTGTTGACCAATCACAAGTAAGAACCAACAAAAGTCTCCATTCAAATCAGTCATCATGGGTAAATAGCTCCAGTGAGACTCATGTATTTATACAATGAGCTGTTATGGGTTCTCTTTGGAACAAAACATGAACTTAAGAACAAATCAGCAGTAAGAGGACGTTCTTCTGTTTGTTTTGTTGTTTACATCATATTTTACCATCTGATTATAATTATATAAACTTCTTGTATTCTAAGATGAGTGTTAGAAGATTAACACGTTTTGAGTCAATTTACAAAGATAGCATGAAACAGGTGCAGGGTGGCCTCTGAGATAAACAGCAGGGGATCTTAGTAGTCCATTCATCCTAATTAGGAGGGAAATTATAGTTAATTAAATTTACTGAAAAATTATTGAAATCATTAAGTCAAGAAGAACAGGCTCTGAAGTCGTCAGTCTCTGACTGAGATAAGAACTTCCTTCAGTCTTTTATAAAGATGCTTGTGAGTGAAAAGGTTTCATAATAATGCCTTTTTGTCTTGGTTTGGATGTATTGATCTCTTATCTCAAACTTGCTCTATATTAGTTAGGTTTCTATCATAAGTTGCCATGGTGATACACGCTGTGAGGAAGAAAAATAAAAATCGAGACCAAAACTCCAATAAATAAATAATACATGCTTTATGAATCTGGCTCTTTATACAACCACAAATATTTTGTTCAAATAACTGGAAATAAAAAGAAATTCAAGGTGTTCAGATCAAATTCAAGGTTAGCAAAAAATAAGTTTTATCAACAGCAAGGCAAATCAATGGAGCCCAGAGGATCAAACTGTTGTAGCCTTGTAGTAAAACCTGAGAGGTAAGTAGTCAGACCGGTATCCAGCAGTAGCTGGTTGTCCCTCAGGACAAAGTATCCGGTATCCAGCAGTAGCTGGTTGTCCCTCAGGACAAAGTGTCTCAATCCTATACTCTCTGGTCTGATACGTGTTAACCCTTTATAGGCTGAGATATTAAATAAGATGCAGAAATATAAAAATATTTTATTTCTTACTGAATAATATTACTGTATATGTTAATTTGTTTTATTTTGTTCTTTAAAAAGTACTAATCCTAATACTTCATCTGGACACTTTACGGCCCAAAGTGGCTTGATATGAATTTAAGAAAATAGTCAAAGCAAAGCAGCCAAACCAGAATGCAAAACTCATTGGCCAGTCAGGTAAGCATCTGCTCCGCGAGTCATGACACAATATTATCCAAAATTACAAGAGGCAGAGTCACGGGTCTATGACCTGGCTTGATCCACCAGAGAGGACTTCAACATAAGACCTGGAGACTGTTGGGAGAAGAATCACTGAGTCACAACGACTAGAAAACGCTTTCAGTCAGATTCTATCGACTCACAGCACCAAGATGACGATCTCTGTTTGACACGTTTGTCTGTAAAAGCACCGCCATCAGATTACAGAGGATTAGGAGCAGCATCACTCAGAGGAGGAAAAGATCACGGAGTGAGATACTACAGAAATCATGACATCATTACAGCACACTTCAAATTAACACTCCATAATGGCTGAAGGTTAACGCAGTTCCCATTAATGCCTGGAAATTATAAAACCGAGAAAAGCTTTTCATCGAATGGAACTAAAAATGACAGCAAAGTGACTGAAGAGCGTGGAAGTATGGGAACCACGAGAAGCATTACCCACGGGACTGATTTAGCATGTTGAACAGGACATCAAGTAAGGAGGAGTGTGTTCAGAGTAACCTTCAAATGCACACAACAACCCTGAGGGAGCAAGTTGGTTTTTATTCAAATCTGAATCCAGTTTCAACACAACGTGTGTCAATTTATATGATGAATATTGTGCCTCACAAACCTCAACATTAATCCTAAACACACATCTATACACTCACCTGTGTGTCATATAGGTACTCTGTATGTAAACACATGTATTTATGCATACATGTGTCTGTAAAACGTCTAGAAAGTAAATGTTTTGTGATTTAATCAGTTTCAACTACAACTTCAACTAAATCTGATTGTGATTCTGAGAGCTGACACTGACTATTGTTCAGCTGTGACCTGATATTAACATGAATCTGATTCATCTTAATTATTATAACTAACAGAATAAGTTGTTTTATTTAATGATTAATTTTGAAATGATGATTCTGGAAGTCAGACGGTCACCTGGAGTTCTGTTTGTCTGAGTCAGCGCTCAGATTAGCCGATCACAGATTAAACCGATCATGGTGAAATCTGGTTGATTCTGATCACCAGGTAACTTTTGGGTGAATCTCTAGTTTTAGGTAATGACTTGATTAAAAATTCAAGCACTTTTAAAACCTTGAAAGAAACATATTGAAATTCAAGCATTTTGAAATATTTTTGAATCACCTGCTAACAATACAGACGCCAGCTGGATGTTAGGATGTGTGTCAGTGTCACAGAGCTGATGTAGCTTTAGCTCCTGCTGAGTCAACATCAGGACTGAAGAGTTACACGATTACAGCAGTGTCCGTATTCATGTTTAAGCCCCAACATTACCGGGACATTTTGACTTTATAGCAGTTATTTATTCACAGAAAGGACCATGCCCGCTGGTGACATCACACGAAGTGGGCAGAGCCACTAGAAACAGGAGGTAGTCCTCTGACTGGAGCAATATTCATGGCTAAATAGATCATTGACAAATAAGCAGCTGATTTTCAGGAATATAAATTCACTCACAGTCATATTGACGTGTTGCAACTCTATATTACATGTTTGTAAACCTTTACAATTCATCATGAGACCTTTGGTTAATTGGTTTCTACAGGGTGGCGTGTAGTTCAGTAGGTAGAGCAACTGTTTGACAACCAGAGGGTTTCTGGTTCAATCCCAGCTCCAGCTGAGCTACTTTGTCATTGTGTCCAGAGACACTTCATCCACCTTGTCTACTGGTGGTCAGAGAGACCTGGTGGTGTCAGAGGGACCTGGTGGTGGTCAGAGAGACCTGGTGGTGTCAGAGGGACCTGGTGGTGTCAGAGAGACCTGGTGGTGTCAGAGAGACCTGGTGGTGTCAGAGTGACCCGGTGGTGTCAGAGTGACCTGGTGGTGTCAGAGTGACCTGGTGGTGTCAGAGGGACCTGGTGGTGTCAGAGTGACCCGGTGGTGTCAGAGTGACCTGGTGGTGTCAGAGAGACCTGGTGGTGTCAGAGGGACCTGGTGGTGTCAGAGAGACCTGGTGGTGTCAGAGAGACCTGGTGGTGTCAGAGGGACCTGGTGGTGGTCAGAGAGACCTGGTGGTTGTCAGAGGGACCTGGTGGTGTCAGAGGGACCTGGTGGTGTCAGAGGGACCTGGTGGTGTCAGAGGGACCTGGTGGTGGTCAGAGAGACCTGGTGGTGGTCAGAGAGACCTGGTGGTGGTCAGAGAGACCTGGTGGTGTCAGAGGGACCTGGTGGTGTCAGAGAGACCTGGTGGTGTCAGAGAGACCTGGTGGTGGTCAGAGGGACCTGGTGGTGTCAGAGAGACCTGGTGGTGGTCAGAGGGACCTGGTGGTGTCAGAGGGACCTGGTGGTGTCAGAGGGACCTGGTGGTGTCAGAGGGACCTGGTGGTGTTCAGAGGGACCTGGTGGGGGTCAGAGGGACCTGGTGGTGTCAGAGAGACCTGGTGGTGGTCAGAGAGACCTGGTGGTGGTCAGAGAGACCTGGTGGTGTCAGAGGGACCTGGTGGTGTCAGAGAGACCTGGTGGTGGTCAGAGGGACCTGGTGGTGTCAGAGGGACCTGGTGGTGTCAGAGAGACCTGGTGGTGTCAGAGAGACCTGGTGGTGTCAGAGGGACCTGGTGGTGTCAGAGAGACCTGGTGGTGTCAGAGAGACCTGGTGGTGGTCAGAGGGACCTGGTGGTGGTCAGAGAGACCTGGTGGTGGTCAGAGGGACCTGGTGGTGGTCAGAGGGACCTGGTGGTGTCAGAGAGACCTGGTGGTGGTCAGAGAGACCTGGTGGTGGTCAGAGAGACCTGGTGGTGGTCAGAGGGACCTGGTGGTGTCAGAGAGACCTGGTGGTGTCAAAGAGACCTGGTGGTGTCAGAGGGACCTGGGGGTGTCAGAGGGACCTGGTTGTGGTCAGAGACCTGGTGGTGGTCAGAGAGACCTGGTGGTTGTCAGAGGGACCTGGTGGTGTCAGAGGGACCTGGTGGTGTCAGAGAGACCTGGTGGTGGTCAGAGAGACCTGGTGGTGGTCAGAAGGACCTGGTGGTGTCAGAGGGACCTGGTGGTGGTCAGAGTGACCTGGTGGTGGTCAGAGAGACCTGGTGGTGTCAGAGGGACCTGGTGGTGGACAGAGGGACCTGGTGATTGTTCAGCAGCTCCATCTTCTCAGTCTGCCCCAGAGCAGCTGTAGCTACAGTGTAGCTGACTGCCATCAGCGTGTGAATGTGTGAGTGAGTGAAAGTAATTATTACTAAGTAAGTACTATTCCCATTTGAACAGTTTCTGCATTACAGTACTATACCACTGTACATGATGCTGCAGCAGCAGGAACTCTATAAAATCAACATATGGGCTGATGATAAACTGTAGAGGTTAAAACCAGTTAAAATGTGTTCTAATGAATCAAAGTGATGTTTATGACCAACAGTTGTTTTAAATACCTAAAGATTTGCTATTAATTTGTCCCTGATCTGCAGCAGCATCAACTAACCATGAGTGTTGCTCCAGTCAGAGGATGACTTCCTGTTTATGGAGACTCCACCCCCTTTGAGTGACGTCACCAGTGTGTGTGGTCCTATTAACTGATAGAATGACCCAAACATCGTTCTAAGATGGTGTTCAGGGTGATTTTCTGATGCTTTCAGACTTCCACACAAGAGATTAAAAACTCCACCTTAAGGCTTTTTTCCCCAACATTCTACAGAATCTGATGTCTTCTCTTCCAACATTTCTTTTTCCATCGGCAGGGTGGAAAAATCCCGATCCGCTGGACGGCTCCAGAGGCCATCGCATTCAGAAAATTCTCCTCAGCCAGTGACGTGTGGAGCTACGGCGTGGTCATGTGGGAGGTGACGTCCTATGGAGAGCGTCCATACTGGAACCTTACCAACAGAGACGTGAGCATTGTTCCCTAAATCCAGGATCTCTCACAGAAAAACCAATCCCAGACACTGAAATAATTTGTATTGCACACTTGCAGGTGATTAAGTCTGTGGAGGAAGGCTACAGGCTGCCTGCTCCTATGGGCTGCCCTGCTGCTCTACACACACTCATGCTGGACTGCTGGCAGAAGGATCGCAACGAGAGGCCGCGCTTTTGCCAAATAGTCACTGTTCTTGACAAGCTAATCCGCAACCCAGAGAACCTGAAATCTATGGACACGCTCTGCAGGTGGGTGGGCAGCTCAGCGGATCTATATTTGCAGCAAAGCCACATGGGCGCGCAGAGTCTCATGCTGAGGCGTCCTTTGATTTAATTTGGTCAGGCGGTGTGCCAGCGCTTAATCAAATATTGGTTCAACTGATTAGCGGCTTAAGCTACAAATCAAAGCAAAAGACATCGCCTGTGAAGGTCTGAGAAGATGATCTTCTGGACAATCCGGTGACAGATGGTAGCTACTGAGTAACTGTCCTGGGAGGGGGGAGGGAGGCAGAGAGAATCCAGTCTCATCCCTCTGCTGTCAAACCAGGGTTTGGTGGGATGAAGAAACAAACTGAAGTATCCCTGAAAGCTCTCTGGTAGGTGAAGCGAGTGGTCTCGTTCATTTTCCGTGAAGCCGGGCTGTGATGGACGTGCTGTGTGTTAAATATGAGCCTGGCTGTGTTATTGACATTGATCCACACTGAATCTGGGAGCAGCTTTGAGAGGACACTGGGACTAAGGCCGGACCTGCGTAAATTACTCAGTTCAGATCCCAGGTCCTACGGAGTCTGTGGTGTGTGTGTGTGTGTGTCTGTGTGTGTGTGTGTCTGTGTGTGTGTCTGTGTGTGTGTGTGTGATACAGAAGAGGGTGTTAGGATTTCTTCTTATTAATCTACCCAAAGCAGCTCTCCTGCAGCCACCTCCTCTCTATCATTTTAACTGTTATCGATTCTCCGTCTGGAGAACCTTTCAGAGCTCCTGTCAAAGCTCTTTTTTTTGTCTCCTCTGGATTTCGGCCTCTCCATCTAATCTTTTTGTCATCTTTTTCATCTTGTGTCATTTGTCCCTGTTTTTGCTGCAGCTTAAGCAGTCCTCCTCTAATGGACAGAGCCATCCCAGACTTCAGCAGCTGTAACTCGGTAGACGAGTGGCTGGACACCATAAAGATGGGTCGCTACAAGGACCACTTTGCAGCGGGGGGCTACCACACTCTGGGACATGTCATCAGCATGAAGCAAGGGTGAGTTCAGTCCACAGTCTGTTCCTCATCAGTGACTTTGTTCAGTTTTTTTATAAAAATTATATTAAATATTTCTAGTAGCAGGTTGTAGTTTCCTGGGATTGTTTAGAAAGAAGCAGCTGATTCAAGCCTGGGTCCCATAATAAACATCAGCACTGCGCCGCATAGCACCCAAGCTGTGATTAAGAATAGAAACCATTGTAGTCAATTAGAGTTGTCCCACAAGGACCGCCATGTCACGTCCCAGGGGCGCTGGTCCGCTCCACGGCGCTAAAGGTACACGCATGGGCGACATGTCCCCCCCTCACATGAAGTTGTCCCCTCCAAAATCCCAACAAACACAAATCATATTTTTGTTAAATATTACAGTACCGGCAGTTGAAAGCCCAATACAGGTTGTTCTACTTAAAAACAAACTTTAAGATTTGTAATTCTTGAAAGTTTCCAGCCCCCCCCATCCTCACAGTGAGTTGGTACAGTCCGTTTACCTGATGGGAGGGGCCGCTCTGACTCGCTGCCTGCTCCGCTCCTCACTCAGAGCCGGACCGGTGAGGACGAAATGATGGAGTTTATTTCAAAATTTAAGGCATTAGAACGTTCAGTGATCAGTTAAAAAGTTATTGATCGTTTCTCTTGTTGAACAAGCTCCTCCATTACATGAAAAGCTGTATTTCAGCTCCTTCATGTGAAGTCTGCTGGCCTGTTTAACATAAACACAGCAGCAGGTTATCCCTGTAGAGTCGATGTCCGCAGCACCATCGGATGTTGGGTTGATTTAACTAAATCACATACAGATTAATTTTTGACATGAATCCACATCATTGTTTTGTGTAAAATACGTCTCATCTGTTGTTGGTTTTGAGATGTCCTGAGTTTATAATCAAACGCAGCATTTACCGTGCAGGCTGCATCTGTTCACGGAAGAAAGAGAAAAAAGTAGCGACTCTCCGCTTGGAGCTGGTTTTAACGGAGAAATGAATGTCTGCAGAAAGTTTTGATAACATTTCTGACTCAAACATCCTTAGAAAGACAAGGGAGAGAGAGACAAGGGACAGACAGACAGGAGAGAGAGAGACAAGGGACAGACAGTCAGAGGACTGAGACACCATCCTCCTCCTGTTTCACTGCCATTGACGTTTCTAGACAGATTTTGTCCAGATTTATTCATTTATGTCAGATATTATTAACTAGAATCTCATTTTCTGTTCCAAATTTGTATTTTTATTTTGTTGTTTTTTTGTTGTAGTTACAACTTTGACTTAGATGTTCTGTTAAACAGATTTCATTTTCTAATAATCTGACTGATCATTTCCACTTCTTAATCTTTTCTAATGAAATCAGTTTTCAAGTCAGATGTTTTTTGACACTGTTTTTAGTTTCTGGATATGAAACATTTTTCTTTTACAGAAAAAAACAAACAAACCTAGACTAATTAAACACGTTATCTGTAGCTGGGTGTTGCATCTCTCCTCAATGTACTACTAATCTGTAGGCAGGTGTTTGTCCAGCAGTCTGGCTGCTTTAATAGTCAGGTCAGAATGGAAGAGGAGAGAAAAATAAAAACATCCAGTCGTTTTTCAGTGAATCAAAACACCAAGTTGAAAGAGCCCAATAATATTGAGGCAGTTTGTTGAAAAATGTACTCATGAGGCATCAAAATCCTGTAGACAGCTTGGATATGGACTAATAAATAATGATTAGCTACATCAAAATTACAGGTATGGCTTAATGTTATGTAAGAATATTTAGGAAAAAATTCATTTTTAGTGTCCCGCTCAGAAATGTCTTTCTAAAATTTTACTGTTTAATGTCCCCCCCATCAATGAACTGGGATTTTCGCCCCTGATTGTCTGTATACACATCCATCTTGCGTGACATGTTAGATTCTCCACCTAATGTCAATAATCATTTAGTGATGGTGGAAGCCCAGTAAGTGTTGGACACAGTAACTTGAAAGTTCAAGAGATTTTTAAGAATAGAATTTGCATTGCTTTTGTCATGATCTACTGTTCAAACTAAAGGGATTGATGATATAGTGGTGAACAAAGTTGCCTCTTAAGCCTTTGACCCAGCGTCAATTCCAGGCCAATGTATTACGTCTCATTCATGTGCATGAAAGAAAACTAAAACGGCACATTAGACTTTGGCAAAACACTGGGTGATTTCTGCTCCTTAGAGATTCCTTTTCACTTTAAACTGGTGTATGAGGCATTGGACAGTGTGGAACAGAGGCCAATCTACTCAATTATGACAGTCTTTAAAGTTACATTTCCCTGACCAGGAATTGAACCTTAGGCCACGACGGTGAACGGTGTTGGATCCTAGCCACTAGACCATCAGGGAACACAATGTCTTGTTAGAAAAATGACCTAGGACAGCTCTCACAAGTTTTCATCTTCTGATCAGATGAACGTCCATTTCTCAACTTCTATCTTCTGGTACACTCATTGAAATGGGGCACATCAACTGTAAATAAGCTTGAGGTCTCATTGTACTGTACTTATGTTTCCTTCCTACATAGAATTCTCTTTTTATCTCTATACAGATCCAAATTGTGCAGCATGCTTCATTCTGAACATACACTCAAGAGGTGTTTCTGATATTGGAAGTCCAGTTTGTGTCAGGCAAATTGAATCCGTGAAACATTTGGGATTTTGTTCAACAAACCTGCCAAGAACAGGATCAGAGGTCATTTGACATGATCCCATGGACATCATCAAGGCATTGGTGGTATAGTGGTGAACATAGCTGCCTTCCAAGCAGTTGACCCGGGTTCAATTCCCGGCCAATGCAATCCAAAAGCTTTGTATTTGGCAATCATATGAGCTTGTGGCAAAACACAGATTGAATCTCAATGCTTACCTATTGCATTTTCACTCCGATCTGGGCAAATAGGTACTGGATTTCTGGGAACTGAATCCCATTAAATAAACACATACCATTTCTCGCAAAGACAGTATTCCCTGACCAAGACCAGACCCATGCTACAACAATAACGTCATCACATCTTTACCAGTAGATTATCAGGAAGACAGTTCTCTACTTGAACTAAACGCATAGGAAAGATTTCTCTCAAATGCTGATGAATCCAACATCCATTTCTTAACCTCTATCCTCGTGTACACTGGAATGGCGCACGTCAACTGTAGATAAGGCTGACATCTCATTGCCCTCCAACTTTGCTTCCTACTTAGATCTCACTCCTTGTCTTTATACACATCCAAATTGTGCAGCAAGTTGCATTGCAGGCATCTCCTGTGTTACCCAGGCTTCAGGCTGGTCGTGTTTCTGTTCACTATTGAACCAATTGGTCTGAAAACAGCATGAAGCCCCGCCTCCATTGTCTGTGAGTGGCTAGTTTTGGTTGGATTGCTTAGACATCCTGGCTGTGTGGAGTTACATGTTCTCCTCATGCATGAGAGGATTTCCTCCAGTCAGCTTGTTCATATTTTAAGTCGCTGTAGATAAAAGCATCCACTAAGAAAATAAACTCCTTCAGGAGTTTGTAGGTGCAGCTGTGGTGTGGAGGGTGTGGAGTATGAAGGCAGGAGGATCTCATCTCTCCTTTTGGATGATGCTACCTTCATCAGGCTTTGACCTTCAGCTCTTGCTGGGGAGGTTTGCAGTCGAGGCTGAAGAAGCTGGGATGAAGATCAGCGCCTCCACATCTGAGACCATGGTTCTTCACCAGAACAGGGTGACTTTCCAACTCTGTGTCGAGGTCCTGTCTATGTGGAGAAGTTTAACGGTTCATTCACACCGCCTCCAGATGCGTAGCTCCGTTAGCTTTCCGCATCAAGTCTAGTTTTTTTTTAATGCTGCTTCCGGCTTTTTGTGAAGTTAAAGAAATTACATGCGCCAGACAGGAAGTGAGACGTGAGCCAGCGAGGTGCATCTGGTATTTTTCAAAATAAAACCTTTTGCTACATTGCTGAATTTAACACGATTTGGTTATTTGAAAGACAAAGAAACAGCATAAGTTCCTGGGGGAGGGGGGTGTAACTGTCCCGCGTGCTACCAGCATTGCCTCCATGATCAACGTATTGGTCATCCCAGCTGTAGATAAATAACTGATTGAACTTCAGAATGATTCAAACATCATTTTAACATCTTAAACTGTTTATATCACAAAACCATAAATCAAATTCTAGTCCACGTATGTTCATTTTCAGGTGTTTTGTAACAGAGAGACTATAAACACAGATCACTTAATGTGTTTGTGTCTGTCTCATCTAGGGACATCCAGAGGCTGGGAGTCACACTGATGGGACACCAGAAGAAGATCATGACCAGCGTCCAGCTGATGAGGGCGCAAGTCCTCAACAAGAGCGTTCCGTCAGTGCACGTATAGCTAGAGAGCAGACGCCTCCTCCTGCACCCAGCGAGAACCCCAGGCTTCTAAAACCTCTAGAAGAACTTCATGGGAAACAATCATTTAAAAACAAGAACAGAAAACTTTTGAGAACTTTGCAAGATTTTGCCTTCAGCAGGTAACGAACAAAACGTGAGTTTTACCGACGGAGAAGGCAAACGGGACTCTCTTTGGACCGACTTGTCATTTTTCTTCCTACCATTTACAGTTTGTCTTGTTTATGAATGAAATGACTGCCTTAAATACCACAGATTACTTTACGTTTATTGTCTACAAAAAGAAGATAATTTATCATGGATTTTTTAGAGTAACATGATTTCCTGGACTGGAGAAAAGCAGGAGCTCTTGGAGCGACATTGCAGCTGCAGGTATTTTTAAATGTTCTGATGACGCTGCAGAGAGGCAGCTACGGCCTGAAGGAGGCCCAGGATGACCTGAGCAAGAACAAACGTGGAGGAACAAGAGATAGGGCCACAATCCCTTCGTTTGTGGAAAAGATCTTCTTCACCCTGGGCTTATTACGGCAGTCGGCACATTTCTCCTCTCTGGAAGTAGCCCAGAAAGCAGCTCCGGTACAGGGAAGATGTGTGTAGTTCAGTTACAGAGCACTTTATTCTACAGTCTCTCTGCGCTGTAGAGGATCAAACTGTTGGGCCACAGAGTCATCTCAGCCACAACTAGATGCACAAATTATGTTTTTAAATCTCTTATCATTGAAATCAAATGCAAGAGCAGTACTTTCTAACAGCTGCTAGAGTTTTTACCTCATCATTAAACTTAAAAATAAAAAACACAATAACATTATATATACTCCTTATTTCCATTAAAAATTAAAAATGTCCAAACTTCAACCTTAATAGTCTAAATTGGTCATTTGTTTGTTTATCAAAACCTTAATGTTTTTGAGTTTCTTCACATACAGCAGTTATAATAAGTACATCTCCAGTTTACTCAGTAAATCTAGTTCTGAAGGTTCTAACATGAAAATCTCAATAAGTCAGTAGCAACCATCCAGTCCACAGCTCCACCGAAATCCACCTAACAGGTCCACATTAGGTTTCATAAAATGGGATGACAGGAGAAAAGGGTTGAACACATGAAGACCTGGAAGTCCTGACACCAGCTGGACCCTATCAACCAATCAGGTCTCATTACCAAGGGGTCACACCAGAAATACCATGGGTGAAACCAAAGAGCTTCTCCAGACCGTCACAACCTGGATGAAGATAAACATTCTGATGGTTACTGAATAATTTCTAAACTATTGAAGGTTCCTGTGAGTCTGTTAAGATCCCTATATGACCCTAACCCTAACAACAGGCAGGATTCAGAGCCCTAAAAACAGCAGAGGTTGTTTTTTGTTTGTTTTACCTTTTTTTAGGTACTGTCCTATTGAGATCAAGAATGTCTTTTCCAGTGGAGACCTGAATAGTAGTTGGGGTTCGCATCTTTCCTAAGATACCTTGCCTTCTCTTCCCCTAGGCCACAGTCACCCCACATCAACAGATCTTTGATACAGATCAGGGTTGGAACACAATAATCCAATCAGAAAATCCACGCTGTAAATCCAAGACACAGGCTGAGGAAATCCAAACAACTAGCAGGGTGTAACTCACAAACATCCTGCAGGAAGGGAACGCTCTACACACAGGAGGAAAGGAACTGGTAAAGGGAGTATGTATGGGGCAGGGTGTAAATACACAAGCTGGGAAGACAACAAGACACAGGTGGATAACGTAAGAGGCATGGCAGTAACTGATTACAGGTGAGAAACAAACAGGAAGTGAAGTGACCTGAAAGTGACAACGGTGCACCAAAATAAATCAGGAAGTGAAACACAAAGCTAAAGTAGAGGTTCCCAGGAGACTGACATGACATCAGAAGAGTAAGGACCACTAGTGGAAAGAAGGTACAATAGTTTTAAAGAAAACGAGAAGTGATGAAGTCAACCTCCATGGCCTTTAGCACTGATGGAATCCAGATGGTGTCATTACTTTCCAGGCCTTTTTACACCATCCTTTCTTCATGTGGTCCATCATTTTTCCCTGAGTCCTTCTATTTTATTACACATCTTATTGTGGACTGGATGGGACCTGAGAACTTCATGTCAACAGAACCTTTAGAGACAGATTTACTGAGAGAACAGGTGACGTGTTCAGTCCTTAAAGGTGTGGTTTACTCGTTTATACACTTGCAAAAAGCTACGATGCTTCTATTCTGTGATGCAGAAGTTTGCTGGTGCAGAGCTTTGCTGGAAACAGCAGGATTCCTCATTATTATTAATGATATGCATGCACAACCTTCACATCTGACTGGATAGCAGAAACGTCACTACTCCGCCCCTTATTCAGATTAGGGTTAAGCGCTTCCTCAGCGTTTGTCAGTGAATGTTTGAGAATGGTAATATCTACATGTGAACTTACATTTTCTCCTAAAAGCTCAGAACGTTCTGCTGTGACACCTGAACCGGGTTAAAGCAGACCGTAGGACGTGGGAGTTGCTATATTAACATTAGCATGTGTGGCTAACCACAAAAACCTCAGAATAACTGCTATTATCACAGAAAACATATGTTACAAACTCACCCAACCTTATCCTTTACTGATCTCCTATAGGAACATATAAAAATTGCCACATGCC
The DNA here is from genome assembly GCA_006937965.1 of Callopanchax toddi. Lineage (NCBI taxonomy): Eukaryota > Metazoa > Chordata > Actinopteri > Cyprinodontiformes > Nothobranchiidae > Callopanchax > Callopanchax toddi. The sequence continues at coordinate 274,572 of SSNR01000136.1, forward strand.
CAGCCAGGGACTCAAACCCAGGTCTCCCATGTGAGAGGCGATGTCTTAGATCACTATGCTATGGTTCAACTGAATGACTCTGTTCTGTTTCTATACATGAACATTACGTGTCACGTAACGTGAGTCAAGGTCTACAAAAAATCAGTGTTGCTTACGATTTTCTGGACCAATTCACCTTAAGAATATTGTTGCATGTATATACTGGCAAATGGGACTCCTAGACCACATGAGGCCCCTAGGCTCAAGCCATACCTAGCCTGTGCATTATCTGGGCCTGCCTGTGGAGTGGCGTGAGCCAAGATGGGCCAGACCATGTATGCAAATTCACAGTGTGACATAGATTTTCAAATCCTAGCGTTTAATCCTCTATTTTCTATCAGACGCTAAAGCTGGAGATCCACGTAGAAGTCTGTTTTCATGTTTAGCCTGCATAAAACGCTCAGAGTGACCAATATTAATCATGGAAAAAAGTTTGGGTTTTTTTCAGTAAACCACACCTTTAATGTACCTGCTGTATCTTCTGATCAAGAGGTTTGAAATAAATGTAGAATTTAATGCCAGCACCACTAAAAAGTAGGTAAAACCACATTAAGTTTTTTTATTGTTTGAGTACTTAAAGAGGTATAAATCCATACTTACTGAGTAGAAGTTTTCAGCATTCTTAAGTGGAGGAAGGTGAAGCGCAGAACCGGTATAAGAAGCCATAGAGAGTGGCTGGATGTGAACCTGTTCTAATCAACACAGAGACCACCAGGAAGACAACCCTGTCCCTGTAGGCTGCAGTGACCCCTCCACACACGCCCTTCACCCTAACAGGGTCTTCTTATCACTGCATGGAAAATAGGACGTTTTAAGGATTTCTAACATCTTTCTAGTTGCTACAGAGACGAGTACTTTGATGTAAACAACAAACAACTAAATTAACTGCTCAAACAAAACATTACAGTAAAGGTCAAGGGTCAACATTTCATCTTAAAGGGATGCTTGGGTCATTCTGAGTTATTCATCTACAGTAAGGACTACACCCACCGCTGAATCACTCAAAGTGGGCGGAGTCTGTGGAAACAGGAAGCAGTCCTCTGACTGGAGCAGTACTCATGGCTGGTCAGATCAGGAGAGACGCTGCTTTAGTGAAAGTCAGTGATGGTTCTTTTGACCAGGAAATGAAATGAAAATAATAACTTGGGTAATAAAAGAAAGCTCTGCATCAACTACCTGCTGGAGGACTCAATTCTATCATTCTTAATGCACTTGAGTGCCACACTAAGTCTCTCCAGGGCCATAAAGGCCCCCAGGCCACACTTTGGACCAGCTGCTGATGGTGAAACAACCAAGAGATTGTTTCCATGTTTTGATGATTCTTTGCTGACAAAACAAAGAGTGGATTAAACCAACACTAACTAATGAGCCATGACTGACTCGTCATCAGCATCCTCTTTTTAGGGATTTACAACGTTTCCAGCTCCAATAGGAGCTTCATCTGCTGCCTCATCATAATATTTGGTGCTACTTGGTTCAACCAGAAATAAACAGCAAATCTGCTGCTTTTCAGACTAAAAGTCAGATTGTTTTAAACAATAATGGATGATTTGAGGAATCACTCATTCTAAATGAACTTTACAGTAAATCCATCAAAGGCCAGAAGGTCAGTTTAGTGGAGAAGGTCCATTCATCCTGTTGGTGTTGTTATAGAACCCATCCAGTGAAGGATCGTCCTCCAAAACCGTCTCACCTCCAGCCGAAACAACAGTGGAGTCGTTTCTGCCACGCCGGTAAAAACAGACATTTATTTATTTGATAACTATAAATACATTTGATTAGCATGATGCTTCATCACAGCTGCCTCTGTTTAGTTAAAGTTGTAGATTGTCTTTATTTACAAAACCTTTTGGGGAAAAGTTTGAACCAAACCACAGACAAACTGTTAGTCATACAGTTTCTGTATTGTGATAAATAACCAAACTTAATGCATTTATTACATTTGAAGGTCTTTAGATATTGTATTTCTAATAAGGATTTAATGAAAAGTAGAAAGATTTGAAAGTAAAAGCAGTGTTTTTTATTTATTTGAGATCAACTGTTTGACGTTGTTCTCCAGTTCTTCATCTGTTAAGGATTCAAGGACAAATGAAGAAACACTTAATGAAAAAGGCATTTTGGTTGTTTTCCATGTTTGCTGGTTCTGATTTATTTTTCTTGATGAGGCTTATTGAAGTCAGGTTGCTTAGTTTCCATTGACTGATGATAACAAACCACATCCACCTGTAACATAAAGCATCAGTTATGTTAGTTTTTTACTGTCTGAAGCCACAAATGATTCAGTCAGTTTGGTTTTGTAGGTTTTCCTGAGCGCTTCCTAAACCAGTCAGCAGCAGACGCAGTTTGAACCTTTTCCTGCACATCTTTAGTCACTAGAGTGTAATTTATAGAACACACAGACCTCTGACGATATGGTGGACAAACAACTCAAAGGACTAAGCTGGGATCTCATGCTGATTTTAGAAGGTTGATTTGACATTAAAAACATCAGATTAGCATTATTGGCTGAACAGGTCTCAGGTAGGACAGCAGGACGTCTGTGGAAGAGGACAGGTTTGGATGTTCTAGTGAAGATCTGAAGGAACGTCATGTTCTTCAGATGTTTCCTCTCTCTGTCTCAGTTGGTCTCTGACCTGCATCAGTCCTTCTCTCTGGACTGTCATCAACAGCTGCTCCTCTGTTTATAAAAACTCAGAGGTGACTAAAGAAACACAAACAGCTCCTAAACCAACATCCGGCTGATTTTAAAGCTTCCTTTTAGTCATTAAAGGTTGTAGAAACTCAGATCCTGGTTCTGTGGGTGGAAGTTCTCTCATCCCTTCCAGTCTGTCGTTCTGAAGCAGAACCGGACTGAGATGCTCTGGTAAAGGTGGAGAATGACCTAATGGCTGCTGAGGCAGGAAGATGATCTGTTATGGTCTAACTGGACCTCGGAGCAGCCTTTGAAATAGTGGACCAGAACACTTTCTGTACTGGTTGGTCTTTCTGGTTCTGCATTAGACTGGTTCTCCTCCTATCTCTCTACAGAACCTTCTCCACGAGGACAGAAACCTTCTCCTCCAACTCTGCCTCTCTGGCCTGTGGCGTTCCACAAGGCTCAGTTCTGGGACCTCTGTCATTCTCTTCCTTTAGCTGGTGTCTTTCTGAGCTAAAGGAAGGACGTAGAAGAAAATAATAGTTGAGTTCTGCTTCAGGAAACCCTGGAACTGTGTTGACCATTAAAGGAGTTTACACGGAGCTAGACGTCACCAGTAGAGTGGAGGATAATTTTTAAATGACAGAATGTTTTTAACTTGTCTTTGTTAGAATCTTGTATCTGAATTTAAAGAAATATTGAAGCAAACTGACTTATGACACTAACATGACTGATTGACTTGCGCTTACTTGGGTGGAGTACCCTGGAGATCAGGGTTCAATCCCAGGCTTAGCCATGTCTCAAAGTATACGTGGGCAAGATCCTGAAAGCTCTGAAGCTGGCTGCCCTCTGCTCCTCAGGGATGGGACAAATGCAGAAAACAAATCCCACTACATCGTACTGAGGTCTATACGTATCTGACCCCTTTCCCCTAAACACCACATCATTTAATGGCAGATGTTAAATAGCAAATCTGTATGTAAAGACCCAATCCAAGGTGTGGCCTCCTGCCCTGTGAGGAGGTCCAGATACGTCTTGAGAAGTTAAAAGTTCATCATGTTTAGGAATTCTCTCGTAGAGCTGTCAGATTGAAGTCTCCAACAATGATCTTCCTGTCGAGTTTAATAGTTGAAGATAAGAAGTCCTGGAAGTCAGGGAGGAAAGAAGAGGGAGATCCAGATCGACCAGAATCCCATAAATCAGCTGTAGTCCACCGTCAGCTTTTCAAATGAGCTGTTGGAATTTGAGGAGATCGTCTGATAAATGAAATACTTTAAAGTGCCCATGACATCGGTTTCCATGTTTTCTGACTTATCTATCATGTTGCAACGTTGAGTTCTCACCTTAAACCTGCCAGAAAGAGCAAAAAACGGCGTCCATCCGTCTCCTAGTACAGCCAGTGAGAAGCTCTTCCAGATTTCAGACCCAGGTTTCAAACCGTTTTTTTCACTCCAGCCCGCTATGAGGTCATAGTGATCCGGACTTGCTTATATGGTCAATTCTCCTCCCACATGCACGTTCACAACACCTGGAGCGAGGCAGTGCCGCCGCCATTGACCATAGACCGTGTAGTGTTTAGTTTCAGTTTAGTTTCTCTTTCACGTGACGGCACTGCCCCCTACTGCAGCAGAAGTGTCAGGCTGCCAAATAAGGAGAAACCCAGCAGAACCGGAAGGCGGCGCATTCTTCTGATCTCTGAGTTGCTCGTTAGGAAATAATTACAGCGTATTTTGAGTTTTAATGGTGCAACGCTAATCTAGAGGCATCAAAGATTACATCTGTTTAATATAAAGTGATTTAAATATGGAGTCACAGGCACTTTAAAACATAACAGCTGTGTTCGGCCTGTGGTCTCAACAGGACTGACTTCAGGACAGAGCTCTATTTATGTGCTGCCATGACTCCAGAACCAATAAAAAATGTAAACTCTTTGAGCAGAACAGGTCGTTAAAGACGTGAGACTGGTTGGTGATAAAGCTGCATTAATTTCCATCATTTTAGCAGAGAAATCTGACAGCGTGTGTGACATAAAGCATCAGTTAGGCCCAGCCTACAGCGACTCTGGGTTTCTTCTGCAGACAGCCCTCCTTCTACACACCTTCAGGTAACATCCCATATGAGGAAATCCAGGCAGCACTGAGATCAGCCAGACTAATGGCTCTCTTTACCCGTTTCCTCCTCCATGGTCTCTAAGGGTGGGGCCGGCCCACAGAGGACAAATGCCATGATGGACACCAGGTTCCAGGCTCAAATTGTGCAGTTTTGAAAGTTGTCAATTATGAATTTGATCAATAACAGTGAGTGACAATCATACGTCAGCAAGGGAACAGCAACAGGTAGACATGTAGCCATAAAACAAAACAAATAAACTAAATAGGCCAAGAGCCGAGCAGAGCCAACATCAGAACTTAACTTCTTAAATGAACCAAGGGCACCGTGGACCCTGGTTCCCTGATCAACAAAGTCCGTTAGCTCTGAGCAGATGACTAGATTTATCAGCTACAACTCAAAAAATCACTAAAGAGTTCAAATAGTTGATGAATGGCTCAGAGACAGGAGGTCAGGCTATGTTGTGGACTAGAGAGGGTGACTCAGGTCTGAGACTTGGACTCAAGTCACAAAGACTCTAGATTTGAATCAAACTCACTCCATCTGGTGATGGCCGAGCTAACGATGACTTGACTTGGACTCACCATCTAAAGATGGTCAATCTAGCAGGTCAATGACTTGGATCATAGACCTGTAGATCAGGTTTTTGCAATATTGTTCTTCGTTTGTGGATGAAGAATGGATCTCCTCTAGACTCATGTTTTGGTAACTCTACTTGTAGAATAACAGTTTGCTTTCTCATTAGTGACCCCTGCTGTTTAGGAGCAGAACTACAACAGTGTCATTAAAATCACATTTTTCATTTTTATCATCTGGATCTTATAATAGTTCTAAAGAAAAATAATAAAAGTTACCTCATATTTTAATACTTATAATAGAAAAAAATACATTGTGTTGTTCACAGCTGACTGAAAGATTTAAAGGGGGCTCACTGTAGTGTGTTGTTAAATGCCGAGTCAGGTTTTATTACAGCGTGTTGGAATTTTAAAACCACTTGAACCATAACATGAGTGACTGGTGCTGATTTTCCTACAGCTCTTAGTTTGGAGGAAACTTGTTTTAGAGAAACTGTTAATAAATCAGTAACCTGTGAATATGATCTGTATCCTGACCCACTCCACTGGTTACACAGCAGTCCAGACTAGATGGGAGGAACTCAACATGAGAAGATTCATTTCAGTCATTGGAGACTTGGACTTAGAAGATATGACTTGTGGGCATTTCTGTCTCAGGACTAGAACATTGCACCTTGTGGTAGCCCCGCCCCCGGGCTGAATGTCGTCACCTGGTTTGTAGTGAAGCCTCACGTTTCATTTTTAGTTTTTCTCTGTGAAAAGAAACCAAAACCTAAAATGATTTAAATTCTGACCTGAGTCAGACCAGAGGAACTGGAAACACTTAATGTCACTACACAGTGCACTCTGTAAGAAACACTCAATGCAATTTAAGTAATTTTCAAAGATTCAAATATTCAGTGAAGTTTTTTTTATTGTGGCCATAAATCATGCAGGGAATTCCGTTTGGTTTCCCTAGAAAAAAGCAGCCACACTGAACTTAAGACAAGCTAGTAAAAAAAAAAAAGTGTGTAAAAAGGGGGATGCTTAATGATGAAAATAAAATAACATGACCCAGGCAGCAGCATCACCATACACATTACATTCTTTATTCTCTCATTCTATTTTCATGACCTTTTCATACTCTGAGTTGGGTTTAGACGTCTCCCACGTTTAGACGCATGTTTAACCTGATTTCAGCCGAAGACTGTTTGACTGGGAAGTCTCTCATTATGGACTAATGAGGGGACACTCACTGAGGACAGTAAAGGCTATTTCTGTTCTAAACAAACCAGATACTGTTGTAATGCTAGCTCAAGTTATTCATTGTTTATGGAGAGTGCAAAAAGCAGTCATTCAGGTAACCTTTGTTAAACTACCGGCAATATAAACCAGAGTTATGAAAATAGAGCAACATTAACTGACCTGGAATCAGAGCTGAGGACTCAGTATGGCTGCCTCCTGTGCCCCATTTATACAGTGTTCTTTGTGCCTCACTAGTCACAACCTGGGGTAAAATCCCACCCATCTATGGAAGCTAACTAGTAGCATTTCAAGCTTTTAGCCTTGTATCATGATGAGTTTTGTCTGTTAAAAACACAGTGAATAGAAGCTCAGCTGTACTTAGAACAACAAAGTGCTCGTGATTTGTTTATTTCTGAAATGTTTGTACACAAGGCAGCCATCTTGAATCTTCAGGTGTATGCTAGTAGGAACCATAGATATCATATATATCACTAGATGTCTCACCCGCGCTGTTCGTCAATGGACCCTGACGTAGCTACGCCGGCGGCCATCTTGGGGCAGTCAGCTGCCCTCTTTCATAACACTGGTGTAAATGGACCATGTACCATTAAATACCTCTAACTTGCTCAATTTTTAACCCATTTTCAAACGATTTGCATTTTTATAAACGTCAGAGACGTGGCTGTGAATAGATATCAAAATATAACAATAATGGTCAGGAAATTAATAAATTATGAAAGTATATTATCTCAAGTCTATACATAATAAGGTTTGTAAGAAAGTAAACCATTTGTAAATCTATTCATTTTTCATCAAGTTCTGAGTGTTTTTAGTTAAATTGATGCTCACCTTCCATCTGCTGCCATAGAGAGCAGAACGTCAGCTGGCTGCCCCAAGATGGCCGCCGCGTAGCTACGCTGTTGAACCCCAGATGATTCATCTAGCCTTTATATATGATATCTATGGTAGGAACTCTGTGTTAGCTCAGTAGCTGTACTTTGATATGGGAATTACATCACTCCTACTTTAACTGTGTTCCAGTCGCAGGTCTGAAAACCAGCAGGATCTACTGATTGTTGTGTTCAGTTAGCAGGCTGATCAAATCAATGACTGCTTTATATGCTTTTAAACAGTGTGCTCACACATTTAGGTTGAACAGCATCAGCAGATACAAACTGAGAAAAATACAAATATAAATTCAGTTTTAGGCAGCCATGTTGGAGTGGGACCTCCTAACTTTTAGACAATTTTTATCATTTGTGGCAGAGTTTTTCTACTTAGAACTCAGAATGTCTAACCTCTGCTTTCAAATAAAATGTACCATCGACCTTCAGCTTCCCAGGTGGGAATTCTGACTTTGAAAGATATTCCCATTGATGACCTCAGCTTAGAATTTAATACTCTTAACTACCCAGAAATGATTTTCACTATAATTTTGTCTGAATTTGTCAATGTTTAGGTTACATATCCAGGTTTTAAAAAATCATCTAATTTATGAAATATATAACAGATTGACAGATATTTTATTTAACACAATAATAAGCTATTTCAAAATAAAATCCTTTGAGTGCAGGTGAAAATGAATATAATAAATAATAGAGCTGATTGTTAAATATTTAGTTCTAACATATTTGGAAAGTTTATGAATATTATTATTATTAATACTGTTATTGTTACATTTGCGGCTCTGAAACATAATCAGATTAATGTATGGGACTTTTGGGCTCTAGAGTTTGTGTGAATTGAGGGAAAAGTCTCCACCTAAACTATGAAGATTGTAAAATAAAGTGTAACTTCTAAAGTAGAATAGACTGTTTGCTTCAGTCTAGAGAGAAATGTGTGGAAGATACAGGTAGAAAAACAAAATGCTTTTAATAATGACATTTCTTTATTTAATGATTGTTGACATCGTCCCTCTGTGACTTTAAGAGAAGGTCTTTTTTTGTGCACCTGGGTAGATTTCTCTTTAGTTGGTTGATGTCAATTTTTACTAGAGAAAACTTTATATTTCTTGTATTATAGCAACATTCCACCACTTGTTTAAAAATTATTATTATTATTTGGATGCTACTGAATACACTGAACATGAATTGTAAATCCATATTTTATAAAGGTTATGATGTTTTTTGCTAGATGAACTGATTTATAATGTATACAGGAAGTTCAGTCACTGGAAGGAAGAAAATGATTCCAGAATATTCACGTTTTTATTATTTATTCATGGTTATTTGTTTTCCAAATAATACAAAGCTCAGAAGATTTATTACCATAGATAAATCATCCTTGTTGCTAATGATAAATCATAAATGTGCAAACTGTCCATAAAAACACAATAAAGGAACGTTTGTCTGTGTGTGACTGCAATAGACGATTTGCTGTCATTTGTAAATGTTGTGTTCTTTATTGGAGAAGAGTCAGGACGTTCAACTCTGTCCAACACACAGGATGAAGTGAAGCTGGGATGTGGTGAGGAACCAGCACCAGGAGGTCCCCCTCTCTGTTTATCCATGTCTCCTTTGTTCAGACCTCCTGACTAAACCCCAGAAGGGTTTCACAAGAATCTTCATCAGGACACACTTCAGATGTTTTATTGGTCAAATATAGGTGAAATAAAATAGAATAATTAAAATATCTTCTGTTTCTACCTGAGCTTGCAGCATCATATTTACAATAACAAGATACAGAATATTTTACTTAGTGGTGGGACTCAAATTTAAAAATCTATCAAATTAATTACAGACTTTGTAATTAATTAATTGCAATTAATTGCATTTTATACTAACAAGGAAATCCATCCATCCATTTTCTTAAACCGCATTATCCTCCACAGAGGGAGCCGGTGCCTATCCCCAGCGGTCAAGGGGCGAGAGGTGGGGGACACCCTGGACGGGTCGCCAATCCATCGCAGGGCCACACAGAGACGAACGAGACAGACAATCAGCCACACACCCACTCACACCTAAGGACAATTTACCCGCCCAATTAGCCTGACAGTCATGTTTTCACACCTTGGGAGGAAGCCGGAGTACCCGGAGAAAACCCACGCATGCATGGGGAGAACACGCAAACTCCACGCAGAGAGACCGCAGAGCCGGGACACGAACCCACGACCTCCTTGCTGCGAGGCAACAGTGCAACTGCACCACCAAGCAGCCCTAACAAGGAAATTTGCCGCAAAAAGCCTTTTTTTTTATTTAAAGATTTTTATTGGGGGACAGAATCAAATAATAGACCTGAACTTTAATATTATAAACTCAAGCTCTTGTTACGGGTAGCTGTCATAGGAGGATTTCCAGTCTGTCCAGCGGCTGTTCAGCACCCTGGACAGCGGCATGCTGAGATCCCGCTCAGCTGCTGCAGTAAGCAGCTGCCTCAGATTTAGATTAATCAGAGCTCGTCATCAGACAGGTTAAAAGACGGAGGCTGTCAGTACAGAGTGGGACTCAGAGCGGTACTAACGTCCCCCAACTAGGCTGTGGAGTCACAGAAAGCGGCAGAGTAAATATAAACATAGTGTTCGGTTTTTTGTGCAGGACTCTGCAGCTCTGTTAAAAGAGCCTTTTCGTTGGTGCGTCATTTTTTTTGAAGCATAGTTAACATCCTCCTTAGTCGAGCGTCTTAGTTTACTATAATAGTCCTTAGTTTAATATAGAGTCTTTAGTTTAATATAGAGTCTTTAGTTTAATATAGAGCTCTTAGTTTAGTATAATAGTTATTAGTTTAGTCATAAATAACCTCTTTAGTTTAATAATAGTTAGTAGTAAAAGTAGTGAATTAGAGTATAGTTTATCCTGGTCGTAGAATTATTCTCCCCAGTGTTTTGTGTTTGATTTTCCTCCCTTTTTAGTTGAAGAGTGCTTTTTTTTTGTTTTGTTACTAATAACTCCTTTCTTTTCAGCAGTGCCTCTTCCTGCTTGTGTTTTCTGAGGGGGTGAATAATAAAACATTTTAGTAATTCGTAAACCTTGTCTCTGGAGCACTTTTTGTTAGACCCCTTTGTTTATTACTCCTAGACATTCCAAGGTGTCGCAACAGCTCTTTTAATTTATATATTTTTTAAAAACCTGCATTTAAACTGCATTTCAGTTCAAAAAATTTGAAATACAAAAAAATATCCCTGACTAAAACTGGACATACTTTTCTTCAAATGCAAGTTGCGTTAATTTAACACGTTATTTATTTCATAATGAATTAATCATAATTAATGTGTTAAAGTCCCAGCCCTATTCTTACTATATAACACTGTTATATCTGTATAACTTTTGATGCATAAACACTGATCAGCTGTTCATCAAACTGCTCTCTAATAGCTAGTTTACACAACAAGAACCCAATTCTCTCCTTTCGACAATTTTAAAGATCCCCCTGATCACCGTGATGTCTCTAAAGACAGTCTTATCATCTTCCTGTCATGTGTTAAGAGATCACTGGTCCACTCTGATCATTATCTGGGAGATCCAACATGTTGGATTGTCTTGACTCGATATCACAGTTTGTGTGGTGTCCGCCTGAGGAGTAGCCTGTGGAATGTGACCTGTAGCCAATCAGAGAGCGAGGTGACAGACACAAGCTGCACAGAGTGAGGAGAATCCCACATCAGAACAGCTGTGTGTATTCCTTGTTCTACCTGGTAACCGTCAGAGTTCATGGTTGTTTATAATAAAAATAAAAGCTGTCATGTTTGTTTACTCTGACGTCACGTTTGATCTGGAGAAGTTCTGAGAGATTTCACGTCTTATCTGGAAATGTTTGTGGGTTAAATCAATTCTAGTCTTCTTTGCACACCACACAATGTGGGAGCAAACGAGCAACATCCATGATTTTTTTTAACACCAATTGTGATTTCTTATGGTTTAAAATTGGCCGACATTTTAAAAATCCTGCTGTGTGAACCAGCCTTAAAAAGCTTCGGATCAAATGTCTACATAGTTGTTGGAACTGATTGCAGGTAGAAATAATCTGCACAAACGGCAGCAGGCTGCATATCTGCTGTCAGGCCAAAACCTTGGATCTTCATTTTTCAACACTTTCATGTTTTTATATGCCCTGTTATAAGTCCTCAGTGCTTATCCTGCTTATCCTGGTTTGAATCATACCTCACAGGTCAGTCATTCAATGTATCCTGGCTCGGTCACACTCCTTGTATTTTTTCCCGTGTCCTGTCTGGCGGTGTAGCAATCAGAAATGATGTCTGAATGCTAAAAACAAGCCTTACAGATTTACTGTCACAGGTGGGGTATTACAGCTGCTGCTATAATTTACCAACTGATATTTATTCTAAGATAAAATCTTTATTAGAACAGTTTTTTCCCGTGCTTTGGGGGGCCTCCGGACGTCTGGGACTCAGATCTCCTCTGTGACTTCCATGGATCTTGGGGGGCAGGTCTGTGGCTCTTCAATATTGTAGAATAACACTATGGAAAATCCTTATAGACACAAGTGCACATACACATGCACACAGGTGCTCACAAAGTGTTCACACAAGTATGGACTCAGGTCTTTCCAAATGGGCCAGTCTCTAAAGCCAGCCACGCCAGGTCAGGTCCACCCCAGACCCAAAATCCAAGGATGACTCGGCCCCCACAGAGGCCCAACAGAGCTAGAGGGCCCAGATCCCAACCAATAGTCTCTGGGAGCAAGCCGGCAGTTGCCCCAGCACCGAGACCCACCAACACACTGGTAGGCGAAGGCACCAGCAAGAAGAGTGACAGGGGGAGGATAGGCCCCACATCAGAGAGGAGCATAAATTGTCACAGTGGGGGAGGGGGAATGACCCGACCTGACAGAAAAACAGTCGCAAACAAACAATCACACATTCCCACCCTCATGCACACACATAGCCATTTGCACAAACATACCAAGACACACAATAGTACACCCACTCACACTCTCCACTCAGCCACAGTTCTGCCATGCACCACCTTCCCCAAGGCTCCGTACTGGGACCTCTTCTCTTTGCCATATACACCACCTCACTGGGTCAGATCATCCAATCAGATGGCTTATCCTACCACTGCTATGCTGACGACACCCAGCTCTACCTGTCATTCTCACCTGATGACCTCACAGTCTCAGCGCGAATCTCAGACTGTCTCTCTGATATATGGAGATGGATGAAAGCCCATCATCTCCAACTCAACTCCTCTAAAACTGAACTGCTTGTCATCCCAGCCAAACCAACCAACAACACAATATCTCAGTCCAGACTGACTCCCTATCTCTGGTCCATCAAAGACAGCTGAAATCTGGGTGTTGTGATTGACGACCAGCTGACTTTTAAAGATCCTGTTGCTTCTGTCGCTCGTTCACGTCCCTTCGCTTTGTTCAATGTACGAAAGATCAGACCATACCTGACCCAACACACCACCCAGCTCCTGGTTCAGTCTATGGTCATTGTTACGTCCCTGCTCCTCAGCTTTTCCTTTGTGTTTTTTTTTCTGTCATGTCAGGCTCTGCTGTGTTTGTTTTCCCTCACTAATTGCATTATGCCCTTCAGGTGTGGCTGGTTTGAGGGAGGCCTGGTTGAAACTCCTGTCTTCCCTTATTGGTTGCTGTGTGCAGAGTAGACCAATCGGATGCAGAGGAAGACTTATAAAAACACCTGATGAAAAAAGAAGAGTCTGGCTGGCTGACTTTGACTAACTCTGTTTTCTTTGTCTTGTTCAGAACTGCTGCTGATTGTGGCTGCTGTTTATGCCTGAGCCAGTGCCGATTAGGTATGTGGTGAGGAGGCAGAGGACAGGTAAGATTGGGGTACCCTGTACATTCTACTCACGTAGTTTATTTTTTGTCTAGAAACACTAGGTAAGCAGAAGGTGCCTCCACGTGTAATGTTTTACCTCATCCTTTTGTAGATTAGTTAAGTAGGTCTTGTTTTGTTGATTTAAAGAATAGATATACAGTAGTTAAGGCTTCTTTTGTTATCTTTATTTCTTTGATTTCAGGCACCTTCTATGTTCCTCCTCCTCCCACTTGTATTGTACATAGTGTATATATTGTAAATAAATCATTCACTTTGACTTTTAAACCTCTTGTCTCCTCTACTCTGTGATCGGTTTTGTTACAACCCTCCTCCTAGACGGGGTTCCTCCTTGACCACTGAAATGTCCTTCTAACTGGTCTTCAGTCTGGACTGTGAAACCTCTACAAATGGTTCAGAACGCAGCAGCCTAAAAGAGCACGTTACCCCTCTATTCATTGAGCTCCACTGGCTACCTTTAGCTGCTGCATCAAAATCAAATCGCTAACACTAGCATACAGGGTCCTGAAAGGAACGGCTCCCATCTACGTCACAGCTTGGTCACACCAGGTCATCAAAGGATCATCAGCTAGCAGAGCTACACCACGCTGGGACAGTCCAGACTCTTCTCATGTGTCGTTCCACGATGGTGGAATGACCTACCAAGATACCAGAACAGGGGCGTCCCTGTGCATCAAGAACCTCCTGAAGATCCAGCTCTTCAGAGAACATCTTCTAGACTAGCTCCTACCTTCCCTACTCCTCTGTACTATTTATGTACTTCACTCTATCCTGTGTTCTTTTCCCTCATGGTCACCTTAGAGACTGGATAGTGTTCAAATGTCCAAGTAGTTTGTTAGAGTTTGGGTTAGTTGTTAGTCTCAATGGTAAATTCTTGATTACAATATCTTTTGTAAGTTGGGTAAAAAAGCATCTGATAAATACATAAACATAAATGTAGCGATCACAAGGTCATGCAAATGTCAAAGGTCAACAAACTGACCTGGTCATTGAACAGACCAGACAGCCATGCTCTGCTCCAATAACAAAGTGTACCTTGAAATCAAAAACATTCACTCGCTTGTGAAAGTTTCTACAAACAACTGGAGAGACGTCCTAACCCGGCCTCGACAGACCTGCCTGCTGAAGTTACTGACGAGAAACTCATGACTCGTCGTTGCTCTTTAATAAAATAATTTTCTCTTCTTTACAGACTTCATGACAAATGAATAACACTGATTGTTTTTCCTAAAAGTGTATTTAATCCTAATTCATTGCTTAGAAACTAATGGTTAAAGCAGCACTCCGGAGGATTTCATCAGGAGAGCAGTTTTTGAATCTAGCGTCCAAAGGCTCCTCCTCAAAACATCTCGACACGCGCGTCCGGTCGCGTGTGCGCGCGTGCACGCAGCGCATATACTTCGGACATGAACTGTACAGCTCAATGTGTAGGGTTTAATCACTCACAGTTCACAATCTTATTCTAACAACACTACGAGGGTCTGAAGAGCCCTCTCTGTCCCTGCTGCTTCTGATATTAGCTCTGTTAGCAGAGAGCTGCTGCTGGACTCTGAAGCTGAACTTGACTCGGCCCTGGATGAACTTTCTGACCAAAATAAACGCGTAACCCTGTCAAGCCTTGCCATTCTGTGAAGTGAAAGGTTTAAAAATAAAAATAAATCCATCTTTAGCTGGAGAATGGGTAGGTTTTTAGTAGAAATGAGCCGTGAGTCCTCAGTGAACGGCTGAGACGGCAGAGAAACACACGGAGCGTCCTGTACGACAGCGCCCCCTACTGGTACAGGTTTGGTCGATGCGCGTGCATGTTGAGAGAATGCAGACATTTGAATTTCATTGGCTGAAAAATGTCAGCGGCAAGAAATAATGGAAAGGGGTCTCTAGGAGGAAGGAGGGTCTTCATCAGAATGACAGATGTTGTGGAACTCAACCCATAGATCATAGTTTAGACCTGAAATATCATTTAAAACATTTAGAAAACTTTGATACAGAGAAAAAATAATCCGGAGAGCTGCTTTAAATCATAATTAATGATAATATTTAAAATGCATTATTTTAAATCTTAAATACATCAAATGACTTACTGATGATATAATCATGTTTATTATCAACCATGTTTCATATTACTATCAAGATATTAATAATGACCTTTATTTAGCTTCAACTATGAGTTTAAACCATGTTTTCTAAGAAAATACCTTCTCTTTAGTTTCTCAGAGGGAGTGAAGACAGAGTTTTGTTAACGCCTCTCTAATGTTCCTGGCTTCTGATTGGGTGATCCTAAATCCTATAAAAACATGTGATTTCTGGACATCTAGAGTGTCTCTTCCTGTCTTCTGCCAGCCTCCAGGGTCTCTGCCTCCAGAGCCTCTGCCAAGATGCAGACTGAGACCTCCTGTCTGGAATCAGGACAGATTCCAGACCCTGGTTTAAGAGGACTTTAAAACAACACTACATTCTAATCCATGAAGAACCATATTTTTGAATCCAGCTCCAATTTTATCAGCACACCAAGGTCAACAGCTTTACCAGAGAACGAGTTACCTGGGACCAGTCTACGTCCAGCCTAAGTGATACTGATCACCAAGGCCAAGTCACCCTCTGAGTCGGGAAGGACTTCCTCTGAACTCCCTCTAGACAGCCTGGATCCATCAGGAGCTGATCTGGTACAGTAATCTTTAGCCAGTATGATGTCATATTGTTTATCATAATTTATCAATTATCAATAATTATTAAAATCAACTCAGCCAGCCCAGGTTAATTTTATAATTACTCAACTCACTTTCTTTCTGAAATTAGACCCTTTTATAACATCTTTAATCATTTTGACAAATGTTTATTAATGTTTTGTTTGTTTTATATTGTAAATAAATTAGTTAGGAAAATATAGTAATAAATACACTTTTATATAAAACTATATTTTGGGTCTGTGTCAAATTACTATTACTATTAGGCGATGGATGTTGTAGGTCTGTCGTCTCTGCAACATTGCGTGGTCATCGTTCCTGTGGAGTGGCAGACCGGGGTGGTGGTTCCCATTTTTAAGAAAGGGGACCAGAGGGTGCGTTCCAACTATAGGGGGATCACACTCCTCAGCCTCCCTGGAAAGGTCTACTCCAGGGTACTGGAGAGGAGGGTCCGGTCGATAGTTGAACCTCAGATAGAAGAGGAGCAATGTGGTTTTCGTCCTGGTCGTGGAACTGTGGACCAGCTCTTTACCCTCGCTAGGGTGATGGAGGGGTCATGGGAGTTTGCCCAACCAATCCACATGTGTTTTGTGGATTTGGAGAAGGCTTATGACCGTGTCCCCAGGGACACCCTGTGGGGGGCGCTCCAGGAGTATGGGGTGGATGGTCTTTTGTTAAGGGCCATTCAGTCCCTGTACCAGAGGAGTGTGAGTCTGGTCCGCATAGCCGGCAGTAAGTCGGACCTGTTCCCAGTGAGGGTTGGACTCCGTCAGGGCTGCCCTTTGTCACCGGTCCTGTTCATAACCTTTATGGACAGGATTTCTAGGAGCAGCTGTGGTGTGGAGGGGGTTGAGTTTGGTGACAGGAGAATCTCGTCTCTGCTTTTTGCGGATGATGTGGTCCTCCTAGCTTCATCGAGCTCTGACCTGCAGCTCTTGCTGGGAAGGTTCGCAGCCGAGTGTGAAGCGGCTGGGATGAGGATCAGCACCTCCAAGTCTGAGTCCATGGTTCTTGACCGGAAAAAGGTGGATTGCCATCTCCAGGTCGGGAGAGAGGTCCTGCCTCAAGTGGAGGAGTTCAAGTATCTCGGGGTCTTGTTCACGAGTGAGGGAAGGAGGGAGCGGGAGATCGACAGGCGGATCGGGGCAGCGTCTGCAGTGATGCGGACGCTGAACCGGTCTGTTGTGGTGAAGAGGGAGCTGAGCCAGAAAGCAAAGCTCTTGATTTACCGGTCGGTCTACGTCCCAATCCTCACCTATGGTCATGAGCTTTGGGTAATGACCGAAAGAACGAGATCGCGGATACAAGCGGCTGAAATGAGTTTCCTCCGCAGGGTGGCCGGGCTCAGCCTTAGGGATAGGATAAGAAGCTCGGACATCCGGGAGAGACTCGGAGTAGAGCCGCTGCTCCTCCATATCGAAAGGAGCCAGTTGAGGTGGTTCGGGCATCTGGTAAGGATGCCTCCTGGACGTCTCCCTTGGGAGGTGTTCTGGGCATGTCCTGCCGGCAGGAGGCCCCCAGGTCGACCCAGGACAAGCTGGAGGAAATACATCTTCAGTTTGGCCTGGGAACGCCTGGGCGTCCCAGCTGAGGAGCTGGTGGACTTGGCCGGGGAGAAGGTGGCCTGGGCTGCCCGACTTGGAATGCTGCCCCCGTGACCCGGACCCGGATAAGCGGAAGAAGGCGAGGCGAGGTCAAATTACTAATAAATGTTGATTCACTGATACCCAAAAGAACCTAGTTTGAGAGTCAATTTGTTCAAACAATTTTGATGACTCGTCATTTATGAGCAATTTTAATTTGTTTGATAATTTTAATATTTTATTGACAATTTATTAAGTGTAGCATACTTCATAACGCTACATACTGGACTTAACCTTAGAGATGGGTAGCGAAGGTAGTGGACACCCACTTTTTCCTGTTGGACACCCACTTTCCAAGTTTCTGGCTAATACACTGCTGGGGAGGCCAGTCTGGGTATCCCTGCCCCGGCGACCTGGATCAAAATGACAGCAAGGCGGGGTCGTTTATGGCGGGGGTCGTTTATGGCGTTTGTTTAAACCAACCAACATCTGAATTACTGTCCTACTGTACATGTTACAGCTTAAACACTGAATACATGGTTACAGTTGTCTGAAATACCAACTAGGTTTTCTCTGATCTGCAGCAGCATCTCTCCTGGTGTGACTAGCCATGCTTGCTCCAGTCAGAGGACAACTTCCTGTTTCTACAGACTCTGCTCCCTTTGTATGATGTGATGGGTGGGTGTGGTCCTAACTGTAGATAAATAACTGATAGAAGTCACTTCAAAATGTCCTAAACTTCCGTTAAAGGCATACTCAGTAGCCAGGTAAACAATGTAGCTTTAACGTTTTTTTAAAGCCTCTTAACAACGTTCCAACATAGTATAGCCATAAATATATTGTGGAGATTTTAAAAAACCCGAAAGAAATCAATAAAGTAGTTGTCCCGCAGTTCTCTAAAAACTTCAGCCAATCCAGCTGTCTGTCTGCCGCATTTCCTCACTGCTTGGATTGGCATTAATCCGCCCGGACACATTTTGGGGCAGAACATCCCGGAAGTGAAAGTGAAAGTAGAAGTAGGACAGAGAGCCGGTGGGTGATTCCATTTTAAGACAAAAATACCAGAGTCCCCCCCAAAAAACACCTTTTCAGCTAGCAGAAAACTAAAAACGTTTGGAGATGAAAAGAGGAAAAGCTGGGGGAACGTTTCTGCAGCTGGAGTTAGACTCTGCTTTGTCACCTTTGCAAACCGTGGTCCCATGTCCGCGGGAGGCTGGCGTAAGGATTTTACCCGACAGGAGGGGTGAGTTCACCGAGACGTGTTTCTGTAAAATAGCTAGCGAGACCTTGTTTGATTACCTGGCTACTGAGGATGGCTTTAAAGATAATCTGAGGCCATTTTTCAGATGGCGCTTGTGGCTGTCAGAAAGAAGTCTTCTGGAGGAATGATGCACCCCCTGAGTTCCACGGGGTCCAAACATCACCTGTACTGATTAGTTATCATGTGTCATGAGATGGAAGAGCATGTGGAAACCTGTCCACTGTATGTTTGACTCAAAATCATCATTAGCAGGGGAGCGCTTCTAATCTCCATGAAGGTGTTGGGCCTGAACTCTGCTGCAGCAGAAACCCTAGTCTGCAGCTCCGGGACCAGAACCGCTTCTTTAATGATCTCTGGAGTGAGCTGCTGTTTGTCTCTGGGAATGAGCCCTGACCCAACTCTGAAACATCATTTCAAGCTTAGCCTGAATAAGGAATGAGCCTGATGAATCTGTCTGTGTAATTGTCCTTTCTTTCACCTTAGGAGGGCTGTTAGGAGATAATCCTCTCCTTAGTGAAACAAGACCTAACAACATCATTAATCTCATTACTAAAGCCTTGTTGCTTTGTTGCCACGGAGTCCCATGCCCAATTATCAGCCACTGCTGCATCCCCATGACGACGGCCAGCCCCTCCCATCAGCGGAGACCATCTGAACTGTCCCCAGATTGACTTCTCTTAGAGCCGATAACGCCCCGTATCTGCAATCAAGCTCCTTCTGAGCCTCTGCTGGATGTCTGGTGATAGACTATGAATGAAGCAGAAATCCGATTGCTACAGCATGTACTTTTAGAAACTCTTATCAGGACAAAGCAGGTCCACATCACGAGGCAGCAGGAGACAATACAGATGGATTCTTTATTTAGGTTTGCTTCTGCTGTTACAGAAGAACAATACAAATTAATTAACAAGCTCCTAAATGTGTGTGAATATGTGCACTGCCATAATGAAGTCTACGTGAACAATGCATGTGTGGAGAACGTAGTGTGTAATGCCTCCAGTGGATTTCATCAGTCAGCTGGAGGAGCCATCACTCTGGACTGATGAGCTAACGTGGGAAGTTTGAGTTTCTGTTTGTTTTTCCCATCCTGCTGCAGATTTCAGAGACCTCTTCATGAACTCAACAAAAAAACTGTATTCTACTCTCACCACTTAGTTGACAGGAGAGGAAGAAGGTGTGCAGGTTCATCGGCAGCTGGATTTTAACGACATAGAAAAGAGACGTTGGGTTCAGTTAAACCCTGTCTGACAAACTAACGACTGAAGGAACTAAACCCAGCAGTCAAATTACCAGTCAGAGGAGGGGGGTGGGGGTGTCACATGTAATAATGATCCTCATCAGGTGTTTATGTCTTCATGTGTTCAGGATGTCAGACATCAGAGACAGACTGTTACAGCAGTGAGGTAGAATGAAAGGACAGGTGATTATATTCAGGCACACGTCAAACACAGACCTTGTTTCTGAGAGGAAACCCTCCTGCTGCAGGGCTTTAAAGCTAATCTTTATATTTCATTTTTATCAACTTTTAAACTTTTATCATAACTTTGCATTTTCTTGAAGCTCTTTTCAGACTCCTGCACTGTAAGCATGTCTGTAACGTGTCTGCTTGTCTTGTCACTGGTTTGTGAAAATAGGTCCACACACCAGGCGAGCTCTCAGTCAAAAATATAATGGGAGTGATGTTTCAGGCTTCAGACTAAACAAGCTCTGAATAACAGAATCTCCATCTTTAAAGGG
This sequence comes from Callopanchax toddi, assembly GCA_006937965.1. Classification (NCBI taxonomy): domain Eukaryota; kingdom Metazoa; phylum Chordata; class Actinopteri; order Cyprinodontiformes; family Nothobranchiidae; genus Callopanchax; species Callopanchax toddi. The sequence continues at coordinate 295,179 of SSNR01000136.1, forward strand.
TCAAATCTTCACGTTTTCATAAAGCATCGTCACTGTCAGGCTGAAGCCTCCAATTTTCATCACTTCCATGTTTTAACATAAATCATGTTTGGCTATTGGTATTAGCTGATGGTGTTTCTGCTGCTGCAGCACATAGAGTAGCATAGTGATGCTTGACACTATAAACAAACTAAACAACAGGTCTCATGTTGAATTGTATTATATTTTTTCCGTGTCCTGTCTGGCAGTATAGCAAACAGAATCCATGTCTGAATGCTAAAAACAAGCCTTACAGATTGACTATCACAGGTGGGGCGTTACAGCTGCTGCTATAATGCTCCACCTGATATATATTCTAAGACAAACTCTTTATTAGAACTGTTTTTGTTTCATTTGAATCCCAACGGACACGGAGATGGAAATGAAGGTAAGGAAACCGAATGACAAGGGGGTGGGGGGTAACAGAAAAAGAAAAGAGTACAAAGGATCTACTTCTAGACCTGTAAAAAGAGAGAGAACAAACAAACAAAACAGAGGGCAAAGATACCACAGCAATAAACAACAATTACAATCAGTGCGTTTACATGGACTTTAGAAAACCAAATTATTGCCTTAAAACGACTGAAGTCAGTTTTTGCATGTAAACACGTTAGTCCAGCTGAAGTCAAACTGGATCTAACTGAGCGGAAGCACCCAGATGATGCAGTTGTAGCTTGATTTCCTCTCCATGTAAACTGAGCCAATGCCGGCTGGATGCTCCTCCTCCGGGAGTGACGAGACCGTGGAAGTGGGATTACGAACAAATCAGCAGCGGTAAAAGACGATAGCAGCAAAAACAAACAAACAGCTTTCAAGTGCTGGGTACACAAAGACGCCCGAGCAAATCTGTGTCCGACGGAAGCGTTTAAAACCAGCAGAACGTCAACATAAAAGGGCGTATGTCGCCACCTATCGTAGCGGAGTGGAGCAAACTGCATTTGAGAGTTCGGTTTTCTAACAGACATGTAAACTAGGATAAAGACTCCCGGTTTATTAACATAAGATCGACCTAGATGTGCATGTAAACGCACTGACTGTCTTGAAAAGTAAACAGTAATGACTAATTCAAGGTGTGTTCAGTGTGATCCACAGCCCAAGTTTATGTGTCTGAAAACACCTGAGTCCATACCTGTGTGTGTGCATTTGTGAATAAGGGTTTCCCCATAGGAGTGTTGACCTGCCCCCCAAGACCCATGGAAGACGCAGAGGAGACCTGAGCCCCAAACATCCAGAGGCCGCCCGGAGTCCAGGAAATAGACCCTGTGCACGTTAGCATATTCTACTTCCTGTGGGAAGACTCCTGTCCAGTGTTTTATTTCCGGTTTGATATTCTCGCCTGGTCACACCCTATTTACTGTCTTGTATTCCCGAAGAAGTCGACAAAATGAGTGGACTAAGCGGTGATTTAAATTCTTCTAGATGTCTAGGGCATTTGCCTAATATTTCTGTTGATGATGTTCACCGACTTGTTGATAGTTTTTCCGCTGCGCCAAAGAGCAAACGAGAGAAAGGCTTCACGTTTTATATTTCGCAGGATTTATCTAATTTTGAAGGTAAGTCACAACCCTCCCCATCGTCAATACTTATAGTTTGAGACCCTTACCAACGTAAATTATTTGTGTATATGCTGTGGCTTTTTTACGGTTTGTTTACATGCTGTGTAATCCTCCGCTGACGGTCGCGGTTTGGAGAACCTGTTTAGAAGCTGCAGATCGCTCGGTTCCGATTCGATTGATCTAACACCGGGCCCATTTAGCACATAAATCCATAGGATTAGACTCTAAATGAGTCCATCAGCCAGTCATCATATAGAAATAAAAACTCTCCGGAGTGGAGCGCAGTGCAGCAGCAGCTGAGGCACAGCTCTGTGCGCTTTGCGGGACTCTGTATAATATTAACGTTCATTATGATTTCATGAGAGAGAGAGAGATGAGGTGTTCACAACCTTCCCCATCGTAAATCCTAATATATAGCAGGGGTCCCGTTAACCGGAAATTTCCCGTATTTAACCTTTTTTTTAAATTTACTTTGACGGAAAGATCTGAAGGGCGCCGGTCATTCTGACAGGTTTGCGCACGAGCCTGCCCGTCCATACCGTCATAGGAAATCACTGAATTGTCCCCACTAATAATTCGAACCAAGGATGCAGAAATAGTGCAGCATCTCCACCAATACCTGCAGCCCAGACTGAGGTTCTGTGCTGCTGTGTGCAGACCTGTGATCCAGACGTCCTGCGCTCTGCAGCAGAAGAACACTGGTCCTCCATCAGGGGTCAGACCCGAACCGCTCAAACGCCCCTTTGCAATCCGGTGCTCAGTGCGCGATCAGATATGGATTAACTACACTTCCTGTTGTAATGCGCCCTCAGAGTAGCGTTCATAGGCTGTGGAGGCTTGTTGACACGCAAAATCTGCTCCGCGAGCTGCGCGCACATAGAACTGGACTCCAAACGCGAGGAGGTCCGCATTAAACAGCAGCGCCAGGTTTTCCCCTGAGTACCGGTATCTCAATGAAAAATATGTGAACCCCTCATCCCTCTCTCTCTGTCTCTCATGATCTCATAATGAACGTTAATATTCTGTAATCAGAGTCCCGTGGAGCGCACAGAGCTGCACCTCGCTGCGAGGCGCTCGACTCCAAACGGAGTTTTTAGAAATGTCTATAGGATGACTGACTGATCGACTAATTTAGTGTCTAATCCTATGGATTTATGTGCTAAATGGGCCCGGTGTTTGAGCAATAATGCTACTGAAAATGTAATTATTATAATTTTTAAAATTAATAAGTGACGGATAAAAATAGATTATGACCGGATTTTTTTAAACCCTGTCAGTCAAAATGACGGAAAACCAAAAAGTCTAGCGCGACCTCTGATATACAACAACCATTTTTTAACCCGATCCTTTCCTTTTCGTAATTTGGACATGATTCTGTAGTCCATCTTCGCAGTAAGGAATTACCGTCAAATACAGCTACAGGAAACGAAAGACAGTACATCCGGTCTCAAACCCGGAAGTTAGCATTTTCTCGTGCACAGGGTCTATTCAGGAAGACCACCACAGGAGCAGCTGCAACCCCCCTCCAGGAGAAGAGCAGAGGATCACTACGTGGGGGTCACCTAGCAGCCGGCTACACCAGGTGAAGTGAGCAGGGGTCAAGAAATCCCCTCGTTCACCTTTTCCCAGTTCTACAAGTCTGAAGCTATCCAGGAAGACAAATCACGCTTGTTATAGTTAAACACACCAGTTTAATATACTTCTGCAGAAGGAGAGAGCGATGTTGCCTCAAACAGGTTCCAACACTCTCTGAAGGTCAATCCTTCAGAACATAGACTTTATAGCATCACAGGGTAAGAATGTGGGTTTTCCTATCAAATGAGGGGCGGTCCCTCATCCCTTACAATCTACGATAGCATCACAGAATAACAAGACTCTCTGTTTCCTATCAGACAGACAGAAGATTTGCTATCCTTCGTTAGGCCAGGGACCTTTCTGTTACTCTGGCATCCTGCTCTGCTCCCAAGGCCAGGAGATCTCCCTCCCCCAGACCTGTTGTACATGTCACACCCAACCTGATTAGACTGAAACTCTAAAGTATAATGTTTTACCCTTAGATTTTGCTTTGCTCTATTCTACCAAAGTCCTAATACTATGTGAGTGTAGTTATTATGTTAGTGTAAATACTTATGTGAGTGTACAAACTATGTGAGTGTGCTCTACCATTACTTCCGTGATTTAGGATGCATAAATTAAAGTGTTGACCTCTGTATGTGTGAGTGCTCTCCTCTCCTGACCTAGATGTGAGTGTGTGTGTTTGTTCCATCTCCTGTGAGTGAGAGTGAACTATTCAGACTCCCAAATGTGTGAAGTGTTATCTTGTTGTTCTTGATGTGAGTGAAGAACTTTGAGTTCTTTGTGATATTTCTGTAAGTGTTCCTAACTATGTCTGACTATCTAAGTGAATACATGAGTACACATAATAAACCCTTAGTCAAATGGTTAAACATAACATGCAGTTCTTCCTGTGTGGTGATAAATACAATCAAACAGTGACCCAAAGTGATTACATATGATTATAAACCCAATATTATATAGATTAATACATGATCATACAGATAATGTGAAACATATACTAACTCATAAAAGGTGATTTACCCATAAATGTGATAAATGTGATTAGCTCAATAAAACAGTGACCCCAAGAATGGTTATAACATGATTCTGTACACAACAATTCAGGGCAGATCCAGCCTGGACCCAGAGACCCAAGACCCCAGGGGGACCTGGCCCCGGAAAAGGCCCGACAGAGCTAGAGGGCCCAGATCTATTTATATATAGAAGGCACCATTTGGGGCAAACATTAAAGCTTTAGCATTACTAAGGATAATTCTTTCAGATATTTCAGTGTATATTTGTTTTTCTTGTTAGTCATCCATTTCAGTGTTTCAACATATGAATTAAGATCCAACAAAAAAACATGGAGGTTTGGGAGGGGCTTTGAAAACCTTGCTTTGTGTATGTGGAACTTACCAAGCAAGATTAGATTCATTACTAAACATACAGCTTTGTTATTGCACTCAAAACTTGCAATAATATCTTTATCTTTTTCCAAATTAATATTATCCTTTTTAAATCTACGTTCTCACATTGTCCAAATACGGACATTAAACTCACCTGGTCTGTTTCAGCACTGGTAACAAACGCCTCAGCCTCCGTCATGGTAACCTGATGTGTTTGAGGTCCTCTCTTTTCAGCCAGTCTCCTCGTGTGTTTTGAGGTTAAAAAGTTCTTATCAGGCAACAATTCTCACTTATTTTCGACCAGAACATTGTGTTTGGTGCACAACAGCTTTCCATCACTTCTGTGTAATACTTTGGAAAGCTGACTTGTGTGTATTTTAGTCACAATAACTTGGTTTGGCTAAAAAATATGAAACTGGGGAGATCAGAAATAAAACACACAGTAGGGGCGAAGGGGATTGGTCAAAATTCATCCAAGTTGCAGTGACTGGTCAGAGCAGAAGGACAATATGGCAGGTCCTTGTGAATAATGATTGAATTCACGTTGGGAGTTGAGATCTCGACTCTCCTGCAGGGACTGGTTTATGTAAAGACATCAGTTCAGTCCTAAAACCTACAGCTACTTGATAAACGAAGTTCTCAGTGTCTGTCACAAGCAGCAAGACCAACAATGTGTTTCCTTTGAATATTTCTTTGAAAACACTTTAATAATATGGATATATTCATGACCTAATGCTGCCGCTCTGTAAACAAGCATATATTATTCATAAGCTCCACACAGACTGACAGAATAAAAATATCCACTCTAATAAAGTGCTGATACGTAAAGTTAAAGACTTTATACGGAGCTGAGCCGAGGCCACGGTGGGCTCTGGTCAGACGCTGGATTTATTCAGAACAAAGGAACCATCACACAACAAAAGCAGCTTCCAGCTGAACTGTTTACCACATAATGTGTGTTTTCCATTAATCAGTGTGTAAATGTTTACCACATGGTAACAAGTCTAATTATTCATGTGTTTATTCAGAAAGAACTGCACAGAGTTGTCCCTAACGATGTAGGGACTTTAATCAGACTGTTTCTATCTATCTCACTTCATCTGTTAAAGGTTCATTATAAAGGTTTTAGACTCATGTCAGGATGGTCACTTCTCACATCAGGAGTTGCTGAAACTCAGGGCCAGAAAACGTCTTCTATCCATGTTTCAGCCTGTCTGTGGGTTAGGGCTCGTCTGGAAATAGACGTCTTACTTTCCTCCAGCACACAGGAAAACTTGTTTATGGACAGTCCTAGTTCTATGTAGTTTTCACTACAGCCTCATAATGAGCTGACTTGTAAAATATTTTCAAAAAAACAAAGAGCAGGAAATAAGAAGAGAGACTTCTTACCAGGAGTTTGACACAGCGTTTATGTCCCTGTGGTTCCTCACTGACAGAGGTGAGATGCAATGAAGTTTTTTACATTGTTACTGTACTTAAGTAGATTTTTCATGTATCTGTACTTAACTTGAGTATTTATTTTTTTATGACTTTATACTTTTACTTCCTACATTTAAATGCTAAAATCTGTACTTTCTACTCCTTACATTTATAAAACTGGCTCCTTACTTCTACACGTCGACAGTCAGACATTACCAGCGTATTTTAATGTTGTCTGACCTGTTTCCCCTCTAAGTTGTATCTCTGCTCTCTCTCTCTCTCTCTCTCTCTCTCTCTCTCTCATTCTCTCTCTCATTCTCTCGCCTCTTTCATTGTAGTAAAACTCATGCTATCAGAAATGTGAAAGTATTCCTGCAGAGTCCGTTGCCTCCGATCGTGTTGGAGGTTCGGGGTGTTTTCTTAAAGTAACTACTGACCTTTGGATTCAGAACTGACCAGAACAGCTGCTGAAGTTTCACCTGAAAGTGCTGCTGATTGGTTCCCTAAACAAAGCCGATATGGTAACTAGTAACTAACTAGTAACACTGTTTACTTTAGATTGGAAGACATAGGAAGACAAACCACAAGAGAAAGAAGTAGGAATGAAGGAGTGAGAACAGAAGAGGATGAGGAACATGTGGAGCCTGGAGCTGCATTAGTTACAGCTGCTGCTGTTATGGTTCCAGCTTCTGAAGAGGACAGACAGATGAAGGAGAGTAATAGGAAATATAGAATAGAATAGAATAGAAATAGCTCTGTTTTCCCTCAGTGCAGAAATTTAGGTCCATGAGAATCAAAAGAAAACCATCACAGCAGGTGAGTAGATTGAGTTTTTGAAGATATTGACATGTATTACAAATGAAGTTCAGATAATATTTCTAAAGTATCATGGGTTTGTTAATGTCAGGCCTGACACTGAGAATAGATATGTTTAACGGAAGGAAACCGTACCAGTAATAAGATGAATGAAATCTTCTTTCGGCCCCTGGTATTTCTCCAGTTCCTTGAGTTCTTTCTTTACTGTCCCTTGGAATCTCTAAGTCTAGCTCCGCCATCTTGTTCTGCAGTTGGTCAACCACCAGCTGTTAACATCACCTTAGATCTGGCCACCTAGCATCTTAGCTCTGTAATTATCCACCACTCATGGTGAAAACTGCACTTCAACAGTCAAGACCGCCCCTTCTTCCACTAATCTGGGTCAGTGGCAGACCGTCCTCTTCCCAGCCACCTCCACTAGCTCATCTGGTGGGACGGCAAGGCATCCCTAGAGATATAACCCCTCCAGAGTGGCCTGCTGGTGGGACAAGCCTGAAACACCTTCCCAGGGAGACATCCCGACTAAACCACCTCGGCTGGCTCCTCTCGGCATAGAGGACTAGCATCCTGTGCTTCCCTCGATGCCCAGAGATTCCTGTACTCCAATCCAGTCTGTTTAATCAGTCTGCCTGTATCTTGCATAAGGCTTTGATTGACAGAAATTTCAGGAATAAAATATGTATATAAAATTCCAGCAAATATCATTTTGTTTAGGGACTCTGTTTATCTTTTTAAAGTTCTGAACCCCTCTTCAATAACACAACCAGGTGCCCATATATGCACATACATACTATATGTGTAACACACTGAAAATCTTCTTCCCAACATCCAGGGCAGCTCATCGCTTCATAACGCCGCCAACTGTTTCTGCACAATAACAAGAATGTTATTAACATATATGGTAATAGTGTGTGAAAACGAGGAGTTGCCCTTTCCCTCATGCCCGCTGTATGCACCCGTCTGAGAGTCAGAGTGTGTGTATGTATGAGAGTTTTTTTCCTTCGGTGCCCGCTGTGTGCACTCCGATTCTGTGTTCAGAGGGAACTGCTCGCTTTGATGTTCTCCGATGCAGGCAACTGCTGATACCCTTATTAGCTTGCGAGGAGCTGATGCAAGCTACGCTAGTGCAAGTCTCCAGTTCAGTTCAATGCAAAGTGGAGCAAGACAGAAATGAGCTACATGCAAGTGAAGCCTGGGGAAGTCAGCACAAAGAGACAAAACCACATACTTTATTCAGGAAGATAAGCCTCTGGAATTAACACGGTGATAATGATGATAAACTCACTTTCCTGTGACACAGCTGGGGGTGGTGCTGAATCAGAGAGGGGTGGGGTGGGGGTTGGAGGTGATGAGATAGGAGCCAAGTCACAGAATGAGACAGGACTTAAAAAGTTCAGAACAGATAAGAGGAATTGGAGGGAAACCACAGGAGGAGGATTTTGTAGCAGGTCAGTGACATGAAGATATTTTATGAGGTGTTTATGTTATTTGTGATTTTTGTTTGAATCTGGACTAATCCTACGTGAAACTTTCTGAATTCCTCTATATCTGCATGATGAATTCACTGAACAAGAGAATTTTACACATTAGTAAGTATGGCAAATGTGAATATGAAGTAACATTTCTGAAGTGAAAACCAACTGTTGGGATAAAAAGTAATAACGATGCAACAGAAGGCTGATATCCTGGTTTAAAGCTGCTATCATCAGTCATTATTCACCTTAAACATCAGAACATTACTTCTGACAAACTCTAATGTAATTACTATTCTTCTTTATCAACTTTCAATCCTTTCACAAAGAGAAGACGTGTCAGATCGGATACTCCACTGGGATCTATTGTCTTTGGTAAATATTTGAAACTTTGTCTCTCATGATGCAACAAATGGAGAAGCAACCTTCAAGTCTTGTTTTAGGTCAGACTTCAATAAAGATAAAGGCTTTGAATCTTGAATCTAGAACCAAATAAGACCAGTTGTTTAGATTGTTTCAAATAAACAATGTCTGCATCACGACTCGAATGTAAGTTGTGCTGCAGCAAATAAATGTACAGCTTAGCTAACAGGTAATAAAGTGTTCTAACTGTAGAGGTTAACTAACAGGTAATATAGTGTTCTAACTGTAGAGGTTAGCTAACAAGTAATATAGTGTTCTAACTGTAGAGGTTAACTAACAGGTAATATAGTGTTCTAACTGTAGAGGTTAACTAACAGGTAATATAGTGTTCTAACTGTAGAGGTTAACTAACAGGTAATATAGAGTTCTAACTGTAGAGGTTAACTAACAGGTAATATAGTGTTCTAACTGTAGAGGTTAGCTAACAAGTAATATAGTGTTCTAACTGTAGAGGTTAACTAACAGGTAATATAGAGTTCTAACTGTAGAGGTTAACAGGTAATATAGTGTTCTAACTGTAGAGGTTAATAGTCTTGTTTTAGAAAGCATTACATTTTCATTTTGGCAAATAACTTTTTTAAAAGGCACACTTGTTGTATACCAGGGTTGAAAGTAGGACCCAGACGCAGATGAGGACACCGCAGATAGGTTTGTAAAAGGGATTTTATTTTAAACACCAGGACTTGGACTTGGACTTAAACACAACGAGGATCCAACAAACACTGACAAGACAGGCACGCTTAAATACAGAGGGAGGTGATGACAAGACGAGACACAGGTGGCAGGATAACAAATGGATTTCACCTGTGGAGACAGAAGGCAGAGGGTTTAAACAAGGCACAAGACAGTACACGAGGAGGACACTAGAGGGTGACATATGACAACACTAGGCAGTTTTGGCTTGTTTTTAACAACCCCTACTGTTTGTTTTAAGTCACTGTTGTAAAGATGAAGTGTTGACTATTCCCCTCACTGTTCGGCGTGATTTCAATCATCAGATAAAGGTTCTCTGTGTTTCTTTGGAGGCTGCTCCATGACAAACACGATACAATAACATTGTAACATAACAACATACGTGACTTTGAGACTTCAGGGCACTGAAATGGAGAGTCAGAAGTTGCAATCACGGTATCCTGGATCCAAGCAGCAGATGGGGCCAGTGGCGGTCCGTCCATAGGGGGCGCTCGGGCGCCGCACCACCAGTCCCAAGAGGAAGAAGAAGAGAAAAAGATATCACAAAATATAAAAAACTAACATAAAAATAAAACTAAACGAGCTATCCATTATATATACAATAAGTGCTGTGTATAATCTGCATTTAGGTGTAGTTTAGAAAGGTTTTCTTACTATTTTTTACTGGACCGATAGGTCGTGTTTCTTTGGGTTCTACTGCGCATGTCTGGACGGGACGCCATCCCAACATAGCGCATTGTTTTTTTCCCCTGACGCATGCGCACTGGCAATTTTTTCCTGACGCATGCGCACTGAGTGCAAAAAAATAGGAGATCGCTCGGGACGCAGGTCTTCAGCATCTGTGTGACATGCGCACAACAGCAGGAGTCTGGAGTGTTGCTCAGACCGAAACCGGAAGTTCTTGCTCTCTTTTTAATGGAGGGTAGAAAATGGATATTTATTCAAAGAATCCTTCTTTCCTGCTTGTGAAAACAAGCCGAATGATTCCATTTGTCCTGATTTCATCAACTCAATGGTGAGTGACTTCGTTTGTTTGTTTCTTTTCTTAATGACTATGTGTCTGTCACGGATTTTCCCATTCAAAAACCCCATAGGCGGAGCTAGCCGCGGCTAGCAATGCTAAGTCCTGATGAGTGAATTTATACCTTAAATAGCGACATGTGTTTGTTGAGGTGTCTGCCGAATGTTAGAGAAATACAGATACTGCTGATTGAATACGTTGGTTTATGTAGTTTAGCCCGTTTTTCATGCGTTTTCTCTACTTTTCATTAAATTATTATGGCGTTTTAAGGAAGTTTGGTCTGACTGGGTTTGATGGGACTTATCAGTGGATTTGACTTTATTTTGTTGTTAATTCACTTCATTAGTTGAGCTGATTGTCATGACTTGCTTGGTTAGTGTTTGTTGGCTGAATTGTAACATTAATTATCTGACTGTTTTAGTTAGAGATGGATTATTTGTTTGTGGTGTCAGTAGAAAGATAATTGTGAATATTAAGTAATGTTTTTGGCTTTGCCAGGTTGTTTTTTCCTTGAAACTTTTACAACTTCTGTTGTGACCACATTTTGGTTGTTTTTTATTTGTATCTGATTATATTGATATTATTCTAAGGTCTCCTCATGAAGACTTTATGATTTCTTTACTGTTTGATGTGTAGAATTAGACCTAACAGCTCCACATTTCTAGAGAACTGGTGGTACTAGGGATTTTTACCAGCAAAATATTCAGTCAGATGAAAATATTATCATTCCCTGCCCTAGTGGTGATATGTGATTTTTTTTTTTGCGCATCTGAAAACTGACTAGCAAAAATGCGCCCCACCCAAAAAAAATTTCACCAGCCGCCACTGGATGGGGCTGAATGACTTTTCATTAACCCTGTAAAGGGTCATATACTGGCTCAAGGAATTTAGAAGATTTAAAGTATGATAAAGGTACTTAGTGTGCCTTTAAACACCTAAAAATCAGCTGCTACATTTTCACTTATCTGCAGCAGTGTCTCTCCTGGTCTGACTCTCTGGTCAGAAGACTATTTCGTGTTTTAAAGACTCCACCCACTTTGATTGATGTCAGCAGAGGGTGTGGTCTATACTGTAGATAAATACCTGATAGATTCAAAATGACCCAAATCTGTTTAATCTGAAAGTGGAACTTATTCTTCTCAACAAGTTGAATTTCAGTTAAAGATAATTTGGATTTGACAAGTTATTCAAAAGTAAAAGATTTTAAATGAATACAATCAAAATGATAGAAATTAGGTCAAAAATCATCTGGTATTGGACAATCAAACTGAGAGGAGGACCTTTAAACTTATGGTAAATAACTGAGATGAGTTATGAAAAATATCAGGCAAAAACAATGATTTTAAAGAAAAATAAGATTTTGAAGGCATTGTGAAGGTCGGGATTTGTTGTTGACCTGTCTGCTGACTAAATATCTCTTTAAGAAACGTGTGTTCCAGTCACACCAACACTGTTCTTTTCTGCACTGCTATTAAAGGTTACTGGGTGATGCTCTGGGGACTGTAGGCACAAAATGAGAAGAAAACACCTTTAAAAAGAGCTGCTGCAAACCAGCAGGAAGATTAAACAGCAAGAAAAATCAATGCAACAAACCAAGAAGAGATAGTTCAGTGAAAAGGAGATGGAGAGACAGCCTGGTCTCTTCTGTCATAGCACAATGTGTCATCTACAACTGCCAGCACTGCTTTAATCCCTGCAGAGATTCAAAAGGTTGGACACGAAGCAGCTGATAACAGCTGTTATCACTGGAATTGCTGAGGGATAAAATGTTAAATCTGAACACCTGCACCTTCTGTGCTAAGATTAAGACCTGCTGTTCCTTAATTTACCTGTTAAATGACATTGATTCAGTGTTATTACAACCAGAGATAATACCAGCTGCATGCAGACCTCAGGTTTATGTTCCTGATTAAACTCTTTCACTTTTTACGCTCCCATTTTAGTCAGAATGAAGTCAAGATACCTGAAATGACAAAGACTGCACTGACTCTATTTTATTCACCAGTCAGGAGTTTGTATCCAAGAGGAGCTCCAACATTTCTGCTGTTACACACACACACACACACACACACACACACACACACACACACACACACACACACACACACACACACACACACACACACACACACACACACACACACACTGCCCTCAGATTAAACTTTCCAGAGCTTAATACGAAACCCGATTTCCAAGCAGTGCCAAAGGCACATCAACCCCAACTAAACCAACTCTCTCCAGTTGGGAGAAACAGGAGAAACGAGTCTGGGCTCAGTGAGGCTGAGAGGAAAGCAAAATGTAAATGCAAGACTTCAGTAATAACACACCTGTTTAGTGAAATGAGATCCTGGTGATTTCTGGGTCTGAATGTTTGTGATGGACTGGAGGGAATCCAGCTTATTAATCATGTATTTAGTGAAGTCAGTGAAGTCAAACCCGGTCTCTTCCTGTCCATTCAGGACTGAACCTGATGGAAACGTCTCAGTTTGAACAGAGCAGTCTGGGTTGGTTTTATTCATACCCAGAAGGGAAACTCTTCTCTCAGCTAGTGGAATGATTCTAGTAGCTCCTGGTAAAGTCGGTTCAGATACACATTATCCTGGAATACCATGTGTCTTTAAAACAGACGTCTTCAAAGTCCTGTTATGCTGTAAATTACAGGTTTTAGTTGTGACAGCAGGGTCATTTATTAACACATAATAGGAATAAAATAATGTCTTGTGAATTCAGAATGTTGGTGGATGTAAACATTGAGCAGCATGGTGGTAACTGGTTAAATGTATGGTTAATTAGGGATGTCCCTACAGATCATGGCTGTGTTGATTTTGTTTCTCTGTTTTAGGTCTGAGTATCTTTGTGTCACTAAGGTCGGTGAGTGGCTGTCTATCTTAAACCTGACAGACTCTCATCTCCTGAATTCTATTACTGTTGTGAGCTCCATGTTTAAAATCTCTGAGTTAGTTTCACTTTTACTCTGATTAATTCAGGACATAATCCTCAACAAGAAGAAGTCAGATTAGCAGGAAGAACATGATCTGATTGGCTCTCAGACTCCTGATGTTTCAGTATTTTAACCACTAGAAATGAGTCGGAACACCATGATGTGTCACCACTATCGGTGATGCTACTCTGGGCTTGGGTTCTCCCCCTGACTGCCACCAGGTCCCTCTGACCACCACCAGGTCCCCCTGACCACCACCAGGTCCCCCTGACCACCACCAGGTCCCCCTGACCACCACCAGGTCCCTCTGACCACCACCAGGTCCCCCTGACCACCACCAGGTCCCCCTGACCACCACCAGGTCCCTCTGATCACCACCAGGTCCCTCTGATCACCAGCAGTTCTCTCAGACCACCACCATTCTAATGAGGACTAATCATCCAGAGATGACTAAACATGTTGCAGACTAAAGGAAGTCTCAGTTGTTCCAACCTTTATTTTACCAGGTAAAATGTTTGACAACTTGTTCTCATTTACAAACATGACCTGGCCAGTTTATACGTCATCTGGACAGGTGTGTGAATCTATGCATCAGAGGCTCTCAGATAGGTAGGTGTGTGTGTGTGACAGATTGTTTGTGTGTTTATGTTGCAGTGCAGTGTGTGGAATGCCCCAGTTTAAGCACAGATCTTGCTGATACTTTGTGTTCACAGTGTGTGACAGACCCCCTGCTGCTGTCTGAGAAGAGAGTGGGAACACACCAAACTGAGCCTTGACACACACACACACACACAGACACACACACAGACACACACACACACACAGTATACAGAGGCAGGATAATGTCACAACTAACTTCAGTTATACTGCAAAGAAATAAACAAAATGCATCACATGACTATAGAGTAGACCTCTGAAACTCTGGTTGTTGTACTGGTTTGGGTTTGTGTAGTTCATGGAGTTCATGCTGCTGCTGCAGCAAATACAGCAGCATAGTGATTTGTTTTAACCCTTATTCAGTCAGGTAATGTCCCACTGAGATTAAGGATCTCCTTTGCAAAGGAGACCTGAGAGACAGTTGGGGGTTTAGTATTTTGCCCAAGGATACTTCGACAGTTTCCCCCGTTGTTTGGTTAAAGAACAACCTATACACATGTTCTCATGCTGGATTATAAAGGTTTACAAACAATATCTAAACAAGTTAGCTATTTTACAAAAACACGTCTCAGAGCTCTCACCCCTCCCATCGGGTCTAATCCTTTTGCTGTGTCCCACCGGACATGGGACCGCGCATTGCCACAGTAAACAAGAGAGAGCCAAACACCAGCTGTTAAAACGCTACGCTAATGTTCCCCCTGGTTTTTCCTCTTTCTACGTCCAAACGTTTTTAGTTTTCTGCTAGCTGAAAAGGTGTTTTTCTTTTTGGGACTCTGGTATTTTTTACTAAAATTGAAGCGCTAACAGCTGTTTCTGTCCTTCTCTCACTTCCGGGATGTTCTGTTTTAAAATGCTCCAGGACGCATTATTGGAGGATCCAAGCAGTGAGGAGCTTCAGTGAGACAGACAGCCGGATTGTCCAGTAGTTACTTTCAGTCCGAAACATATGATTGGCTGAGGTTTTTAGAGAACTGCAGGACAAACACTTTATTGATTTCTTTCGGGGGGGTTTTAATCACAGTATATTTATAGCTGTACTATGTTAGAACGTTTTTAAGAGGCATAAAAACAGTTTTAAGCTACATTGTTTACCAAGTTACAGAGTACAGCTTTAAAGTGTTCTAAATCACCTAAAAATTAGCTGCTTGTTTTGTCACTGTAACATTTGTTTATATTATAATTTTGCAATTAGTACTTTGTTTATTTTTATTTTATTTTGTTCGGTGCAATGAGCACTTGTGTGTTGGGACTTTTAATTTGAAAGGGGTTTGTTGAGAAGGAGAACTTCCTGGTTAGCGGGAGCAGAAATACCCGGGAGTGAGACTCAAATGGTTGTACTGTTCTGCTGTTCAGCAAATAAAGCAGAGTTAAACAAAGAACTGTAGCCCACCTTTCCATGCCCCGAGAGGACCGCTACTGGCCTATTTTTAAGGGTTACATCACCAATGTCTCTACTGATCTGGCTATTGCTTTGGTCATAGGGCTGTTTCTAGAGACTCCGTCTGCTTCAAATGATGTCACTGGAAAGTATGGTTCTTAGAGTGGATAAATGCCTGAAAGAACAGCACTTCAAAATGACAAAACAACCCCTTGAAGAAGTTATTTATCAGGGAGAAAGCAGTTTGTGAAGTTGTGGGAGTTCTTATCTGCATGCCTGGATATTGTGGTGTCCCACAGAGTTAATATTTGGCCCAAAGCTGTTTATCCTCTATATCAGGGGTCACTAACAGGCGGACCGTGGTCCGGATCCGGACCCAGAGCCGGCTCTGTCTGGACCCAGCAAATCCAGACCCGGTCCCTGGTCCTTAAGGAGCAGGTGTGTCTGAGGAGACACGCGAGCGCTAATGAGCAGGTTCATCGCTCACTCGGAACCCGCGGAACTCGCCCTCCCCTGCGTACATGGTTCAGAACTCAGTCCCGGACCGGAGTCCTGGAGGCGAAGCCGAGTGCCAAGCGAGTGGCGCACCGCGGCAACTCCTTTAGTTCGCTAAGCTCCCCCTACACCACGGTCGGGCAGTCCCTCCCGCAGCTTCAGAAAGAGATCTACTGCTGCAGAAAGACACGCCATGCACATAGTGATGCGCGGGTCAGGGTTTTTATTGACCCGTGGGTCCTGCACATTTGAAAACTTCTGACCCGCCCCAAACCGCCCCGCATCGCTGCGTCTATTTTTAGAACCCTCCCCGATCCGTCTCATTAAAAACACGTTATAATGACTGAAAGCCTTTTATTGAGTCTGACGTCTCCAAAATAAAAAGTTTTTTTAACTTTCTCTAAAACGTGCTTATGCAAAGTTTGCAGAGTACATCATTTCTCCGTTTTCTTTTATAAATCCTAAAGTTTGCGGAGAAAGTGACTCCCTTTCCGACCCGTTTTTGTTTTATAAATTTTATATAAAATATAACAAATTATAAACACATATATTTATTTTATAAGTTTTATAAATGAGGCCACAGCGGTTGCAGAGCGAGAACCGGACGTCTCTCAGCGTCATTACACCTGTAGACGCTCACACGCACACACAGACACACACACACAATAACTGATAATTTAGCTGGAGGGATGTATTTATTGGCTGATCTGGGAGCGCCTGTGTGCGTCGCACACAACACCCTCACCCGCTGCAGAATTCTTCAAATTGGTTAAAGGACTAGGAAAGAGGTCGTGCACTCATGCACCGGGTAGAGATGCTGGAAAGGTGAAGAAAGGAGGAGAGGAGAAGAAGCTCAGAGCAGGTAGACGAGCAATGATCCAGGCCATTGTCAGTCATCAGTTCATTCTGGTCAAAAACTGGACCATAGTGTCAAAATAATGTCGACTTTTCTGCATCTGAACAGCAGGAGAAAAAAAACAAATTTTCTCAAAAATTTACTTCAACCACAAACTAATTAATGGGGATCTTGTGCTCAGAGAATATATGTTTAAGTATTTAAATATAAATAAAAATAATTATCTATCCATCCATCCATCTCCAAATAATTATTTATATATAAAAATACACACATAAACACATACATATATATATATATAGACACATATATGTGTGTGTAAGCAGATTTAGGTGGCACTGCCCCCGGACCGAGGACCAGGTCTGGTCAGGAATGCTGATCTGGACCTTTGGCATATTTAGTTGAAGACCCCTGCTCTATATGAATGGTTTATGCAATGTGTCAAATGTACTGAAGTTTGTATTGTTAGCAGATTTTAACTAGGAAAAGCTCCAAATGAGTATTAAAGGAACTGAAGCAAGAACTGCATTTGGGAAAATCCTGATTTGACAAAAATAACTTTAAAAAACTAACAATGGTATTTAGCACTCATATAAACAACCTTCAAACACAGCGGGAAAGTGGTAGTATTAATATTGAGAGTGTAACTGAAAACATATTCTTAAGGGTCACAATCACATGCTGATGGCAGTAAGCTACACTGTAGCCACAGCTGCTCTGGAGCAGACTGACAGAAGAGTAGCTACCATAGACCAGGTGACCAGGAGGTGGGATAAAACTGACAGATAAACCATTTACCTACTGAGCTATTGCCCCCACTAACAGAGTAGCAAACAGAAAACATCATTCTACATAGAGTCAACTTTGATAGTTCTGATCACACCCTTAGAGTAGATCTCTCAGGCCTTTTCTGTGTCAGTCATTTGTTAACGTCCTATACTCATCCATGTATCCATTTATTCCACAGCTATCTATGAGCAAACAATTCCTCAAGTTCTGCTGTGTGAGAACAGCTGTGTTCATGCAGGAGAAAAAATAATCATGGACTTTCAAGAGCTATGTCAAGTCAAAGTCAAGGCAGGGTCAAGTTACTTAAGTCAATTCAATTCATAGTCAAGTTAATTCAAATCAAAGTAATTTTAAAACAAAGCCAAGTTAAATTTAGTTAGGAGTGAACTTCAAATCAGTACTACCATATTAACCCAAAAAGCCCATTTTGAATAAAACACTGCCATGTGAAGACTATCTGCTTCCTTTAACTGGTCATATCATGATCAAGCAAATATAATATTCAGCATGTTGTACACTGTCTTTTGTGCCAAAGTTTTAAATTAGGTCATCTTATGCATAGAAATTAGAGCGGCATAACTGTTTTGGTCTTAAAATTAATACTCCGCCCCTTCTATGGATCCAACGGCCGGCGCGCAAAGCATCCTGGGATAGCCTTTGCGTTGAGGAAGAAGAACGGAAGGGAAATGTTTAACTGGGGAACGACTCATCTGAGTGGCAGCTGCACTCGGTCCCAGTTCTAATGATCTGACGCGGACCATGCGGGCATGCACACACAAGCACGCACACACACACACTACATATTGCGCACACCAACGGGAGACAATCAGCTGCAAAACAGGTGAGATGCGTGAGCGCAGCTCCTCCCGTCGGAGTCGGAGGAGGCACCGACAAACACGCACTGACTCAGCTGCTCCTCTCTGACACATTGCGCACTCAGCTGCTCCTCTCTGACACATTGCGCACTCAGCTGCTCCTCTCTGACACATTGTGCACTCAGCTGCTCCTCTCTGACACATTGCGCACTCAGCTGCTCCTCTCTGACACATTGCGCACTCAGCTGCGGTACAGGTGAACTCCTCTCGAGTCGGAGGATCCGACGCAGCATCAGCAACAGCATATCAGGCTGAATCGCTGTCTCACAAGTTCTCATTAATGACGGACAGGTACCGAAAGGAGGCACCGTTTCAGATCACGTGAGTCGGTCCAAGTACGGTACCACGGAATTTGGTCGGTGCCTTAAAAAGTACTGGATACGGTACCCATCCCTATGTAGGATATCAACTTAAAATGTGATGTGTTAGTAGCTGAGGGTCATCCACAACGCAAATTCCAAATGCATAGTATTAATTTAATTTTTTTTATTGAGCATCAACAACACGTTACATAGAGACACGTATGGAAGAATCCCAATGCTTTAAAAAAAATAAACAACTCCTCCTCCCACCCCAAATGAACATGTAGGACACAATATCTAGAAACATTTTGAAATAAAATGGGGGGAAAAAATTAAAAAATATTAATAAGGATAATGATTTTCCCCCTCTTTAAATTGTGCACACATATACATATGCACACACACAAATATACATACACACAGAGATACTCACTTATACATCAAAACTCGCCAGCACTGTGCACTGAACAAATCAAGGTTCATATGGACAATCAGAACAAACGTGAGATGACTGCTAATCATGAAGTGGGGACAGTTTTAAGTTCACCAAAATATTTTAAGACTGGATCCCAGACAGAAAAGAATTTATCCCTAGACCCCCTGAGAGTGTACTTACTTTGTCTTTTCCAGTTGTATGAATTGTGTCAGGTCACTGAACCACTGAGATACTTTGGGAGGGTTTTTGGATTTCCAATGTAATAATATTCTTCTACGTGCAAGTAATGTTGTAAAAGCAATCATGCTTTTATAACTTTCCGTTAATGTTTTATGTCTTCTATCTGTGGTGCCAAATAGTGCCATAGCTGCGTTGGGCTGAAGATCAGTATTCAGTGCCTCAGAAAGAATTCTGAAGATGGTAGACCAGTAGGATGCAAGTGCTGGACACAACCAAAACATATGTGATAAATCAGCAGGAGTGCTCTGACATCTGTCACAACTAGGGTTGGGTACCGAAGTTCGGTCCGGGTATGGACCCGACCGTTACATCATCGGTAGTAACCAGACCGAAATACAACATGAATTTCGGTGCGCCATTTCGGTGCCCCAACCGTAACTATTTACGCCCTCTGGTGTTTGCCGTTAATAAGCTGTAGCCTGTAGCGCACAAGCGTCACGTGACACGCACGCAGCAGGCTGCCACAGGAAACACAACCCCGACACGTGCACTCGCCCATCTCCTCGTCCCTGTGGCAGTCCAGCGGTGATGTCAGCCGCGGCTCCTCGCATCTCTTCACCCCGCAGTCAGGCACTGGTCTGAAGGGTGCGGGCAGAGGTCCACTCCATGCCGGCCGTCACTCACTCGCAGCGCGTCCCACCGATCCTCGTTCCAGCTGCGGGGACCAGACGCTCGACTCCTCACCGCTCACCAGGACAGCCGATCTGCCTCCTGCTCACATCCTGCTGCTTCTCCTTTTTTCCTTCAGCACACCTTTCATTTCCTTTGTTGTCTTTCCTTTCCTTTCCTTTCCTTTCCTTTCCTTTCCTTTCCTTTTCTGTCCTGTTAACTCTCTCTGTCGCTCTGCCAACCTGAGGGGCACCTAAATAAGTTGCCTCCTGGACACGCCTACTTACAACAGGTGAAAGTGATTATCAGTCATGTTACAATCAGTCCACAGTGATCCATCCATCCATCCATCCATCCATCCATTTTCTGTAGCCGCTTAGTCCTCCACAGAGGGTCGCGGGGGGAGCTGGTGCCTATCTCCAGCGGTCAAGGGGCGAGAGGCGGGGGACACCCTGGACGGGTCGCCAGTCCATCGCAGGGCCACACAGAGACGAACGAGACAAACAACCACGCACCCACTCACACCTAAGGACAATTTACCAGCCCAATTAGCCTGACAGTCATGTCTTTGGACTGTGGGAGGAAACCGGAGTACCCGGAGGAAACCCACGCACGCACGGGGAGAACATGCAAACTCCACGCAGAGAGGCCGCAGAGCCGGGATGCGAACCCACGACCTCCTTGCTGCGAGGCAACAGTGCTAACCAACTGCGCCACCATGCAGCCTCCACAGTGATCCAAAGAATTAAAAACAAACATTAAAACAGTATAAAACATGCAATAATAATGTATAAAAACAGGAAAAAACCATGCAAATAAATAAAACTTAAAATCAAAACCAAATTTTCACTGTGTGACAACAAGAACACCAAAGAGCACCAATCTGAGTGTTAGTTCAGTGTTTAGGATTGTATTTCCATTGTTAATCAGTAGATTGAGTTGATGTTCAGTTAATAATTGTACAGTTAATGTTTTGTACATTTAATTAATGTACAGTATAATGTAAATATTTTATTTCTTTATATTATAAAGAATTTGATGTTAAAATATTGTTGGTCAATTTGATTGGCTCGGCCTTTTGCCTTAAGAAATAAAAAGTCATGGGATCATTTTTTAAAAATCTGTTTTTTTGGTTTTAAAAGTACAGATTTAAATACCGTTTAGGAACCGGTACCGTTTTAAAAGTATCAAAATGGCACCGGCACCGAATGAAACCCTTTCAAATACCCAACCCTACTTAGAGAAGGCAATCCAGCTGGATCATGGTGGCTGGGTCAGCTCGTGGACCGGATCAGCGGACCAGCAGGTCTAGTAGCAGCTCGGGGGTGAGGGGAGCTAAAAACTATGGACTGTGTGTTATTGGCTCATCCACTGAGTCTCCCCACCGTGCGGTTCTTTATTGTGACTTGCTGAATAGACAGAGATATATTTGTCCACTGTTTTAGATGAGTTTAATAAATTGTTATTTTATTTGGAAACACGTCTCTGTCTGCTGCTTCTGTAGAGGAGCCTTTTTAGGGGACATTAAACCTCCTGTAGCTTCAGTTCTAAAAGGTCAGATAAAGATAAGAGAGGTGAGAAGGGGGAAAGAAAAAATGAGCAGCAGGTAGGGGAGGAAATAATCTGAGAGAGAAGAAATAACATGTCATAGACAGTATCATAGTAGTAGAATGGTAATTCCAGAGGACAAAGTTAGGAGGACAAGGAGCTGTGTTAGAAAACACTAAGCAGTTGGTTAAAGGTTTTCATATTGAAGAATTTTTTAGAACGCTACGATAAAATACAAACAGTTGAGTGTTATCATGATTTTTGTTACTTCTTGTTATATATTGAGAAAGAAATATATTTAATATAAAAAGCAATTTATTTAATTATGAAACACTCAAAAAGTATCAAAAACTGCTACCGGTATCGATTCGTAGGTACCGAGAATTGGTACCGAATCGATTCAAAGGTGAAAGGTACCCATCCCTATTCCTACACTTAGCAGCTCCTCTAATATCTCATCTTTCAGACATTTACACTATAGAAATCAGAAATCTGCTTTTTGACACAGGGGGTTCCTGTCAGAGCAAAACCGGATAGCTGGGGGGGATTTAGTCATCTGTTGATCACATGATCTCTTTCATTGTGTGTTTTTTAAACTAAGACCTACAGGAGATACATGGGAAATATTTTCAAGTGTTTTGCTTTTTAAGGCAAAGACCTTGTTGACCCATTCCTCTCGCATCCTGAGATTCACTTGGGGTTTGGGATTCAAATCAACTGTAAAACAAAAAGAAAAGAAGGCTTCTTGCATATAATTCATACATTAAACACCAGCACTACACCATTCTTGAGGTGTTGTTTCTTTTCCAATGGCCTGAAGCTAAATAGAGAAAATTATTCGTCTCCAGATGTATTGCATATGGATGAATGAACAGGTGCCAGGGAGATCAGGCGCTACCAGTATGCAAATAGGAGACTAATCGCTCCCAAAATAAAAATGACCAACATCAGCAGGATTCCTTCCTTCCTGAAACAACACGGATGAACACATGAGTTCAAGCAGCTCTGACTCATGAGGGGGTGACGCTGCTCCAGTTATTTATGAGGAAATCTGCTGATGGCTAGCATCAATATTTGCTACTTAAACTACCGTAAATGAATGAACTCACATACAGTACTGTATTTAAAATTATATTTGGGCCCATTTGAGGTGTTGTTCAGTCAGTTTTTATCTACAGTGAAGACCACACCCACTGGTTATATCACGTAAAGTGGGTGGAGTCTTTAAAACAGGAAGTAGTCCTCTGACTAGAGTTGCCACCTCTTCATTCAGTTGGAGAATCTTTTTTTACCATTCAGCGTCGTTCAGTGTGTAAACACTTGTGTAGTACTCTCAGTCTGGATACCTCATGAGGCCTGAAAGTGACTTAGAACTGAATGTCATCTGCATAGCAGTGGTAAGAAACGTCCTTTAAGGTGCTTAAAATGTGCTGAAGAGGGAGCATGTAAACCAGAAACAGTAAGGGTCCCAAGACAAAACCCTGAGGAACACCAAACTAAAGATGGCCCAAGGTGGACTTATAAATTTAAGCAGCCACACAGAAAGCTCGCCCAGAAAGATCAGAAGAGAGTCTAATGCTGATCTTGATATACTGACTCAGTTCCTCAACCTATCTAGATCTGGTGATCAAGAGTGTCAAAAGCTGAGGTCAGGTCCAACATGTAGGACAGAACTGTCATATTCTGCCCCCTGTGTCCAGTTCGTTCCTGTGTTCCTCCTGTGTCCTGCACTAATCCCCTCCAGGTGTGTCTTGTCTACTTGATTAGCTCCCTCCCTATATGCAGTATGCTGTTTAGTTAAGTCGGTTCCTTGTGTTGCACCCCCAGCCTCATGTGTCCTGTGTCTCCTGACTTCTTCCTACAATAAAGCTTTTGTTTTAATCTCACCTGTTCCTGCCTCCGCCCTCCTGCGCTTGGGCCGTGCACTACGCCACCTCAGAATGACCCAAATATTAATGCACACTTCCACATTCTTGTAATGCACATCTAGGGTCTTTGAAGTGTGCACACCCAACAACCCGGGGGGGAGGGGGGTCTTGCCAACCAGCCTCTGATCACTCCAATGTCATTGCCCACCTCCACGTTGCATAAAGACATAGAGGGTCTAGAGCAGGGGATGGGGTGCTGCCCCCACCTTTTTTAAATGCATCCTACTACAACAACCTGGGGTTTCCATCCTCTGGGGGGCTTCCGGATGTCTGGGGCTCGAATCTCCTCTGCATCCTTCATGGGCTTTGGGGCGGGCTTGTGGCTCCTCGAACTCATTACTGAATATCACTATGGAGAAACCTTATATACAAGAGCGCACATACATATACACATACAGGTGCTCACAAGGTGTTCACATATATGGACTCAGATGTTTTCAGACACATTGACTTGGGCTGTGGTTGACACTAACACATCTTGAATTTATCTTTACCGTTTAAGGATATTGCAATTGTTGTATATTCATATGCTGTTTATCGCTGTTGGATCTTTTCCCTCTGTTCTGTTTGCTTGATCCCCCTCTCTTTGCAGGTCTAGAAGTGAATTCCTCGTATCTCTTGTACTCTTCTCTTTTTCTGTTAGTTTTCTTCCCCAATCTTCTTTCTTTATCCTTCCTTCTTCATTTTCATCTCCTTGTCCATTGGGATTCAAATCAAACTAAAAAAAATTGGTGAATTCAGTGGTGAAAGTCTTTATCCTGAGAAAGAAAAATGATTGATGAGTGATAAAAACATTACTATAGCAATAAACTAAGAAAATTTTATATATTTTTTAATCTCTCCACTTTCTTCATTCATTCATTTCTTTTATCTGCTTTTTCCTGTTCAGTACCACAAGGAGCTGGTGTCTACTGTTGACATCACCAGTGGGTGTGGTCTTTACTGTAGATAAAAACTTAATAGACTAGAGTGTCACCTCAGAATGACGTTCATCAAACATCTAAAATTCTAAAGGATCAGGAACCTCTGCATCATAGTTTAGTAAACTAAGGGTTCAAAATGGGATCTTGCTCAGAGTCAGCAGAAACATAGAATTGTTCCTGATTGCCAGTAATGAGTAAACAGAACAAAGATTGTTGACATTCTTTGACAGCAGTCCCAGCTAGCCTTTGACCTTTTGGCCATTAAGAACCACCACTCAGATTTCTTCCAAATCTCATTAGTGGAGTGAGATTCAGTCAGATCAATGTGAAGAGACCCACCTCAAGCCCACCGTTAATGTGCATAAACTAAATCAGATCAAATGAAGCCAGGGCATTTTACAAGTAGGAGTGGCAGCTATTCCATTATCCACAGCAGCACTATAATTAAATGCTTGGTGACAGCCATTTACCAGCCCTGACCTGGGGGTCCTGATTCCTTAAGTGGCAGAGCAGAGGTGTGACGGAGGCTTGTAGCATTTCCTGCCCAGTCAGGGCAGGTATTGCTTTGATGCTAATTGGAGTGCCATTGCGGTGGGCAAACAAGGCAGTGCTAATTGGCGGTCGGGGACACATTTCAAGGACACCTCAAACAGAAGCATCTGTCACACTCCTGAGCGATTACAAACAAACACCCTCAGACAAACTCATCCTCGGACAAACGGAGGCAGAATGCCAGGTCATGTTTTGTGAACAGCCACAGGCTTTCTAAGGGTTTCCCTCTCACATTAACTTTGTGTGTAGCAGTCATGTATTTTGTAGATTCACCTGCTAAACATGAGCTGACACTGTAAACACCAAACTATTTCAACTCTACTTAGAAGGCACTAAATTGGATTGATATAACAATCATGAGGTACCGCAAAGGTTGGTGTTAGGACCACTGCTTTTCAGTGTGTTTATAAAGTTCATCAACTGTGACTAGGGATGCACCAATACCACATACTACAGTTGAGCACTTACAATACTGGACAGGTAAAGGCTATTGACCTAATCTGTAATCACTATTTATACTGCAAAAAAGAGCAATAAGGATCGTATGTAAGTTGGGATCACAAACACTCTGCTTTCAAAATTACAGGTATTAAAATGTATTGATATGATGAAGTTTCAAATGGCAATAATCATGTTTAAGACAAGAAATGAATCACTTTCATGCTATATACAGAAAATGTTTTGTGATATAGAGGATGAGTGCAATTAAAGAGGGGTATTAAATTAAAAAAAACAGAATGTTCACACAACAAGGGGAGTATGGGTACTACAGTGTGTGAGGTGGATTTATGGAACAAATTGGCTGAAGATTTGAGGAAAAAGTGTAAATATAAAACAATTTTTATAAGGCTACAAAAATATCTATTGGATAATTATGCAGAAAAGCTCTGGTAGTACAGGAAGTTGATTGTTAAATAGATAAGTTGGTTTTAAGCTACTTGTTACTTTGTTGTTTAGTATTGTTTCACTCTTTTTCCTTTCTTTATATTTCTCTTTCTTAAAGTTTGTATTGTAAATTTTTTATTATGATTTATTATGGCATAAGTTGATAAGGATAAGTGAAAAAGGAATATATAAGTTTTACTTCTCAATACTCCTTTTTGGACTTATTTGTTGATTGTTTTATTCTATTTGAAAAATATAAAAAAAAATATGTTGTATAAAAATGTTTTTCAAATCAACCAAATCAAATCAATCAAAAATGATCAACTCAGTCAAATCAATCATTTCTATCAAATCAAATAAATAAGATAAAATAAAATCAAGTCATCTCTACTGTCAGAGCTTTTTACCCATCAACACAAAAACCAGAAAACAACTCGTCCTTTTTAGGAGTGTGAGATCAGGTTTGTCTCATACGTATATTCAGTCTGTTGATTAAACTTTACTTCAGGGTTTTTGGTTGGGGTTCATAACAGTTTGTGAAACTCAAAATGACTAGAAAAAAAAGCAGCATCTGGTCACTCCACATGTGAGAAAACTGTCCTCCGTCAGCTGTGAAGCACCCTGGGAGCACTTAGGCTACATGCACTCATTTTACACACATGAGAGACTACAGGCTTTACACAGAACATCAGAAATAGACTAAATACTTAAAAGGCTTTCACTCCCACACAGGTATTTTCAATTCTTCTAGTTGAGTAGTCTCAAACTGAGGTAATACTGAAAATCATAACAGCTTATCATTTCTCTGCTTCTGTTTCTTTATCCAAATTGAAGGTGAAGTGTATTATTACACCCGCATTAGAGCTAATAATTACCTGAAATATTAATTGAACTGCATCACCTAGAGGTCTTAAAGATATGTTTTGGTACATTCTATTAGTTATTTATCTAAAGTAAGACTACATCACCTGGTGACATCACTCAAAGTGGGTTGAGTCTCTAGAAAGAGGAAGTAGTCCTCTGCCCAGAACAATACTAACAGCTAGTCAGATCAGGAAAGATGCTGCTGCAGATTTGCATCAAATTTGTGACAAATTTCTGGTACTGCAAAAAAAAAAAAATTTTTTCTAAAAGTTCCATCGATTTGTCAGAACACTATATTACCTGTTAGTTAACCTCTACAGTTAGAACTCTATATTACCTGTTAGTTAACCTCTACAGTTAGAACTCTATATTACCTGTTAGTTAACCTCTACAGTTAGAACTCTATATTACCTGTTAGTTAACCTCTACAGTTAGAACACTATATTACCTGTTAGTTAACCTCTACAGTTAGAACTCTATATTACCTGTTAGTTAACCTCTACAATTAGAACTCTATATTACCTGTTAGTTAACCTCTACAGTTAGAACACTATATTACCTGTTAGTTAACCTCTACAGTTAGAACACTATATTACCTGTTAGTTAACCTCTACAATGAGAACTCTATATTACCTGTTAGTTAACCTCTACAGTTAGAACTCTATATTACCTGTTAGTTAACCTCTACAGTTAGAACTCTATATTACCTGTTAGCTAACCTCTACAGTTAGAACTCTATATTACCTGTTAGTTAACCTCTACAATTAGAACTCTATATTACCTGTTAGTTAACCTCTACAGTTAGAACTCTATATTACCTGTTAGTTAACCTCTACAGTTAGAACTCTATATTACCTGTTAGTTAACCTCTACAGTTAGAACTCTATATTACCTGTTAG
>SSNR01000136.1:324599-369774 GCA_006937965.1 Callopanchax toddi
TACCTGTTAGCTAACCTCTACAGTTAGAACTCTGTATTACCTGTTAGTTAACCTCTACAGTTAGAACTCTGTATTACCTGTTAGTTAACCTCTACAGTTAGAACTCTATATTACCTGTTAGTTAACCTCTACAGTTAGAACTCTATATTACCTGTTAGTTAACCTCTACAGTTAGAACTCTATATTACCTGTTAGTTAACCTCTACAGTTAGAACACTATATTACCTGTTATCTAACTTTTACAATTCCGTGAGACTGTTTAATTTGTTTCAAACAAATGTCTGAATGACTATGCTACTGTACGTCCTGCTGCAGCAGTAACAACACCATAAACCTGACAAACGATCTAATGCTAAATTGTAGAGGATGTGTAAAGGCTTAACTTTTACACATCCTCTACAATGTGTAAATAACTGTTATTTTTCCCATTTTTTGTGTTTTTTTTTTTTTAATGTTTCTGACACTGGTATCTCTAAAACCACTGCTAGTTCTGCACCATGCCCAGTTGGTTATCCACCTGTTAGTGCAGATCTGAACGTACCACAGTATCTTAACCTATACTCCATCACCCTTGATGGATTCTCCCACTCTGACTGGAACCTTCAGTCCAGACGCCACACAGATCTCCCTGTACTTTATTCCAGCCACTTGGTTATGGTGTTCTATCTATCCTTTGCCTGCCTGCAAACATCTAAATTTCATGTGCTTGACTTTGTCAGGACAGGAGTCTCTTTGCACAGTTCACAGTGGTGGTAGGCTCCATCTTGGGTCCTGTATATTGTGATAGACCTGGCCTTGCTTGTATACAGAAGTTATCGGAAGCGTTTTGTAGTGTTACCTGCCTGCACTGGGTATTTGCAGTCCTCAGAGTTGCACAGTGAAAAAGTGTGTTATCACCAACTGGTCAGCTTACTCCAGTATCTCTCTTCTTTGACTCCATGCCTCACTGGGCTAACAGTGTCTGCAGCTCCTCTGGAGTGTGTGTGTTTGTGTATGTGAGTATGTGTGAATGAAAACAACAGGGTGTGTGTATTAAAGAAAAAGACAGAAAGAAAGACAGCCGGCCCCTGGGAAGTGGGATGGTGTGATAACACTCAGAAATGATAGTTTAGCCCTGGAGAGCACTTGACACGCAATATCTACCTCCTCAGATCAACACACACTCACACACACAAACACACACAGCTGTCACAGTGAAGGGTAAACAAGCAGCGCCCAAGGGCTTTCAGAGCATGCTGGGAAAGAAGACTAGGCCTCATCTGTATGTGTGTGTGCCAGCACCAGCCAGTGGGTGGGAGTGGCGTCTGTGTGTATGTCTGTGTGAAACATAAGTAAAGTGGACCAAATTGAGTCAATTGCCACTCAAACAATAGACAGGGTGAGACCAGAGAGAGAGAGAAAAGTCAGAGTGGACATGCAGCTTCTAAAACTCATCTCACCTCCTGTCTGACTTCTCCCAATTCCCCTTCCACCTTTCACCAGCAGACAGTATGATGGAAGACAAAGATGTCTGCTGTATAGGCTCCTAAGGTGGGCTGGTTTTCTATGAGTCTCACTTTATGTAGCAGGGATAAATTCTGAGACTCTTCTTCTGAATGCTCAGATTTAGGTCAGTGCATTGAATTGTTATTAAACATATTTCTTCTTTCTCTCACTGTAATCTGATTACTAGATGACACGTTTAAACCCAATCCTCATTCACAACTTTTATAAATGACCTCATTGTTCCTTTGAAATTCAGGTTGAATTTATTTTATTATTTTACAGTCCTTCATGGAATTTGCCATGCTTTTTTGTGATGGTTGTGCTCCTAAAATGACTGCTTTTGCAACACATTTTTTTCTAAAAGTTGTGGTCAAAGTTACAATTTTCTAAAGATTTTTTTGGTTTTGTTTAAGGTTTTATTTTATTTATACTAGGGGTGGGACTTTAATAAATGTAGGATTCTTCTGTATATTTCATTAGTTCTGATGTAAATAAATCTAAAGATTCATTCAAACTAAGTTGTAGTCCTTAATCCAGTGAAGGACTACAACCGCGAATTTGTCCGGACCAATCAAAAGCTTCAGCGTTAACGTGCATACGTAACATTTACGAACGTGGTGATGTCACGGACGTTAGTCATACATTCAGCCAATCAGCGTGTGTTATGTAATCGGCAGGCGCAGGCCCCGAGCCGATCTGGCAGGCCGAGTAGATGTGCTACCTACATCGGAATGGGAACGAGGCAGAAGTGTCTCATACAGTTCAGTTTGTCAGTTTGAACCCAGCCCTGCTAAAACGAAGGAAGCAAACCAGACTGGGGCAAAAAAGAACCACTCAGGGTGTTTCCACATGGAGGAAATTTGTTGTTATTAATATTATTTTAAAACAATACCCTTCTGAAAATGTACTTAAAATGAATAAATACAATAATAAAGTACTGTACTTTAGGGTCTGTCCATTTTTAGTCTGGGATATTTTATTGTTTTCCTACTGTCTAGAACTGAAATACAATTTAAATGCATTTTTCCAGAAATTAAAAGAGCTTGAGTTTGCAATATTAAAGTTCAGGTCTATTATTTGATTCTGTCCTCCTCTAGAATTATTATTTATTTATTGCTTTTGTGGCATATTTCCTTGTTAGTTTAAAATACAATAAATTGTGATTAATTAATTACAAAGCCTGTAATTATCCCCTTGAACCTTATCGTTGTGGAGTCTTATTGCCCTAACGATAGGAGCTATGTTGTCTGAAGCCTGGGACACACAGAAGACGGATGCGTCGCGTCCGCGCCATTTTAAAAAATATATATTATAGCTACTGAGAGTGGCTACACGGAGAGCGCAACGCCACGCCTTAAAAACGCTGGTACGGACGGAGGCGCTAAATATAGGTGCTGGTTCTATTTCAAGCGCCGCGGCGCCGTTTTTATGGCTTTAATACGGCGATTTTCCAAGAAGCATCCAGCTGCGTAGCGCATCTTGTGAACCCAAAAGACCGCGACAATTTCGTGGCAGGCTGACATCCTGGATGTAAACGTATTGAGTTTGTTAGGCTAGGTTAGTTGATGGCTGTAAAGTCTAACAGCTCCTTAGTGGAAGGATCTATAATAATGCTTCCTTCTGCATCTTAGGTTTAACATAGGAGGTAAAAAGGCAAAGGTCCAGGTGGGTTCAGAGTCATTTTGGACGTGTGATTCATTTTGTTGCCTTAGGTGTGCAAGTGAAGACAACTGAGGAAATGACAAATAACTCATCTGACCTGGAGCCAGTTTGAGGTATTGAACTTTGTTGGTAAAATCCACAGAGTTTAGCAACTTGAAGTGTTCTGAGTTGATGACTTACTGCTGCTAATCAGATCAATGCTTTGTTAAAAAAAAACTGTTACAATAAAACATACTGTAAGTAAAACAATTTATTAGTAACTCTTTCTGTCAGACTAGTTTTTTGAAAGCGGGTGTTGTTCTGCAAACAAGAAGTCAGAATGTAAAATAATAACTTGAAAAGAAACAACTTCTATGAAAGATGCACAAGAACCAGATACAAGATAAAGAAAAACTAAAAGAGAGCAAGAGGACGGTCAGCCTGAGGCCACATTAAGACTTCTCTCACCAACAGTTCTGAAGGAGAATCTGAATGAAAATATGTTGCATTTTAGAATAATATCACATTATGTTCATACAGACGTTTTCAGATTATATAACTGCATTGATCGGCGCATTAATTGTGATTACTGAGACTTATGGATCCTGCAGTGACACTGTTGGATGCGCTCCAGATTCCAGATGGGGGGAGTTCTTAGATATTTCCAGATGATGACTGGCTGATCAGCTGATAGATTCTCTAGAGCATCATCTATGTGCTGAACTGGGCCCAGTGTTAGATCAACAGAGGATTACTGTTAGATCACTGAAGGCCTACACTGCAAAAACTGATTTCTAAGAAAGTAAAACAGCCTTGTTTTTAGACATTTTGTCTTACTTTTGTCTAAAAAGAAATATATTCCTATGCTCTACTTGAAATAGGCCAAATCTTCTTAAATATGGTCACATTTTCTAGATTTGAGCAAAAAAATCTGCCAATGGGGTAAGCAAAATTTGCTTTGCTAGATTCCTTAAAACTAGCGAATTGTTCTAAATGCAGAACATTTTTGAGTTAATTTTTGACTGTCTCACATTTATCCTGAAACCCCGAAGAATAAAGGAAGTACCGATGTACACTTTCTTTGGGCCGTGTCCATCCTCATTGGCTCAAGTGGCTCGTCAATCATCCCTCTCATCTAATCACCTTTCTTCACCTGCCTCCAGAGGGAGGATCCCTCAGACTGGTTCCTCCAACACCTTCCAGCTGCACCAGGGGATCTTCAGACACTGCTTCTGAAGGAAATCTGCCCATCCCTGACGTCCATGTCTCTAATGTTCAGGCCTTTTGATTTTAACCAAGAAAAGTTTCACAAAAATGATTTGAAAGTTTTCTTATAATACCACATTTGGTATAGAATAGCAGAATACTGTATACCTGTTAGATTTCCACAAAACTTATGAAATGCTGTAATTCTACTTTAGAAACATCTGACAGATCTAAAAACACTGAAGCAGAAAACTTTGTAAAGCTGCTCAGTTCAGACTTTACTTTGTAAAACTACAGTAACTATTAGATTCATGTAGACTTCAGACCTGAAAAATGCTCATAGAAGAGTTCACACCTCCCTCTGATTCCACTGTTCCACCAGTAAAATAATTAGTCAACTGTAATTGTTGTGGGTGGAAAGTGGAATGAAGTCACCTCCCACCTATTAGTGGAACGTATAGATAAGTCAGCTGTAACAGCAGAACGCTCAGGCAGAAGTTAACAATAAATACTAGAGAGACGTTAAAGGTGCACGAGTCAGAATTAAGAAACAAAACTCACAAGCGCTGCGAGTAACTGCAGCCCGACACGGGAGCACGCAGAAACTTCTCACTAATGTGGCAGATCTAGTTCGTCTCATTCAGGTAAATAAAAATACAAAAGGAAATATGGTAAAACAAGGCACCGCGCCACACACACACACACACACACACACACACACACACACACCAGGCTATGGTTCATTAGACCGCCACCTAATAATAATAATAATAATGCATCAGTTTTATATAGCGCTTTTCTAGGTCACTCAAAGACGCTTTACAGAGTTGCATTATTCATTCACACAGTCATTCTCACCGGTGGTGGTAAACTACGACAGACGTCTGTAGCCACAGCTGCCCTGGGGCAGACTGACAGAGGAGAGGCTGCCATTCTGACCATCGGCCCTTCTGACCACCACCAACATTCACACACAGTCACACTCACATTCACACAGGCAAGTTGGGTGAAGTGTCTTGCCCAAGGACACAACGACAGTCTAACCCAGCCAGAGCTGGGGATCGAACCGGTGACCCTCCTGTTACCAGACCGGCCACTCTCCCAACTGAGCTAGTGCCGCCCCAGATAGTGGGATAATAGTCCCAGAGGAGAGCTAACAGAGAAAGCTAAAGCACCAGTTTCTCCCTCGTGGTTCTCCTCCACTCCAGTGCTCCTCTTCTGAACTGCAGGTGAGGACCAGCAGTCTGTTCACTTGGAGCACCGGAACGTCGGCTGATCTACCACTGCCTACGCCACCAGCCGCGAGGTCCGGCCCCACTCCTTGTCCCACCAGGGCGCCACACCGCCAGTCCAAGTTCCATTGTGTTGCCACGGTAACACACACACAAAACGAGACAGCAGGGCGTCCACCAGCGGAGATGTCCTAAAACACAAAGCCATCAATACCCCGAGCCACTGACATGAGGAAGTAACAGGCAGTACCTCTGTCCGTCGGTACAGCCATATAACACTAGTGATGTAGAGCTCTTCTTCTTCTTCTTTGGTTTGGCATGCAACGTTAAGGTGCATTACTGCCACCTCGTGTCGAGAACATGAGCAGTGTCAGTTGACGTCACATCCGTAGGGAAATTCGTGACCGAACTGCAGCGCATTTTCCAGCTCACAGCCTGATCTTCTAGACAATAGAACGATACATGGGTGGTCGCTTTCTTTTTAGTTTAAAACACTTCATCAACCATCAACTTCTAGATGAAAAACTGACCATGCATGATTTTTTTTTACAACTCTGCCCCTTGTTCCTTTAAAATGGAAAAAATGCATCAAAAACCAAAAAAAAAACTCTTAGAAATGGTTAAATGAATGCATAAATAACCAGGCTGATGAAAATGGAAAATATTTGGGGTTTTTTGCTGTTACTTTTTGCATTTGCTGAATCCAGGTGGAAACGGGTGATGTTTGCTTCTCAGCATGTCCTAATCACTGAGGAGCTGAGTCACTGTTTCTATGAATAATAACAAACACAAAGACAGGAGAATCAGTCAAAGGCTCGTCCTGTCTCACTAACAGAACGGGACAGCACCTGGGTTGGACCACAGCAGTTTTGCAGGAGGAGATGCAACATGGGCTGAGGAGGAATTAGTCAACGTTTAGTTCAGAGATGTGGTCGTTTTATAAACCAAAGCATAACAATGTTAGAGCTAGGTCAGAATGTCTGCTAGACATCAATTGTTGAACCTCTGTGTACAGGACAATCACTCCCATCATGCAGCTGCTGCTGTCTGATTTTACTGTAATCCTTGCTGTAAGTGTGCAGCTGAATTCTGGCTGACAGCAGCATCCAGTCAGCTGATGAGGGATCTGAGTTGGTGCTCTCATTCTGACAGGTGAAAGTCTACACCTCCAGTATAAGCGGTTTGTCTGCAGAGCGTCAAAAAAATCAAATCTCAAAGGTTCACGCGAGTTCATGCAATAACAACTTTATGAATAAACAGGAGCTGCTAAACAAAGCTAGACTCGTCTTCTCGTACTTTTGTTGAGGTTTATTTATTCACATGGCTTGTTCCACAATGGGTAAGAGCACATTGTTTTTATAGAGTTTAATGTTGTGCTTAATAAAGTTATATGTTGTTTCTTTGTCTTTTAAATATCCAAATCGTGTTAACTTTAGCAACGTAGCTAAAGGTTTATTTTGAAATATACCAGAAGCACCGTGCTGGCTAGTGTCTCACTTCCTGTCTGGCACATGTCGTTTCTTTACTTTCATGAAAAGCCGAATGCAGCATCAGCAAAAAACAGGCTTGATGCAGAAAGTTAATGGAGCTCTGCAGCCGGTGTGAATGCTCTGATTGGACTCAATGTTTTTTCATCTTTGTGGAAGCCGTACCTATAAGTCTGTTATTTACTTATTGTTTGTTATTGTGTTCAGTGCTTCTGTTGTTGATGTATTTATTGTTTTATTTTTATATTTTTTGGGGTTTGCAACATCATGTTTGTATAGCATCATATTAAAGAAAAAACAAGAAGATTGTAAAGAGATCAAAGTAAAAATGTCTAAATGTTTTTTCAGGATAAATTTAAACTGTTAAGAAAAAAGCTGAAAAGTTGAAAAACATGTTTATTTCCACAATAACGTCAAAAGTAAGTCGTTAAAATCATTTAAAGGCTTCAGGTGTATTTAGGTACATTTGTATGTTTAATGCTTTTATTGTGAAGGATTAAAGGAAGTGCTGTAGACTCTGCTACAGACGCAGCGGCTTGTATTTATTTATTCACTCATAAGGATCAAACCGTAAACACAAACCTGAACAGAGTCTTCTCTAACTGGAGCCTTTCTCATTAATAAACAGACATGTTTAAAGAAACAGATCAATCATCAAATTATATCTATAACCAGGTATTACCACAGAAAACCTGAGAGTCTTCTAATGTTTTCTTTATAAAGTCTTTTAAATTAATTAATAGTTAGACAATGTTTCAGTCCAGCAGCGTATTGACATTGGTGGAGACCAGGATGTGGGGGAGGGTTTCACAACTGGAACCTGAAACTTGATCAATTGTCGCTGTGCGACCAGCCTGTGGCGATCCGGACCAGCCCAAAGCTAGCATTACAGGGAAAATGCTCGATGGCCAGTCCAGCCTGGTCCACTTCCCACATCCAGACCCAGTGCAGGCGCCATCGGCATGAGCGGTTCGGCACGTGCCTCTGTCCAGGGGGAGGGGGCGTTTCTGTTAGCACGGACCGCATCCCTGAGGAGTCGATCCATAAAGGCCTCCTTCCCCTGGACACAGGTCCACGCACAGCAGCTAAGCACCTGAGTCCACTGAGCTGCACATATGGTGGGACCCAGCGCTATTTCTGCATCCTTGGATCGAAATATTGTTGAGGACAACTCGTTGATAGCTGGGTATTGGTGGAGACACGTCACCTCCGTCCATGCCAGATCTGCGCCCATGTTTCTGTCATGAGTTCATAATTTTAATCCATGAACTGAAAAACACGTCTGTTTTAATGCAGATGATGAAAAGATATTTTTAAATCTGATTTTAAACTAAACACAACGGCAATCATTTCAGTTTATATTTGAACTAAAGTAAAGGTTTGTCAGTGAACCAGATCCTAATGAATGAAGAGTATCAATTACCAGCCAATAAACAAGCTGCCTGCTGAAAACATGATGCAAATCTAAAACAATGTGAACCCATCTCAGACCTGACCTGTCTGGTGGACGGGGTCTCACTGGGTCCTTCACTGCAGCGTTCCCAGAGCGCTCCAGAACTTCACAACTCATCTCCTCCAGCCTGGATGTGAGCTCCGCTGTGAATAGCTGGTGTATATTGTGAAGGTGGAACATTATGAACTTTTCATGGACCACAAAATAACAGAGCGATCTGCTGAGTCTGCGGCGTGCAGATCACAGCCTTAGGAGGAGAAGTCTCCTGGTGCTGAAGCCCAGCAGCTCTACAGGCGCCTGCATCTACTGGAGGCTTCAACACTTTCTGTCACAGTGAAGTCCCGAGGCTACGAAGGAAATCGTCTCATAACCTCATAAGTTTCTGTCAACACACACACACACACACGCGCACGTCTGCTTGACATGTAGTCTGTTTTGTATCATCC
This sequence comes from Callopanchax toddi, assembly GCA_006937965.1. Classification (NCBI taxonomy): domain Eukaryota; kingdom Metazoa; phylum Chordata; class Actinopteri; order Cyprinodontiformes; family Nothobranchiidae; genus Callopanchax; species Callopanchax toddi. The sequence continues at coordinate 333,550 of SSNR01000136.1, forward strand.
TCTCAAACACGTCTCAGAGCGATCAGGTGAATGAGCATGAATATAATCTGTGAATCCTGTATGTATGCATAGGCCGTGTGTGTGTGTGTGTGTGTGTGTGTGTGTGTGTGTGTGTGTGTGTGTGTGTGTGTGTGTGTGTGTGTGTGTGTGTGCGTGCGTGTGTGTGTGTGCGTGCGTGTGTGTGCGTGTGATTCTGTCTATAATTGTTTGTGTTAGAGAGGCCATGTTGTCAGAAGTAATGAAAGGGGAGGCGTCGTCGCTGAATGCAGCCCCTGAAGCAGCTGTCTAACAGCTGTAGTGATTCATAAAACATACACTCACACACACACACTCTCACACACGTGCACACATGCATTCAGTGTAAAATCCATGGAGGCCACCTGAGGGTGATGCCTTCCTTCCTTTTCATGTCTCTGTGACACAGGCTACGCTAATTAGACTAATTCAAAGTTTCCTTAGAGTAAAGGAGGAAGACGAGGTGAAGGTAGGCAGAAGCACACAGGGTTTACTCAGAGTTCAGCCAGAACATCTCTGCACCACAACCAGAACCAGCTGTCAGCAGCACTAGGGACTAATCAGGGACTGAGCTGCTGCTTTGGAGAATGTTTTAACATTGTGACCATAAAAGTAGCCAAAGGCTGAGAAAATAAACAACAATGGTTCTCATCCCTCAGTGGTAGCAGGGTCAGTGTGTGGAGGGTCTGCAGGAGGATGGGGAGCCACCTCAGATCACCTGTAGAGACTAGATGGACGTTTAGTGAATAGAAACATGTTACAGAAGGGACCAGTGGATCATTTAATCCAGGTTGTGATCAAATCAAAGAGACGCTAATCAAAGCTGGAACCAAATCCTTACTTGAGGAAAGACCTTGGTGTGCAGCGTGTGACGTGAACACATGCAGACCATCATAGCTCATTTCCATTTTGGACCATCAAAGATCTCCTTCTTTCCACATCTTTTCCAGATGGGTGTCCATGCTCATCTGCTGAGGCGCACAAACAGCAGCAGTTGGCAGAGAAAGAACTGCCGCTGACAAACCAAACACAAAGCTTTCCAGGAAATCAGCGGGACGCTCCGGCACGCACCTTCAGTCTGAAGACACGTGGACAGAATCAGCTCTACAGCCACACACAGCCTAAAGATGCCACGGTGTTGAACCACTGATTGCATACATCCGTTGTTAGTTACCATGGTAACAAACTTTGAGCGCTGCATGTGAGCAGCGACAGGAGCGTAAAACCACCGTGAGGTTCAGACGGACCAGGACACAAACACAAAGCAGGTGGAAACTGTTGGTTTCCTCTAATAACAACAGGATTATTTTATATTTTAACAAAACGATCACCGAGAAACTGTTACAGATATCAACGAAGTAGAAAAGAAAAAAAAATCACTGAAAATCAAACCTGGCTCTTATATTCATCAGATGGTTTTTATACATGTTTTTGTTTGAAAAGTGAACAACAAGCTCTGAGCTCTAAACCATAACATTTTAAATGTTTAATGAATGTTTCCTTGGATGATTTGTTAGTAATTCTTATAGCTAATTTCTAGGGGTGGGAGATAAACTCGTTTTTCCGATGCATCGAGATGCAGACAGGAACGATTATCAATCGATTGAAAAATATTAAAATTTGATTCTATTTTTAATGTTTGCGGCCTTGGAATTTCACCAATCACCGCAACTTTCTCCCAAATCTGACCAATCATCTTGGCGTTTGTCGTGTGTCACCTTCTTTTGTGACCAATCACCGCCATTTGAAAAAGTTTTGACCAATCCCCGTTGCCTCGAGCTGTGTTTACTTCCTGCTTTTGAGTCGAGCCGCTAAACGCACCAGCCAGATTCTATAATATATTACGGCTAAAATACGAGCGAGTCAATTTCCCAAAGTAGCGATTACACAAGAGTGGTAGAAGCTGTTCTGAACCAAACATCATGTGATGGATTATACACCAAAATATTCGCTTGGCTGAACAGAGAGGAGCAGAGGGTCTACGGCTAGGGGGGTCTGATACGAGTGCTGAAAGAGACGAGGTGAGTTCTGTTTAAAGTCCGTATTCGGTCAATGTGAGAAACTTTGTTTAAAAAGAACTGATCTGTGTCCTAAACTGTGCCGAGTCGGCGGTTTTGCTACTACATGAGAAAATAGGACCGGGGCGTCAGCGGGAACTAACGTGAAATCCTTTGAACGTCATTTTTTTTAAACATGCGAACAACCACGTGATGTGTGTATCCAGTGAGCGATCACGAGGATCCTCTTCCTGCTGAACCAGTGAACCTTTGAGGTGAACGTCTAAAAGTGAAAGTAAAACGAGTCGCTCACGCTGTAACGCCTGAGTGATGCTGAGACAGTCAGCTCTGTTGTCATGGTGATTACAGCATCTTGTAGTCTTTATATTATGATTAAACGGCGCATACAGTGTGTGCATATAAACAAAATAAAACCTTAAACAAAAAATGCTTGAAAAAAACTGCAACTTTGACCACAACTTTTGAAAAATGTTTCGCAAATCAGTCATTTTAGGATGAAACCATCACAAAAACCACACACCTTCCTGGAGGGACTGTATTTAAACTTATATTTACACATTTAAACACTGCTATGTTTTAATAATTAAATTATTATTAAATGATTAAAGATAATGGAAGTAAAATCATGTCGGGTTATTACAAATGCTTCAATAGTACGTCACAGTCACATGGCAGGAAGGTGAGGGGGAAGAACAATACATCTTTCATCAATAATCGTTTTATAATCGCATCGCAGCTCTCTGAATCGTAATCGAATCGAATCATGAGGACCCTGAAGATTCCCACCCCTACTAATTTCTCTAGTGACCACTAATGGTCAAGTTCCAAAGGTCAAAGGCATGCAGAACGTTTACAGTGGTTCCCCAGACCTCCATGACCCAAAGGGCCACAGAGGAACTCGTCCATCATTCATGACTTCCAGACTTGATAATCAGGATGTTCTAAATGTTCTCTTAGAGCAGGGGAACTCATTAAGAGGCTGGATCATACCTCATTCTGGCCCATGAGCCACATATTGTGGCCCCAAGACAAAATTCTTTCAATAAATCCATGTTTCCATCAGGAATTGTGTCAACACCATGACTAGCTGCAGCCTGAGCCACTGGCTTTGAGTTTCTCCAGGTTCTCCTAGAACCTCCAGCTGGTCCAGAGACTGCTGCCAGAGCTCTGATGAGTTAAGATCAGATTTCTAGGATCAGCATTACTTTAGTGGCTCTCTGGAATATCCAGAAATAACTTTTAAAGCTCTCAGAGGTCAGGCTCCATCTACTCTCAGAGATCTTCTTGTTCCAAATGTCTCCATCAGAGCTCCTGGCTCTCAGACTGCAGGTCTACTAGTGGCTGATCCACAGCTTAATGTTAGCGTGGTTTATCCTGGCTTGTCCCTCTAGCTATGCTCTGATATTTCATACGTTCCACAGACGCTGTAGTGGTCCTAGAGCTTTATGAAGAGCAGCTTCAGCTTCCACTGAGTCCTGATAGGAGGTGATAAAGAGCAGGGTGCTCATTTATAAAACTTTGCCTAGAATCCTTACTAAAACTTGCTTAAGCTCAGCAAAAAATTTTCAGGTACGCAAATTCCATTTCCGATTTATAAAACCCTGCGGACGCACAGATCCACGCAGTTCTGCTTTATAAATCGCTCTGAGACCTAGAACTGTGCTCAGCTGTTTGTGGGTCAGAACCCTCCTCCTACACACCCACATTCTGCCATATACGGTCAATGCTAAGTACGTCATGAATAATTGCATATGCATAAGCCGGTGGGTTTCTGGCTTTTAACAGTAAATTATGACAACGGAGAGGTTTAGAAAACGTGATTTTACAGAGGCTGAAACTCGAGGTGCTTGTGGTGGAGGGATGGAAGAATGTTTTATTTGGTGATGAAATGTTGACGCATTACGAACACGGAAGTGCTCTGAGAGTCAGTCTCGCTGCAGCACCGCTGTCAGTCTGACAGAGAGATCGTGAAGATCTAAGAGAAATGTTTAATGACAACATTTAATTGAATCCAAAGGAGAAGACACGTCATGTTGTTCATCCTATTAAACAGTCAACCTGTTGGATAAATCGCTGGTTGAAGGGAACCTGAGAACGGCCGGTGACACCGGGTTTTAATGGTTCCGATGGTTCTGTTGATCTAACACTGGACCCAGTTGATCCATAGGATGCTCTAATGAATCTATCAGCTGATCGATCGTCCAGTCATTATCTAGAAATCTCTAAAAACTCTCTCCCATTCATCCGGAGTCTGCCTGCTGGCTGAGCTGCAGAGCATTCCAGCGCATTACGCACAAGTGTCCCTGCAGGATTCCTAAGTCTCAGAAATCACAATTAATGCACCAATAAGTGCAGTTTGTTCTATAATCTGAAGACGACTGGATGAACAGAATGGGATATTTTTCAAAAATGCGACATATTTTCATTCAGATTTTAATTTTTATTCTTTTTAGAGATGGATTGTTGGTTCTGTGTGCGCGAGGGTCTACAAGTCTTTAATTGTGTCATAAATTCAACATTTTTCATCTCACCAGCTGCTCTGACAGGTTTCACGTCTCCAACATGTGCTTACGCAAGGTTCAAAATTTGCTTAGAGTTGACACATTTATTCGTTACGTTTTCTTTTATAAATCCCAAAATTTGCATAAAAAGTTATTTACGCAATTTTCAGGCCCATTTTGTGCGTAAGCAAGTTTTATAAATGAGCACCCTGATCTGGAAACTCTTCAAAGGACAAAGAGAACCAGAATTTGAGTCAGGTTTTTGAATGATTTTTCTAATGTTAGTAAACTGAATTGAACTGCTCTATAAGAGGATAAACTGTGTGACTGGACTTCAGTCTGGCTGGTTTTTTATTTATTTTTTGATGTCTTTAAATCCATCCATCTTCCGTAGCCGCTTATTCCTCCACAGAGGGTCGCGGGGGAGCTGGTGCCTATCTCCAGCGGTCAAGGGGCGAGAGGCGGGGGACACCCTGGACGGGTCGCCAGTCCATCGCAGGGCCACACAGAGACGAACGAGACAAACAACCACACACCCACTCACACCTAAGGACAATTTACCAGCCCAATTAGCCTGACAGTCATGTCTTTGGACTGTGGGAGGAAACCGGAGTACCCGGAGAAATGTCTTTAAATCTCTTTACCTAAAGAACAATCCTCGTATGTTGAAACATGATTAGACTTCAGGAGTCATAAAGTCATTCTCTGAGCCCTCAGACATTAGGAGAACAGGGCTTCTAGTAGTTCTATTGGTTCATAATAAACAGACTTTTATTTTAGTGTGTGACTGAATAAATAGGCTTGTTATAGCTGTAATTATCTATAGATTAAATGTATAAAATATTCATCAGAAAACAAACTACGGAGCTTGTTCTTCTGTTCTGAAGACAACAGGTCCCTGATGACCTGATTTATTAAAGTAGAGGTGTTTATGCTGTCCCTCGTGCATGAGTGGGTTTTCTCCAGGTGTTCCACTTTCCTCCTACGGTCCCAGAATGTGTGTGTTGGTTCAACTAAATTGACGTTAGGTGTGTGTGTGGAGAGATGGTTGTTTGTCTCCTGTGTTTCTGTGCTGGTCCTGTGATGGACTGACAACCTGTCCAGACTCCACCTCGTCTCTCACCACTCCACTGATGGAGACAGGTACCCGTCCCTCTGGACAGGGATAAAAAGCAGAAAACACTCGAAATAAAGAGAAGAGTTCATGGATGAAAACATTAAAAACTTGAGATGTGAAATAATAATAATTTAAGATTCCGCTTTTTAAAACTGTTTATTGTTTAATTCAAATCTAACAACTATATTTTAATCTGTTTTATTTTATTATGTAATTGTGTGACACAGTGGTGAGCTGTGACTTTCACCTCTAGGCCTTCAGTGATTTTCTACCAGTGGCGGCTGGTGATATGTTTTTTGGCGGGGCGCATTGTTGCAAGTCAGTTTTCAGATGTGTTCTAACCACATCTCACCACTAGAGCAGGAATGAAGCAAAATATTTTCATCTGACTGAATATTTTGCTGGTAAAAATCCCTACCACCAGTTCACTAAAAATGTGGCGCAGTTAGGTCTAATTCTACACATCAAACAGTAAAGAAATCATAAAGTCTTCATAAGGAGACCTTAGAATAATATCAATATAATCAGATACAAATAAAAACTTTTTAAAACAACCACAGAAATAAGAGTTTCAGGGAAAAAACAACCTGACCTACACAAGGTCAGAAACACAACTTAATATTCACAATTATCTTTCTACTGACACCACAAACACATAAATCCATCTCTAACTAACAGTCAGATCATTAATGTTACAATTCAGACAACAACCACTAACCAAGCAAGTCATGACAATCAGCTCAACTAATGAAGTGAATTAACTACAAAATAAAGTCAAATCCACTGATAAAATAAGTTAAATAATGATTTTTGGCCACCCACACAAAACTCCCATACAGCATCATGGCGTTTTAAGGAAAAATGACAAAAAAACTCCTCAAAATGGGTTAAACTACATGAACCAAAGTATTCAGTCAACAGTATAAGTGTTCCTCTAACATTCAGCCACAACAATAACAAAGACATGTTGCTGTTAAAGGAATAAAATGACTAATCAGACCACAGCTAGTTAGCCCTGCCCATTAGCTCATAGGCATTTTGAATGGGGAAACTCAGTGAAGCATTTTTAATAAAAGCAAACATAAAATAAACAAACAAACAAACAAAGTGACTCACCGTCAAGTTGATTGGACACATGGAATCAATCAGCTGGGTTGTCACAAGCTGTCAAAAAAGATTTTTTGAATAAATATTCATTTTGTTTTTTCCACGATAAAGGAAGTACATCACATGACCTTTCAGTCGTGGTAAAAAAAAAAGAGAGAATATTTTAAAACTACATCTAAATGCAGATTATACACAACACTTATAGTATGTATAAAGGATAGATCATTTAGTTTAATTTTCATGGTTCTTTTAAAACAATTTTTTGATTCTAATATTCGTTTTCCTCCTCATGTGAGTCTAGTAGGGTGGTGCCCCAGCGCCCCATATTAATGGGCAACTCAGTTCAACCTAAATTAATATCCGCATAATACCATTAATCTGACACCATGGCTCCAGAATCATACATTCACATTACATCATCCCTAATATAGACTGGTCAAGTGACACTTAAATTCTGGAGCATTTAAAATCAATACACTCTCATTCACTATTAAGAGTAGGAAACTAAGATCATGAATAATGTCAGATATGTGCACCCTGCTCACGCAGCAGGAGGTCAGGAGTACAGAGCACCTCCGCTCACTCGGCAGCTTATCAGCTGATCACAGCCTGCTGTCTTCACATCGTGATGTAATGCATCGGTGCCAGGATCTTTCAGATAATCAATACATCAAATACATTTTTTAAATGCTGCTATTCTGATGGCTTGGTACTAAAGGACCCACTGGCCGGTACTGGTCAAGGGACCAATGGGTGGGGACCTCTGGGCTAAAAGATGCATTTAAAAACATTATAAACACCCTTCACACTATTACATTTCAATACTCAGAGGTTGACTTTTCAAGAGGGTGGGTTTTCAGACATTAAAGGTGCAGCAAAAACAACCTAGCAACATCCGCTCACAAGAAACTTCAACAGTTATTTATCTTAACTCAGCATCAAACTAAATCTCTGCTTACAAAAACATGCAATCAAAAGAAGATGATAGTCTTTAAATCAACTGATATATTTAATTTTGATCCATCCCTTTATTCAGTAGAGCTGTAGTTTTCCCATGTCTGATTAGTTCAATTACCTCAGAAGGAGATCTTTCCACTCAATGCTTTGCGCCTGTGCAGCATTGTGCTTCTTTGTTCAGAATACACTTTCCTCAGTGTAGAAAAGTAGTTTACACACAAAGCCATGGAGGCTCCAAATGTAAAGCAAGTGTTAAAGCAGTACAGGATGGTATCAGAACACCAGTATAGGTAGAGAGAAGCTGCCCAACAGTCAGTGTTTCAGCACCATGGACAGCTCACCTACATCCAAAAAACTGATGAGCACGAATGAACTCTTTCATCTAGGTTGGGGCCCGTGAGTGAGCACCTGGTGGCCAGGCTTTCAGCCATGGGGCCCAGCCCAAACCGTATAAATAGACTTACCCACCTGTGGACCTACCACCTGCAGGAGGAGCATGAAGGGTCCGGTGCATTGTGGATCAGGTAGCAGACCAAGGCGGGAGCTTTGGCAGTCTGATCCCTGGACAAGAAAACTGGCTAACGGAATATGGAACGTCACCTCTCTGGTGGGGAAGGAGGTGGAGCTTGTGGAAGAGGTTGAGAGGTACATGTCATGTCTGCCAGGTAGATATAGTCGGACTCACCTCGACACAGCGTTGGCTCTGGAACGCAAGTCCTTGAGAGGGGTTGGACTCTGTTTTACGTGAAGGGCTGGGGTGGGCTTTCTGTTGGAGGGGGGAGTTGGGGGGCACATAGAGCGAGGGGGGGGCAGAGAGCTGATTAAATGGTTAAACTGTACACATACAATGAACAGAAATATGCAGCCTATTGTAGTGTGGTCTATTAATACAGGCCATTCACCATACTGAATACCCCTGCACTAGGCCGTCCATCAAACCCAGAGAAAGGACACTTGGTAGGCTGCATTTGGAGGAGCCTTCTAATTTGGACAGCCAGTGTTGCATCACTGTGACACAATCAGCATTCAAATGTGGCCTTCAAAGTATGTAGCCCCTGAATTAGTCCACAGCACATAAACCTTATACACCTGGGTCTTTGGGTCATTCTGAAGTGGAAAGTGAATGTTACTTTATTTGCTTTTAAAACCCTCAGTGGCCTTTCTCCATCCTTCCTCTCTGAGCTGCCTCAACCTGATGACCCCCGACCTCTCAGGTCATGATCAGCTGATTCTGAGGGTTGCTATAACACAATGGAAGCTTAGGAGAGATCGTGCTTTTGCTGTAGCAGCTCCCAAAATGTGGAGTGAGCCTGCCTCTGGATGTCAGTCAGATTTTGAAAACCCACCTTTATTAACCTGCTGGTCTGAGGTGAATGGCTGAATGTAGTGAAGTGCTTTGGGAGTCCTTGAATATAGAAAGTGCTATACAATTACAGTCAGTTTACCATTTTACCAGTTGTTTTTAGTCTCTTCAATATTTTTAGTTTGGCTGCATGGTGGCACAGTTGTTGCCTCACAGCAAGAAGGTTGAGGTTTGAATCAACTTGTGGCCCTTCTGGGTGGAGTTAGCATGTTCTCCCCATGCCTCCTCCAGGTGCTCCAGCCTCCTCACAATGTGCCCTTTAGCTTAATAATTGTATGTGGCTTTGGATAAAAGAGTCTGCCCTTTACATAAACATAGATGTTTTGATTTTTGCTATAGGACTGGTTTTATGTTTCATGTATTTTATTTTAGTCTGATTTTATGTTGAATAAATTCTGCTATATCTTCATTTTTGTTTATTTATTTTACTATAAAGCACTTTGATCTTGTACTGGTTGTTTGGAGGTTTTTTATTAATAAAGATTATGCCTTTTTTTCTCTTGCCGGCTCCTCTTCTGTTTGAGGTCTTCTCCTGAGCTCATGGTCTTCTACTGGGCTTGTGGACACACACACACACACGCACGCACGCACACACACACACACACACACACACACACACACACACACACACACACACACACAAGAAACATACAGTACTACTTAAATTCACAGCCATTGGCTCAGACATACACACATGTATAAAATGACACACACAGACCCCTACACACACACAACAATATAGACACAGACACACACTCAAAACACATGGATTAATGACACATTAATGAACGAGTGACTCCCTGAATCGAGGCTAAACGATAGTCAGATGAAATGCACCAGTCAGTACCAAGCAGAATATTTTAACCTGCCTAGTCTTGAGGCAGATCCATGAAATTGCTGCAGTGTTTTTAAGTGAAGCTGTGGGTTTCTGTCCAAACCGTCCAACCCTTGTGTCAGTCTTCTTCCCTTCTTACTTGCTCTGATGTGAGGAAAAGTGGAGCTCCGTGAGGCTTTCTGACCTCCACATAACCTCGATTTAAGACAGAATCATGCTTTCTGATCTCTGCTGCTCCACCCGGTCGGTGTGCTCTCTCTCTCTCTCTCTCTCTCTCTCTCTCTCTCTCTCTCTCTCTCTCTCTCTCTCTCTCTCTCTCTCTCTCTCTCTCTCTCTCTCTCTCTCTCTCTCTCTCTCTCTCCAGTTCTCATGTTCGTTCTTGCACTCTGTTCTCTGCAGTATGTGTACATTTTGGCTGTTTGTGTACCTGCAAACTGACAGACTCTGCTTTGATCAGGTCTGAGCCCCGGGGGCAGCACACTGGTTCTCCTCCCTCGTTGTCTATGCATAGACACACACACTCATTTATTCACACGTTACACAGGCAGAGATGTATGATGTGCGATAGGGAGAGGAAGATGTGGAGAGGGCAAGTCTTTGATGTACTTTTGTGTGTTCATATTTCAAACAGCAGTTACAGAATGTATGAGCTGAGGCTCAGAGAGGACTGGCTGATGACTGATTGACCCTTTGAACCTGGCGTATCCTAACAGGGGTCGATGGGGGGGCTGATTCATGTACTCGTTCCCTCTCAGCGTTGAGATTGGCTCCTCGGCTGGTTTAAAACTGAGCACCCTGCTATGATGATTAGCAGTTTTCACTTTCCCTGCCGGTGTGTGTGATGCAACAGAGAAAGAATGCTGATATCTGAAGAGTTTAAGGAGCTAGAATGGGCTGCTCCGACGCCCCGGTCCTGACCCCTCTCCAGCAGACCAATGAGCAGCTGGCGCTGGAGTGGCTGGAACATGGCTGGATGGAGTGGGGGGGTGGAGGCTTGGTTGGTATGAAGTGGCAGGTTACCTCACGTCTTCTCTCCAAGCCTTTTGGGACTGGAGCTGAGGGGCCGTGTTAAGTGATTTTTATTCAGGTAATTAAATGATCCATTCAGCAAACCGGCTGAATTCTGCCCCCTGCTGCTCCATAAACACCATGATGTCATTTTCCTCTCTGCAGATCATCTCCCACTGTCATCTTGAATATCCACTCATCACTGCTTCATCACATTCTATCCACCACAACAATCCTTTGATGCAGACGTTTCATTTTTCCCGTCCTTGAGCCGTCACTGATGTGAAAATGATTTTGTGTCCAGGCAAACGTTTTATGTTCAGGACGCGGGTCTCGTCTGGTGAGGTCAGGCCTCCCCACACATCCCGCCTCCCTGGAGAAACACATGAAAGGCTCCGTCAGAAATAATGATCCCCGGCAATGCATTAGACCAACGTTACGGGGTCTATTTGCCTTGGAGAAATGCTTCCTGCCAGGTTGCAGGTTATTAAATGACAACAAAAGGTGATGTGAAATGACATGGGAATGGATCTGGGTCAGGCTGGATCCAGATGACGAAAACCGTTCAGGAGTAGGGAAGGACCAGGAAACTTGTTTTATTGGTGCCTGTCATTGGAGAACAATTAATTAATGAAGGCTCATTTTATTCTCTACCTCTAAAGTTTCTTTTGTAATTATTATTATTAATAATGTAGAGGAAGCACGCGCCCACACAAATGAAACAATAAAACTACTCTGTATTCCTAGATATTAGTTTTTAATTTAGGTCAGAAGGATCAGGAGCTCAGGAACACTCAGTCCCTCTGGTTGGCCTCCAGGACTGAAGTAAGGAGCCTTGGTGTTACTCTGGACCAGGATCTGCAGTGGCAGGAGAAGAAGATGTTTAATTTTTATAGCCTTTAAAGATAAAGATCACAAGGTGCCTGAACACGTCTGCAACAAGCAGCTTAGACAGCTCAGGTACAGCCATCGTCTGGCCACTGGAGGGTTGTTGGTTTGATTCCAGCTCCTTTTGTCCTTAAACACTTTACCCACCTGCTGGTGGTGCTGGAGGGTCTGGCAGCTCCACCTCTGTCAGTCTGGCGCTACACAAATGTGGCCAAATTACAATATAAAACATGGTTCTTCTACCTGTGTAATTTAAAACCATCCTGACCCAAAGTGATGAGAGAAACTAGAAACCATCATCCATTACTACCAGACCTCATTACTGCAGGTCTCTATCGTCAGGATGTTCTAAACGTTCTCTTAAAGCCTCCAGCCAGAGTTCTGATGAGAGTCAGGAGGAGATCAGATTTCTTCAGCATCACTTCATTGGATCCCTGGAAGTTTAAAGTTTAGCTTCTAACTTCTAAAGCTCTCAAAGATCAGGCTCCATCTTCTTGTTCCAGATCCCCATCCTCTTCGCTCTCAGACTGCAGGCCTACTTGTGGTTTCTATAGAGTTTCTAAAAGTAGGATGGGTAGGCAGAGCTTTCAGTTCTCAGGCTCCTCTCTGGTGGAACCAGCTTCTAGTTTCATCCATGAAGCAGAAACCCTGACTATGCTTTTAGGACCCAGTAGGATGAATGTTGACTTAAGATTAATTACTGTGATGGAGCAGGGCCGGAGCACAGAATTCTGGGCCCTAGGTGTGAACTCTCTAGGTGAGCCCCCATGTCCACTTCATCAATATCTGCCACACATGTTTTTACATGATATAAGATGATAACAAAGAGCTGCACAGATAGTAAACACATTCAAGAGACCCAGAGGGTGTGTTATCAATCAATCAATCAATCAATCAATCAATCAATCAATCAATCAATCAATCAATCAATCAATTCCCAGAGGAAACTAGATGTTTCAGTAGTTAATTTATGTTTTTATTAAAGAACCATTGAAATGGATTGTGTTGTGTCAGTCGAGGAGAAAATGATGGACAGTTTTTGTCCCAGTCCTTTTTCCTCTGCTTGTCATTTTGTGACATTCAGAATCAAAGACCTGTCTTTAAACAACTGAATGACCTGTTCAACATGTCATCAAAGTTCTGCAGAAACCTATTCATTAAATCAGGTGTGTTGAAGCAGTGAAACCTCTAAAACACGGGTGGGCAGCCTCCGGGCCGTATACGGCACGCGGACCCCTTCTATCAGGCCCGCCGCGCAATGTCTAATAAATAATTAAACTCGGAGTCGGAGGGAAAAAATATCAACAACTAACAGTGTTTCTGTGGTCACATCGGTAATAACTCTTATATCCAAGCCAGGATCGGAGTCAGTGAACGCAACATGAGGTCAGGCGTAGCGGGAGAGACGATATGACTAATAAAGTTACAGCGCTTCGTCTGAGTCTGGATGAGGAATCAGGTCACCAGACTGGAGGTCACACAATAAATAAGGTCAATTAAAACCTTTTCTAAATGAAAATGGTTATGTAGATTAAAAGTATTGGTCTTTTGTTAACCTGGTTTTTAGCTTTTAATTTAATTTCATAGTAAACAAAACCACAAACTGACTTTAATGAGCTCCATTCATTAACCGTGACAACATACATACTTATTAAATAAAGTACCAAGTAAATAAATACAGTAGCTTACTGCTAAGTAAATAAATAAATCCATCCATCCATCCATTTCCTGTAGCCGCTTATTCCTCCACAGAGGGTCGCGGGGCAGCTGGTGCCTATCTCCAGCGGTCAAGGGGCGAGAGGCGGGGGACACCCTGGACAGGTCGCCAGTCCATCGCAGGGCAAATAAATAAATTACTAAGTAATTAAAGAGAACCAAATAAATAAATAAAGTACTAAGTAAATAAATATACTTTCAGCATTTCTGAAGAAAGACCCAGAGACAGTTCTTGTTTCTGTTGGACTCAAATTTATTTTCAAGACCCAGAAACCAGAAAACAATCAGAGAATAAAATTAACTTTAGTTTGAATTAAGGCAAACATCTTATGTCTTGTATCTTCAAAGAATTCCTGATCCTTTCCTATAGAAACTAACTCTTTGTTCTGCTCATTTAAATTTGATGTTTATTATATTGTTGACCACCTAAAAGTGACAAAAATCACAATAGAATTAATTTTTCTTCATGTTTCAATTCAAATTTTTGTGACTGAGAACTTCATACTTGGTGATTTTTGCCCTGTGTCTTGATAAAAATTGGACATCACTGGTTGACGTTCTGAATGTGGCCCTCGGAGGACTCTATGTCAAAGATTTGGCCCCCGAGCAAGAAAAGGTTCCCCACCTCTGCTCTAAAACATGAAGGACAATGGACCTTGAATAACAGGGTGGGAGACCCCTGATTCCCAACAACCCCGTCAACGTGCACACAGCCCAACATCAGAGCCAGACTAAAGCTGACTGACAGGGTGTGTCTGCATCAGGAGGAGGCTGTAGGCACATTAAAGTTTATTTTTGTCTTTTCCGGCTGAAAACTAAAGGACGTCTGAATGTGCTGCTCTCCTCCTCCTGACCAAAAACAGATCACAATTAACTTCAAAGAATTCTTTACTCTGAGCAACGTAAATGAGTCAGATGAGTCAACGGCAGCTTGCAGGTTTTCATCCCCACCTGTGAGGATCCAGTCAAGGTACGTCACGTCCTGTTTGGAGGTCAGAGGTCAAGCTATTGAAGTTTAAATCAATAGAATATTTCCCAGTGGTCTTATAGGGGACAAGAAAGGAAAGGAATATTTCAAACAAATAAATACCAACGATTTGAAGGTGCCCTCCGTACTTCACAGATGTGGATTGATGTGTAGTTTAGAGGAGGAGGCTCTGAGCAGGAGAAGCATGGAGGGCTTCACTCTCTTTCATGTAGCTGCTACTTTTTCACCTTGCTGCTTCTCTGCAGGACTAAGACTGTTCAGACTTACAGGCTGCCAGTCTGAGGTAATCTGCTGCACACACAGCCTGGAATAGTGTATTACCACGTCTCATGAGTATTCGAAGAATTGCTTTTTCAAAGTTCAATTAATGCGAACAACTTTCTGATGAAAAGTGAAAGGCAGCTGTGGCTTAAATTTGATCCTCACAGGAGAGAAAGGAAACTCAGTTTGACAATCACTTCACTTTTTAGGAGAGCAGAAACGCAGAGCTACTGCAGATTAAAGGGGTATTTAGTTCATGTTGACGTGGTGCTCTATCAGTTATGTATCTACAGTAAGGGCCACGCCCAGCAGTGACATCATTCGAAGTGGACGGAGTCTCTAGAAACAGGAAGTCTCTGACCAGAGTCTGAAGCAGAAGGACTTGTCTCTGGATGAATAAAGAGCAGTGAGTGAGTGTTTTCCTCAGATTGTTCTCGTGAGTCGGTCGGTGAAACATGCTGTTATCTCTCCTGGATGTGTCGATGTAATAGCAGCTCACTGACCGGGGACACCTATCTTTACAGGGACATCTCGTATTCAGCTTTGTTATAGATGCACATATATCCTGGAGAACAAAGAACCTGCCTCTTGTTCTATGGTTGCAGTCCTTCCACACAGATCTGTTGTAGTAATCCTTGTCCTTGATAGCAGCATGGGGCGTTTGTGTGGATTGGTATGATTATGGCCATCTGAAGTCCTAAACACGGGCTCAGCCAAGGTGAGCTCTCTGACCGTCTTCTGTTTGCTTCAATCAGGACAGAAAAGAGACCAATCCAAAGGTCTGACATCAGGGTAGGACTTCTTCTGTCAACATATTCACACACAAACATGAACTTTTCTCAAGATGCATTACTATGTCAGAACAACCCAAACCTATTAGATGTTTCCAATCAAATAAAAACATCAGCAATATTCAATACAACCAGAAGTCAGACCACAGAACATCAGAACGGTTCCTTTTAGACCAGTGGTTCTCAGCTAGAGGCTTTAGGAACACCCCCCCCCCTCCTCAATAACCAGCAGTGACCCAAAAAGATAAGAACCCACTCACTAACTGCATCCATTAAAACTAATCAGTCACTCAGTCCAGCATTAATCACGAGGCCGCCGGAACAGTCAGAACATTTCAGTAACAGTTTTAATCCTAAATAAATAAGTGACATTCTAAGGATTAGAGTACTTTTACTTTTCATCTCATCAGTAGGTAAATAATACTAAGATTAATACTAATATTAATACTTAATACTATTACTTCCATTTATTTCCATTTCCATCTTCCTTGTTAATATATTAACATTGTTGTTTACACTTGTAAATAAGCTTTTTTACATTTCTTATATGTATTTTGGTAATTTTATATTTGTTCTATTTTGTAAGCTAAACTTAGTCTTATTTTATCTTCTTTTTTTTTATTTTACCACACCTTTTTATTTCTTACTTGCTTCTTATAATTTTTTGTTTGGTTCAACTGGAGTCGTACAAGCATTTCACTGCATATCGTACTGTGTATGAGTGTGTATGTGACAAATGAAATTTGAACTTGAATTTGAATTTGGGAGAGCGTTGTCTTTTAAAGGAAACTAAGCAGCGCTGAGTCACTCCAACCTGAGGTGAAACTCTGACATCATCTGGAGGAACTACTGGGAGAACTGAAGTCTGAGGTTTTAGTGGACAAGTCATCTCATCAGGTTCACCTGGAAACACCTGGCTGAGGCTTTTATCCTCAAAATGCAGTAGTTTTTTTTTCCATGCTAAATGCAGTCCAGAGTATTATTATTTTATTTCCCATGTTTTTTCTCGTAGTAAAAATAACCACAAACCCTCACTGACTTTACTAAAAAGCAGACTTCTGAGCTCCATTTATAAAATGTGACTAAATCCAGAAGCAGGACTGAAGAACGACCCAGATCCTGGTCTTGTTGCTGATGATGGAGAACTAAAACAATCGACCGATCAGGTCCAGGACATTTGATACTTATCTTTTATTAATGAATGGGACTGTCTGTTGGTCCTTTAATGTCCAGAGATCAAAAGCAAATTCAGCCTCAATCAGTCAGATCTCTGTCCTCAGCAGGGTGCACTTATTACATACAGTCTGGGTTTCTCCTGTGAGCTAAAAGCTGTTGCTCTGACCAGGGCAGGATTATGATTGCCGGGGCCCCTGGGCACCAAATATTTAAGGGCCCCCCCCCCCCTCAATGGGAATATTAGGAATTATGTAAATTAAGTGCAAATGATTTGTGGTGCCCCCCCCACACACACACACTGCAGAAATGAACAGCAGTATTTGGCAGTGTGTTTCTTACCTCTTTTGTATGTTGATTATAATTGCAACAATATCAGACTAATATTATCAGGAATATTCTACAGAAAATGTAATAAAAACACAGAACGCTCTAACTGAGGGCTGAGATCTACCATTTAAAATGGTCATTTATAAAACTGAAAATTAAATTATGAAAAATGTTTCTTTTATTAACAAAGTTAATTTTAACTACTGATTATTCAGATTATTATTTGCTTGTTGTCAGAGGATGATGTTACCTGAAATATGACATCACTCTCTTAAGATCTACAAAAAGACTAAATTGATCAGAGACAGCTGTAAATAAAGCTGATCAATTTCACACTGAATCATCTTAAAATGTCAATAAAACAGGAATCAGTCAGTATTTTACATCCAGACTGCTGTTGGTCCTCAGAGCCATCAGAACTTCTGAGAAACATCAAGTCTTCATCCTGATGCTTCTGGTTTACAGTTCAACTGACAACCTGAACTCAGTCATGTGTTTTGTTAAGGGACAATATGAGCTGAACTTTGACCTCTTCAATCAGCCAAAAACACATGAATCTAAATCTGTTTGACTCCAGTTAACTAACCAGGTGAACTAGTTAAAGCCATACTCAGTAGCCAGGTAAACAAACGAGGTCTCGCTAGCTAGTTTACAGAAACACGTCTCGGTGAACTCACCCCTCCCGTCGGGTAAAATCCATACGCCAGCCTCCCACCGACATAGGACCACGATTTGCAAAGGTGACAAAGCAGAGTCTAACTCCAGCCGCAGAAATGTTCCCCCAGCTTTTCCTCTTTTCACCTCCAAATGTTTTTAGTTTTCTGCTAGCTGAAAAGGTGTTTTTTTGGGGGACTCTGGTATTTTTATCTTAAAATGGAAGCACTAACAGTCTGTCCTACTTCTTTCACTTTCACTTCCGGGATGTTCTGCCCCAAAATGTGTCCGGGTGGATTAATGCCAATCCAAGCAGTGCGGCATGACAATGTGGCAGACAGACAGCTGGATTGTCCAATCCTATCGTTCGGTCCAAACGATGGGATTGGCTGAAGTTTTTAGAGAACTGCGGGACAATTACTTTATTGATTTCTTTCGTATTTTTTTTTATCTCCACGATATATTTATGGCTATACTATGTTGGAACGTTGTTAAGAGGCTTTAAAAAAACGTTAAAAGCTACATTGTTTACCTGGCTACTGAGTATGCCTTTAACTAACCAGGTGAACTAGTTCACATTGTTTCCACTAACAAGTTCAGAACAAGGAAAAAAACTGTAACCAGACAGAACTCAGTGTTTTAACTGTATAAAAGCAGCTAATGCTGACTGGACACTATGTTTTCATTTAGATCAGGTCTGTGGAAAAAACCAGATCTGGATCCAAACCCATTCAGGTGTTTTTAGTTCAGTGACAGAACGGTACTGATCGGAGCTCAGAGCTGAGCTGACGTCCAGCGCTCTAGTTAAAAATATCAGCTTCAGCTCATCGCAGCGACGCTGCAGCTGGCATGCGTGTCGAGTGTTGAGTCAAAAACGAGCCAAAACGCACAGAGCGCAAACGCTCCAGCTTGGAGACTGAGCTCCGTGCGTAACGCAATCATCGGGAAGCCCTGGCCTCAGTGTGTTCACGTTCCTGTGATGCGGAGGATTCGTCACTGGCCAAGTTGACATTTTAACTCGGGCCAGCGCGCACAGGCTGGCAAGTTTGGTGTTGCGCTGCGCCTCCCCAGTTTGGCGCAGCTGTCATCCAACAAACGCACTTTGAATGCGGTGCGCCGTTTCCACTGGCTCCTATATAAATGAATACATGAGCTTTTGGGATCGCGGATAAAAGCAGTCGAAATGAGTTTCCCCCGAGATAGGGTGAGGAGCTCGGAGCGAGGGACTCTGTTAGAACCACTGCTCCTCCATATCGAGAGGAGCCAGTTGAGGTGATTCGGGCTGCCGGCTGATAGGTGGCTGGGGATGAGTGGGCGGTCTGGGATTTCCAATTTGGG
The DNA here is from genome assembly GCA_006937965.1 of Callopanchax toddi. NCBI lineage: Eukaryota > Metazoa > Chordata > Actinopteri > Cyprinodontiformes > Nothobranchiidae > Callopanchax > Callopanchax toddi. The sequence continues at coordinate 352,610 of SSNR01000136.1, forward strand.
ATGAAATTTGAAGAGGTGTTTTTTCTTATATTGCGGTCTCACGTGGGCCCCTAGTGGACGTGGGCCCCTGGGCCTGTGCCCACTTTGCCCATTGGATAATCCGGCCTTGGCTCTGACGGCAAACTGCAGGAAGTGAGCTCTGAGCAGGGAACTACATCACATTTTGTAGCAAACTGAAAAGGGGACAAAGGTGAAGGGTCAACCTGTTGTGGTCAAACACTATCCAGTGCCTTATCGGGCTCTGGGGGTAGGGAGGAGGGCGACTCACAGGTAGTTTCAGCTTGTTCAGCAACAACAGACAGCTACAGTTTATCAGCTGGACTCTCCCAGAATCCAGTTAGAACTGACAAAGCTCCCCGAAAGAGAAGAAAAACATCTTCAAAAACCAAAGAAGTTCAGCGGTCTTCCTTTTGGGGTATTGTTATGATGTCATAATGTCAGTGTCATAAAGTATTCCCCTCTTTATGTCTGCATCCTGCTTTTCTCTACTAAAAACTACATCCTATAAATTGTGTAATATATTGTTAGTTATCCGGCTTCTCAACTTTCTAGGTTATCTAATTATATCTAAAATGCTCCGTCGGGATCCTTTTAATGTCTCCTGTCTACAAAGATTTACTGATCCTTTTTGACAAAAACACTAAGACTTTGTTCTGTTCATTAAAATGTTGTATCTATATTATATTTTTCAGCAGAGCAAATCTTAAAAATCATAACAAAATGTTTTTCTTTTCTAGATTTAACAAGTCAAATTTTTGTGACCTGTAAGTCATTTCAACTTGGTGATTTTGTCTGTTTTGGACAGCCCTCTGTGGTGAGAGGACACACCCCTGAGGGGGGCCAGTGATCTGAGTGCCAGAGGTGACCTCTTCAGCATGGTTGAAGCAAACATTGATGATCTTTCAGACAATTTTTTTTATCAAAGATGAATTATTGGGTCTTTTCGTTAGGCTCTAACAACTCTAGGGCTTCTGTTCTTCATGCGTCTCTGACTGCTCGCTGCTGAGCGCTCACCTGGATTACAGTCAGCTGTAGGAGGAAGTCCCCTCAGGCTGAGTGGTGCTCTCTGACGCCCTCTCCTGTGGGTAGCACAGACACAGAAACACACTGCAGACTCATTTCAGCAGTACCGGCATCAGGTCAATACTCCCTGAATGACTCCAGCTCCAACTTCATCCAGAGTCCTAAAGCTGGCAGAACATCTAGAAAGAGGCTGAAGAGGTGAGTTAAAGAGATGTTCTGAAGTGGCTTCTACCTGGTATTTATCCACAGTAAAAACCTCGCCTACCTGGGACATCACTCTAGAAACAGGAAGTAGTTCTCTGACCAGATCGATACTTATGACTAGATCAGGAGAGATGCCGCTGCAGATCAGTCGCCACGTTTTGTTAAGTTTTGAATCAATGGTTGAGTAACAGGCTTCTGAAGAACTTGAGGACATGATAAAGGTGAATCACTGAATCAGGTGTGTTGGAGCAGGAAACAGATCGAACATGGAGGGCCCTCTAGGGACGTCACACGCAACACGTACTGCTTTATTCGCAACACATGCCTATTTACAGTAGGGGTGGGAGATAAACTCGTTTTTCCGATGCATCAAGATGCAGACAGGAACGATTATCAATCGATTGAAAAATATAAAAATTTGATTCTATTATTAATGTTTGCGGCCTTGGAATTTCACCAATCACCGCAACTTTCTCCCAAATCTGACCAATCATCTTGGCGTTTGTCGTGCGTCATCTTCTTTTTTGACCAATCACCGCCATTTGAAAAAGGTTTGACCAATCCCCGTTGCCTCGAGCTGTGTTTACTTCCTGCTTTTGAGTCGAGCCGCTAAACGCACCGGCCAGATTCTATAATATATTACGGCTAAAATACGAGCGAGTCAATTTCCCAAAGTAGCGATTACACAAGAGTGGTAGAAGCTGTTCTGAACCAAACATCATGTGATGGATTATACACGAAAATATTCGCTTGGCTGAACAGAGAGGAGCAGAGGGTCTACGGCTAGGGGGGGGTTCTGATACGAGTGCTGAAAGAGACGAGGTGAGTTCTGTTTAAAGTCCGTATTCGGTCAATGTGAGAAACTTTGTTTAAAAAGAACTGATCTGTGTCCTAAACTGTGCCGAGTCGGCGGTTTTGCTATTACATGAGAAAATAGGGCCGGGGCGTCAGCGGGAACTAACGTGAAATCCTTTGAACATCGTTTTTTTTAAACATGCGAACAACCACATGATGTGTGTATCCAGTGAGCGATCACGAGGAACCTCTTCCTGCTGAACCAGTGAACCTTTGAGGTGAACGTCTAAAAGTGAAAGTAAAACGAGTCGCTCACGCTGTAACGCCTGAGTGATGCTGAGACAGTCAGCTCTGTTGTCATGGTGATTACAGGATCTTGTAGTCTTTATATTATGATGAAACGGCGCATACAGTGTGTGCATATAAACAAAATAAAACCTTAAACAAAAAATGCTTGAAAAAAACTGCAACTTTGACCACAACTTTTGAAAAATGTTTCGCAAATCAGTCATTTTAGGATGAAACCATCACAAAAACCACACACCTTCCTGGAGGGACTGTATTTAAACTTATATTTACATCTTTAAACACTGCTATGTTTTAATAATTAAATTATTATTAAATGATTAAAGATAATGGAAGTAAAATCATGTCGGGTTATTACAAATGCTTCAATAGTACGTCATAGTCACATGGCAGGAAGGTGAGGGGGAAGAACAATACATCTTTCATCAATAATCGTTTTATAATCGCATCGCAGCTCTCTGAATCGTAATCGAATCGAATCGTGAAGACCCTGAAGATTCCCGCCCCTAATTTACAGTGAAAATCGATAAAACCTGGACATTTTCATGGTCTCTGAAACCTCCCACCGGACGCTCCAGACAGAACGTGAAAAGAGAACAAGTTCAAGGAAAGAGGGTGTTTGGTCACCCTAACTTATCACCACATGATGTTTGATTGCAAGAAATCACATGATATCATTGTAGTTCATTCTGAGGTTGAAATAAAATGAAATTAAACCAACATGATCCATCATTCATACATGTAGTGTGCTACAAGCATAAAGGTGCTCTTCCACAAATATGGACATGGATATCTCGTTTACTCACATTACTAGTGCGGGACCACGAGTTATTTATTTTTCTGTCAATGTCACCAGACAGGCTTGGTAGGAAGGTTAAGAAGAGTAGAAATAGATCTACTGAGGTAGGCATGGCGGCCTGCTCATCTCCACGCCAGTACGGAAGGGACCGTCTCCTGGGACTGGGGGCTGGTTTCACCCTTATGGCGCTGGTCCCTGGCCCTGGGTATAAAGAGTATGAAGAGTGAGAGTGGGTGTACAGCATCTATTGTGTGTCTTGGTATGTTTGTGGCGTATAGCTCAGTTGGTAGAGTGGCTGGTCTGTTCTTGCTAGGGATGTGTGTGTGTGCATGAGGGTGGGAGCGAGCGATTGTGTCTGTGTGTGACATTCTAGGACCTCCTCTGTTGTGGGGCATATCCTTGGCTCCCTGACTGCACCTCTGCATTTGGTGGTGCTTTTTTCTGCCGGCGTATTGGGGTGTCTTGGGGTCTGCCTGCTCTCCCCCCTCTGGCTGCCTGGCGAGATCTGTTGCGGAAACCCTGGTGTGGTCGGTCTCTGCTGGGGCCAGTTCACCCCTGGGTCTCGGGTCTTTGGTTTCGGGCTGGTTCTGCCTTGGATGGCCGGCTGCGGGCGGTGCCTGTGAGCCTCTCGTCGCAGTCCACGGGGGCTCTTAACGCGGTGGCTGCTGGGTGACCCATGCTGTGTGAGCTTCTTTGCTTCTCTGGGGAAAGGATTTGCGGCTGCCCCTGCGGTGGTCTCCCTGGGGTGTCCGTGCCCTGGGTGGCCTCCAGACGTCTGGGGTCCAGACCTCCTCCAGGTCCTCCGTGGGCCTTGGGGGCGGGTCTGTCGCTCCTCAAACTTATTATTGAATGTTTCAATAGAGAAACCTTACATACACAAGCGCGCATACACACAAACAGGTGATCACAAGGTATTCACATAAAGACGGACTCAGGTGTTTTCAGACACATTAACTGGGGCTGTGGTTGACACTGAACTCTCTTGAATTGGTGTATACGTATACATTATAACTCTTATATAACTTTTTAATTTTCTAACGTTTTTGTCATTAGAGCACAAAAAAATGCATCTACAAAACATCCAATAGAAATATTATATAATATTTCATATGTCCCAATTTTTTTACATGAATTTCATCATTGGCTTCAGACCTAACAAAATATAATTAAAAATTGTGCATTTCTGAGATTTAACCCCTTTATTTCCAGGTGTATGATCAAAACCAGAACTGTGGAAAAATGTTAAAAAAAAAATGAAAAAACCAAATCATTATTTGTTGTTGCTTTTTTTTTGTCCAGATTACCTGTTTTGGGGGTAAATTGTCACAGACATGGAGGGCCTCAAATGGGCATAAAAATATTTTTTGCTCACTTTGTAGTTTTTGTGTAATGTCACATTTTCTAAAAAACTCACCATTTTTTTGTTTGGGCACAAAAAAATGCACGTACAAAGATAACCAGTTGAACAGTTTATTACATGAACAAAGAATGTGTGTGTGTGGTGCCACATACAACACTATAAGCACACACATACTACTACAAACATGCACATTTACTACTACAAGCACACACATACTAAATAGATCAGATCATACAGAAATAAATCAACTGTTGGACACATTTTACAGAATACAACTCTTCTTCTGCTGCCATTCCTGCTGTTCAGTGATATTGAGTTCTCATTAGCATCACCTGTTGTTCAAAAAGAGAACTGCAGCAGTGTCAGAACAACCAGCAGAAACCATTCAGATTGAGTTNCAGAAGGCTAATGTAAGACTCCCATCCCAGTAAGTGTTTATTTGGAGCTTCATGAGCACACAGCTCTACAAAATGCCCCCTGGGAAAATGTGCTTCTTTACATGACAGTATAAAAAGGTGAGAATAGCACACAGACTGTAAAGTCATGGGTTCATCCGTACATGTCAGGCATGTGTGAGATTTCACATTCGTGCTCTGCTCCCACCGGACTGGACCCACCTCCCATCACTCTGCCATGTTGAAGTCTCCCTCTTCCCTCTGCGAGCTGCATGGGTCCACTACACGCTTCAACCTTTGAGCTCCATTTGTTCTATTTGTGTTTTTGTAACTTCCCTGCAAAATAAGAGATTGACCCATTTTACTTTAAACTTTTACTATAAAATCTGTTATTAAAGAACTGGTTGGTTGGATTGAAGCGTTATATTTCAATGAAATCCTCCATTCTGAGCAGCACAGTAGAGGATGACGGTGGGAAGGAAAACTCCCGCTGAACAGGAAGAAACCTCCACAGAACCAGGATGGAGAGACTGAGTCTGAGAGGACAGGAAAGAGACAAACACAGGAGGCCTGGTCCAGTCATCGTTTCTAAAACAGAACAAAGTGGCAGCAAGAACAGGAACTACATGGAGAGTAAAAAGTAAGGCCAGCAGAGAGGAGATGTGGTCAGTTTGTCCTCCAGTCTGAGTCTAGAGCAGCAGAACTAAAGAGATGAGTCAGCATAACCCAAGATAACTCTAACTAAAGAGATGAGTCAGCACAACCCAAGATACCTCTAACTAAAGAGATGAGTCAGCATAACCCAAGATAACTCTAACTAAAGAGATGAGTCAGCACAACCCAAGATACCTCTAACTAAAGAGATGAGTCAGCATAACCCAAGATAACTCTAACTAAAGAGATGAGTCAGCACAACCCAAGATACCTCTAACTAAAGAGATGAGTCAGCATAACCCAAGATAACTCTAACTAAAGAGATGAGTCAGCACAACCCAAGATACCTCTAACTAAAGAGATGAGTCAGCATAACCCAAGATAACTCTAACTAAAGAGATGAGTCAACATAACCCAAGATAACTCTAACTAAAGAGATGAGTCAGCACAACCCAAGATAACTCTAACTAAAGAGATGAGTCAGCATAACCCAAGATAACTCTAACTAAAGAGATGAGTCAGCATAACCCAAGATAACTCTAACTAAAGAGATGAGTCAGCATAACCCAAGATAACTNAATCTTAAAAATCATAACAAAATGTTTTTCTTTTCTAGATTTAACAAGTCAAATTTTTGTGACCTGTAAGTCATTTCAACTTGGTGATTTTGTCTGTTTTGGACAGCCCTCTGTGGTGAGAGGACACACCCCTGAGGGGGGCCAGTGATCTGAGTGCCAGAGGTGACCTCTTCAGCATGGTTGAAGCAAACATTGATGATCTTTCAGACAATTTTTTTTATCAAAGATGAATTATTGGGTCTTTTCGTTAGGCTCTAACAACTCTAGGGCTTCTGTTCTTCATGCGTCTCTGACTGCTCGCTGCTGAGCGCTCACCTGGATTACAGTCAGCTGTAGGAGGAAGTCCCCTCAGGCTGAGTGGTGCTCTCTGACGCCCTCTCCTGTGGGTAGCACAGACACAGAAACACACTGCAGACTCATTTCAGCAGTACCGGCATCAGGTCAATACTCCCTGAATGACTCCAGCTCCAACTTCATCCAGAGTCCTAAAGCTGGCAGAACATCTAGAAAGAGGCTGAAGAGGTGAGTTAAAGAGATGTTCTGAAGTGGCTTCTACCTGGTATTTATCCACAGTAAAAACCTCGCCTACCTGGGACATCACTCTAGAAACAGGAAGTAGTTCTCTGACCAGATCGATACTTATGACTAGATCAGGAGAGATGCCGCTGCAGATCAGTCGCCACGTTTTGTTAAGTTTTGAATCAATGGTTGAGTAACAGGCTTCTGAAGAACTTGAGGACATGATAAAGGTGAATCACTGAATCAGGTGTGTTGGAGCAGGAAACAGATCGAACATGGAGGGCCCTCTAGGGACGTCACACGCAACACGTACTGCTTTATTCGCAACACATGCCTATTTACAGTAGGGGTGGGAGATAAACTCGTTTTTCCGATGCATCAAGATGCAGACAGGAACGATTATCAATCGATTGAAAAATATAAAAATTTGATTCTATTATTAATGTTTGCGGCCTTGGAATTTCACCAATCACCGCAACTTTCTCCCAAATCTGACCAATCATCTTGGCGTTTGTCGTGCGTCATCTTCTTTTTTGACCAATCACCGCCATTTGAAAAAGGTTTGACCAATCCCCGTTGCCTCGAGCTGTGTTTACTTCCTGCTTTTGAGTCGAGCCGCTAAACGCACCGGCCAGATTCTATAATATATTACGGCTAAAATACGAGCGAGTCAATTTCCCAAAGTAGCGATTACACAAGAGTGGTAGAAGCTGTTCTGAACCAAACATCATGTGATGGATTATACACGAAAATATTCGCTTGGCTGAACAGAGAGGAGCAGAGGGTCTACGGCTAGGGGGGGGTTCTGATACGAGTGCTGAAAGAGACGAGGTGAGTTCTGTTTAAAGTCCGTATTCGGTCAATGTGAGAAACTTTGTTTAAAAAGAACTGATCTGTGTCCTAAACTGTGCCGAGTCGGCGGTTTTGCTATTACATGAGAAAATAGGGCCGGGGCGTCAGCGGGAACTAACGTGAAATCCTTTGAACATCGTTTTTTTTAAACATGCGAACAACCACATGATGTGTGTATCCAGTGAGCGATCACGAGGAACCTCTTCCTGCTGAACCAGTGAACCTTTGAGGTGAACGTCTAAAAGTGAAAGTAAAACGAGTCGCTCACGCTGTAACGCCTGAGTGATGCTGAGACAGTCAGCTCTGTTGTCATGGTGATTACAGGATCTTGTAGTCTTTATATTATGATGAAACGGCGCATACAGTGTGTGCATATAAACAAAATAAAACCTTAAACAAAAAATGCTTGAAAAAAACTGCAACTTTGACCACAACTTTTGAAAAATGTTTCGCAAATCAGTCATTTTAGGATGAAACCATCACAAAAACCACACACCTTCCTGGAGGGACTGTATTTAAACTTATATTTACATCTTTAAACACTGCTATGTTTTAATAATTAAATTATTATTAAATGATTAAAGATAATGGAAGTAAAATCATGTCGGGTTATTACAAATGCTTCAATAGTACGTCATAGTCACATGGCAGGAAGGTGAGGGGGAAGAACAATACATCTTTCATCAATAATCGTTTTATAATCGCATCGCAGCTCTCTGAATCGTAATCGAATCGAATCGTGAAGACCCTGAAGATTCCCGCCCCTAATTTACAGTGAAAATCGATAAAACCTGGACATTTTCATGGTCTCTGAAACCTCCCACCGGACGCTCCAGACAGAACGTGAAAAGAGAACAAGTTCAAGGAAAGAGGGTGTTTGGTCACCCTAACTTATCACCACATGATGTTTGATTGCAAGAAATCACATGATATCATTGTAGTTCATTCTGAGGTTGAAATAAAATGAAATTAAACCAACATGATCCATCATTCATACATGTAGTGTGCTACAAGCATAAAGGTGCTCTTCCACAAATATGGACATGGATATCTCGTTTACTCACATTACTAGTGCGGGACCACGAGTTATTTATTTTTCTGTCAATGTCACCAGACAGGCTTGGTAGGAAGGTTAAGAAGAGTAGAAATAGATCTACTGAGGTAGGCATGGCGGCCTGCTCATCTCCACGCCAGTACGGAAGGGACCGTCTCCTGGGACTGGGGGCTGGTTTCACCCTTATGGCGCTGGTCCCTGGCCCTGGGTATAAAGAGTATGAAGAGTGAGAGTGGGTGTACAGCATCTATTGTGTGTCTTGGTATGTTTGTGGCGTATAGCTCAGTTGGTAGAGTGGCTGGTCTGTTCTTGCTAGGGATGTGTGTGTGTGCATGAGGGTGGGAGCGAGCGATTGTGTCTGTGTGTGACATTCTAGGACCTCCTCTGTTGTGGGGCATATCCTTGGCTCCCTGACTGCACCTCTGCATTTGGTGGTGCTTTTTTCTGCCGGCGTATTGGGGTGTCTTGGGGTCTGCCTGCTCTCCCCCCTCTGGCTGCCTGGCGAGATCTGTTGCGGAAACCCTGGTGTGGTCGGTCTCTGCTGGGGCCAGTTCACCCCTGGGTCTCGGGTCTTTGGTTTCGGGCTGGTTCTGCCTTGGATGGCCGGCTGCGGGCGGTGCCTGTGAGCCTCTCGTCGCAGTCCACGGGGGCTCTTAACGCGGTGGCTGCTGGGTGACCCATGCTGTGTGAGCTTCTTTGCTTCTCTGGGGAAAGGATTTGCGGCTGCCCCTGCGGTGGTCTCCCTGGGGTGTCCGTGCCCTGGGTGGCCTCCAGACGTCTGGGGTCCAGACCTCCTCCAGGTCCTCCGTGGGCCTTGGGGGCGGGTCTGTCGCTCCTCAAACTTATTATTGAATGTTTCAATAGAGAAACCTTACATACACAAGCGCGCATACACACAAACAGGTGATCACAAGGTATTCACATAAAGACGGACTCAGGTGTTTTCAGACACATTAACTGGGGCTGTGGTTGACACTGAACTCTCTTGAATTGGTGTATACGTATACATTATAACTCTTATATAACTTTTTAATTTTCTAACGTTTTTGTCATTAGAGCACAAAAAAATGCATCTACAAAACATCCAATAGAAATATTATATAATATTTCATATGTCCCAATTTTTTTACATGAATTTCATCATTGGCTTCAGACCTAACAAAATATAATTAAAAATTGTGCATTTCTGAGATTTAACCCCTTTATTTCCAGGTGTATGATCAAAACCAGAACTGTGGAAAAATGTTAAAAAAAAAATGAAAAAACCAAATCATTATTTGTTGTTGCTTTTTTTTTGTCCAGATTACCTGTTTTGGGGGTAAATTGTCACAGACATGGAGGGCCTCAAATGGGCATAAAAATATTTTTTGCTCACTTTGTAGTTTTTGTGTAATGTCACATTTTCTAAAAAACTCACCATTTTTTTGTTTGGGCACAAAAAAATGCACGTACAAAGATAACCAGTTGAACAGTTTATTACATGAACAAAGAATGTGTGTGTGTGGTGCCACATACAACACTATAAGCACACACATACTACTACAAACATGCACATTTACTACTACAAGCACACACATACTAAATAGATCAGATCATACAGAAATAAATCAACTGTTGGACACATTTTACAGAATACAACTCTTCTTCTGCTGCCATTCCTGCTGTTCAGTGATATTGAGTTCTCATTAGCATCACCTGTTGTTCAAAAAGAGAACTGCAGCAGTGTCAGAACAACCAGCAGAAACCATTCAGATTGAGTTTGACCCTGATCCTGTTTCCTAATGTTCTGAAGAAAACCATCATGTTTTTATAAAATAGAAAGATAATTTATCTGCTGAGTTATTAAAGAGTGATGAATGCCTGCTGCCTGATAAATGCCTGCTGCTGTTTTAGTTTTTACATAACCTCATTTTAGTGTTTTCTTTATTGTGAGTCAGATTTTATTAAACCAGTGAACAGACATTTTTTAATGAGTAGAAAAAATGTATCTAATGAATTGACATAAAATGATGAAGCAGAACCACCAGGATCTGATGGTGGATTTCTGCAGGCGCAGACTCTTCATCCAGGGAGCAGACATTGATATAGTGGACTCTGGGTGTCCACCTGAACTATAACCTGGACTGGAGTCACACTGATGCCTTTTACAGGAGAGTCAGAGCAGACTCTCTGCTGGGGACACTCGGGTCTTTTGGAGTCCAGGGGACACTCCTGATATAAAGGCTTTCCATACTTGCAGCAGCCACTGCTTTTATGGGTTGATCTTTTGATCAGCTGATCTGAACCAACCCGTTGGTCTGGTACAGCTGTTAGCAAAATGCAGCTAAGTAAAATACTTTGTTAATTGTTGATTCATCACGTGTTCTTTACCAGGACCACCATGTGGATTCAGACAGCATGAATACACACAGACACGTATCGTATCGGACGCAGACCAGAGAGGATCAACCCCGCCGTGTTGGAGGATGTCTCCTGAAATGTTCTGTCTCATCAGTCTCATCAAGCTCCAGGTCGACTGTACCAAAGCTGCTTCTGGTGACTCCACCCACTTTAAGTGATGTCACTGGTGGGTGTGGTTCTTATTGTAGATAAATAACTGACAGAAGCCTCTCCAGAACTACCCAAACATCCTTTAAAGCCTCCAGCATTCAGAGCACAGCTGAAGGCTCTGTGTGCATCAGAGAATTAAAAAAACATTAAAGTACAGAACCAGAGGGGAAATATGTCAATCGGCTGGGAAAATGAGAAAGTTTGTCCCTGATGCCCCCGTCAGAGTGAATGATTAAGATATCTAATATGATTTTAAAGCTGTGGGGCAGACAAACTGATAACGGCTCGATAAGGCCTCTCTCCTCACTCGTCCACACAGCTAATTAGCTTCTTGTTTCTTCTCTTTTGGGGCAGGTGGGAAGAAGGAGGGGTGTCTGTTTTAAAAGCTTTGAAGGGAGTACGGAGCAGTTGCATCAATCATAATTATTTCACTCATACCAGAATTAGCCAAAAGAGGAAGATCAGAGTCTCCTTTAGAAGGAAGCAACACAGGAAGCATGAGCTGAGGAAGGTCGGTGTGAAGGAGAACGAGATAGAGAGAGTGGGAGAAAGAGAGGGATGAGGTGAATCGATAAATATCACTCCGCCTGATTGGACCTAATTAGAGACATAGAGAGGCATTCTGGAAGAGACTGGCTGGAATTGAGTCGGCCAAGTTGTCAGAGCCAATTAGGACGCTGCATTATTGGAGCAAAGAAAACACACAGATTAGATTAAGTTTAGCTCCTCTGTGTGAACATACCTCTGTGTGTGTGTGTGTGTGTATGTGTGTGTGTGTGTGTGTGTGTGTGTGTGTGTGTGTGTGTGTGTGTGTGTGTGTGTGTGTGTGTGTGTGTGTGTGATGTAGGGAAAATATAGCCGAGCGAATGGAACTCTTATCCCGTTGTGTGATAAATGATGATACAACAAGAATGATAATCACTTGCAGTTTACCCATCATGCACCACTCCAGCTGTCAGCTGCTGGCCATGCAGCTGCAGACACAAACACTTTTTATGGATCTCTTACTTTTAGTGGAATCTCTTGCATGGTTGTGTGTGTGCGTTTGCACATCTGGGCATGAATGCGGTGCCAGTGTTTGATTCTGTGATTGCGACAGGAAGTAATCACATGTTCAGTTGCTGTAATGACGGAGTCCTCAGAGTAAGGATTAAAACTACAAGAAACCTAGAAGAGGAAACACAAAGCCTCGCTGAGTTCAGCCAGCGAGCAGCAGAACTTAGAGGATAACAGTCGCTTCATTAATCCAGGGTTTTATTGTTGCTCTAAGGCAAATTTAGATAAATGTTTCCCAAATCTTTGTGATGTTTTGTAGTGGGATATCATGACACTGTGGAAGTTATAAATGAACATGAGATGATAGACATTATCCTCCACTGAGGTCTTGTTCTGTTGGTCCTCTATATTTCCTGGGTCTGTGGTCAGAACGGGGACCCCGACCTGTCATGGCTTTTCCTGCATTTACTACATTAAATGTCCTTAGCTTTGAGAGACGTTGTTCTTCGTCCTGTCCCCTACACCACTCCTCCACAGGTTTCCTCAATCAGCAGTCAACCACTCACTCAGCTGCCCGTTGATCACCTTCCTCTCAGTTCATTCACTCCGTCGGTTCTTCCCTACCTGTCATCCACCTCCCAGTGTGTTGTTCCTGCTGCCTCAAATCAACTTATTTTGAGTTCATCTGTGGCTGCTCTGACCTGCACCTTGGGTCCTACTCCAACCTAAACATAACAGTTTACCACTTGTGGCCGTTGGATTGATTTCGTGCGACCCTCGACTGCAATTCAAAAATAACAGGCCTGAGTCCTTCAGTGGATGCAGTCAGATGATAAATGAGTCTACATCCAGCAGCGTGATCCAGGTCCTGTTGGAGGAAATTTCAGTTTCAAGAAGAAAAAAAATCAGATCCAGGGAATTGGATGTTTTTCTTTTATGAAGCATCTACAGAGATTTACAGATTATTTTATAAAACACTCACACTTTCTCCTTCTAATAGAATATTGCTGAGCAGGTGAAGAAAAGAAGTCAAAATAAAACGTAAAAATTATGTTTTTTGATTACATTCTTTTTATGAAAATCTAGTCTAAAACACAACTTGTCTCTCCCAAAAGATAAAGCTTTGTTATTCTTAATTAAACATTCTGTGTTTAGTGTAGTGTTGAGCAGGTTAAGTCAGATTCATTCATAATATTGTGATTTACTGTATTTGTGTAAAAGATGACCTCTGTGATTCTGTCAGAGGATTTAAACCTTTTAACTTCCTCACCAAGAAAACACCAATGGAAAACAGACAGATCTGCTCTTTACTCCATTAGGTACAATCAGTGTTCTAAAGTAAAATAATTGGTCATATTAATAATTACAGGAAACTAAAAGTTTTAATATGCTGTAAATTATTATTATGGTAATATTAGTGTGCAGTGATGATGTTTACCTTCTTATTTATAAATCTCTCTATATTTAGTCGTTGCTGTTTGTAGTTAAGTTGGGTGCATGTTCCAGTGGCACTGAGACTAAGATGTGCTCCACCAAGCAGCTGACTAAAGAAAGGAACCAACAAACTGCTCTGAATATGATCAGATGGAGAAGCTGATGGATGAAGGAGCAGAACTTCCATGATGTTAGTATGGAGGAAGAGGTCCAGGCTGAGGGAGCTGCTGTTGTTTCTCCAATCCGTCTGACCTGGTTCTGATCAGCTCGTTTAGCTGCACCTCATATCCAGACCATGATAAATAATCAATAAGTGATCATGAGGCTTTCAGGTGGCTTCAGAGAGAAGAAAGGCTAATGCTAAAGCTAACTCCATTACTAATGACCAGCCCTGCACAAATAAATCCTCGTTTTTCCTGAAGCAAATATTATCTCGTAAGACCTGGACTAATCAAGGTAAATTCAAAATTATTTTTTATTTTTCACGTTTAATTATTATAAAACCTATTAATGTTTCAGATTAAAATGCATAGGGAGCGTTCTGGACTTAGTCTACATCCCTGGAAGTAATTATAGATGAGAGCGTTTTATCCTCTATATGCTTAACAACTTAAAGGTTTAGAGTGAGGAGAGGTGAGCTAGGAAGGCAAACACTGCCCTCTGCAGGCCTCCTGCAGGGGAGCAGCTTTAAGGGAAAGCTGGAAACTCATCAAACAGGAAGGATGTAAATCTGTTAGATTTAACATTAAAATTTAAAGTAAAGTCAGTCAAATGTTAGCATTTCTTCTGCTGCTCTCTGGTGATGTCACATATGTTATTTTGGGTTAAAATGTGGGGGAAAGCATTGAAAACCAATGAGCCATGAGAACACTTTGTTCTCCCCATGTGATTTCCTCTGGTTCTCTGGTTTTCTCCCACAGACCACAACAAGCCTGAGAGGTCTTTGTAAGTCACTTTGGGAAAAAGCACCTCCTAAATGAATAAACACACAGAAAAGTGATCAAACTGACAGGTGAGTCTGTCAGAACAGAGCTGAAGTTCGAAACGAGGAGCTGCTCATGGTGTTTTAAATTCAGACACTACAGAGTGTTTTATGGTAGACCTTAAAGTTTGTTATTGTCTCGTCTGTTTGTACCTGTACAGACCTTGTGATTGCTGTCCTGAGATGCGCTATAGAAGTTTCATTTCCTAGTATTCTGTAAATAAAAATGCTGTATGTTGTTTCTTTTTAAATACAAACTATTACTTCATAAAAGATTAGATTTAGTTTGTCAAAAAGCCTTTTTCCCAAAGATAAAATGGAAACGGGGTGCCATCTAATTCAGACCAATACAGTGATTCACACGGTTCATTAAACCCCACAGACCAGTGCCGCCTGCAATCATCTACTGAAGAAAACCTCTGTATTTTTTACATTAAACACATTTTAACAGCCATATGAATTCATCATTTTCTTCATCTCACAGCTGACATGAGTGGAGTGAGAGTAGCATAACCACCAGCTCTCATGACCCTCAGTCTAAGTCCATTCAAAATGCTGCTACAGGTATCTGGCGCCCTCTCCTGGTGCAGTGAGGTACTGCAGCATCCCAGAACCAATCAGTAGATCAGAATTTCCTGTAACATTCAGCTTCAGACACATTTTTGCTTGTTTATGTGTTTATTTATCTAACACATTTTAATTACATCAAAATAGCATTAAAGTCACAAAGATAAGGCAGATCAAGTCAAAAGCAAAGACAATTTGTCCACTGACAGGTTGCCAAACCTTGAGAAATGGAATGATATAGCTTGACGAGTGCATATAGAATTGGCAACTGAAGACCCCGAAATGCACACAATGGCAGTCATAAACTTCTCAGCTGAGAAACAGGGAATCCTCCGTGAGGAAACTGTCAAGGACCTGAAGCTGGTGGAAGTTACCTGCTGAGGACGGCCACACAGAGTGAGGGATCTGCCCAAACACCTGTGCGCTTTCTGGCCTTTCAGAGATGAATTGGCAATAGAGGCAGGAGTGATTTTCAAAGGGAGACCTCAGATTCAGAAGTTAATTCTAAAGTGGAGGTTAAACAGACTAAAGAGCGATCACCTGGATTTTTCTGTCTGGTCTTTGAAGATTCTGGTCTGTGGACCTGAGAGCTCGGGTTGGAGCGTACGGCTTTATCAGTTCAGTAACATAAACAGGAGCTTGACCATGTAGGGCCCTGAAAGTTAGAGTCAGGATTTTAAAATGAACTCTACATTTAACAGGTAACCAGTGCAGAGACCTCAGAATAGGAACGATGTGATCTTTTCTGTTTGCTCCAGTGAGGAGCCTCGCTGCAGAGTTCTGGACCAGCTGAAGGCCATAAAGGGCTTTTTGGTTCAAACATGTGAAAAGTGTGTTACAGTCATCTAGACGGGAGGAGATCAAAGCATGAATGTAGCCCTATAGGAGAGAATCCACTCCTACATCCTGTTCCATCATTTATTAAAACAATAATCAGGAAAATCAGAACAATTCACATCTTTAAAAAAACTGTTTCATGCTAAATACATATGAAATTTAAAATGTTAATTTACAAAACTCTGGTTATATACTGCAACTTCACCTGTGAATTCTCACTGAATCATTTAAAATTCCACTTTGGAAAAACAACGTCCTTCTTCAGCAGGTGGTTTTAACCCAAAAGGATTGAAGTACACTACGTTTCTACTGAAGACCTCATCAGGAGGTGAATATGGGAAAACTGCAGTCCTGATGAATCTCCTCGTCGTCTAAAGATCGGTTCACATGGAGAGATTTTTAAACCAGTATTTGCCCCAATTCTCTTCTTTCAACAATCTTAAGGACGGCCCTGGTTTCCATAATGTCTCTTCAGATATTCCTGTCGTGTGTGGTGTGTTAAGAGAGCTCTGGTCCACCAGGAAGGACATCAGGACCACTCTGATCACTAATCCAACATGTTGGATTGTCTTGACCCGATAACAAAACTGTCACCAGTGCATTGTTGTTTAGAATCAAAATAAAAGCTGTCATGTTTGTTCACTCTGAAGTCAGGTTGACCTAGAAGTTCTGTGAGGTTTCAGTCTGATTGGATTGGATGTGTTTTCTATTCCACGTCGCTGCACACCACACACTAGGAGCAGAATTATCAACGTCCACGATCCCCCGTGTGATCCAGCCCTAACGCTATTGTTTTTGAGGGTCACCATGTAAATGTTTTGTTGTTGTGATGCAGATGATGTTTACAGTGTAGCAGTAAGGGTCCGTTTTCACATTCCTGATTCGCCACAACGCAAACAGGCCAATCCAGCGCAAGACATCATCTATCATCGCCAGAGGAGAAAAACACATTCCTGGGTTTATTTAATTATTTGGCTTCTGCCACAAGCTTTGGCTTATTATTACAATGAAATGTGCTCTGACTGCCGTCTGTAACAGATGGAGATTTGTCTCGGGGTCGGAGAACTGTTCTCTGGAGTTCAGAAGGCTAATGTAAGACTCCCATCCCAGTAAGTGTTTATTTGGAGCTTCATGAGCACACAGCTCTACAAAATGCCCCCTGGGAAAATGTGCTTCTTTACATGACAGTATAAAAAGGTGAGAATAGCACACAGACTGTAAAGTCATGGGTTCATCCGTACATGTCAGGCATGTGTGAGA